>CM038144.1:150949960-151328132 GCA_021437245.1 Aegilops speltoides
TCAGCGGGCCCAGTGATCGGCGGAAGAAGCAGCGGCGTATGAACAGCGGCAATCTGGACCCACGTATAGCCGGATTACCATTGTACCCCAGGGAGTAGTTCTATATAAACCCCCAGGGCACCCATGCAAAGGGTTGATTTCTGAGAGTTTTAGACACCACCTAGAGAGAAGAGGAGAGCTAGCCCTGCTCTTCTTCTTCCTTTAGCTAAACAGCTCAAGGAGCATCTTGTAGCTACTTGTTGATCTAGTGATCATGCGGAGACCTCGCAGAGCAGGATTAGGGATGTTATCTCCTAGGAGAGCCCCGAACCTGGGTAAGATTCGCCGGCGTGCATGTCTTCGCCTTATCCCGTTTCCAGGCACCGGCGATGTCTTACTAGCTCCCACAATGATAAGCCACCCGTTGGCATATAGCGCACCTACCACCCGACAGGTCTCCAGTGTTTCGAGGCCATATCTGCATATGATAGGCTTGTCAAGTTTAACACGAGTATTTTTACGTGTGCAAAAACTTGCTTGCACCCCTTGTATGTGCAAGTAGGGCTTATCACACCCGATCATCACGTGGTGTCTCGGCACGATGAACTGTAGCAACGGTGCATACTTAGGGAGAACACTTATACATTGAAATTTAGTGAGTGATCATCTTATGATGCTACCGTCGAACTAAGCAAAATAAGATGCATAAAGGATAAAAATCACATGCAATCAAAATATGTGACATGATATGGCCATCATCATCTTGTGCTCATGATCTCCATCACCGAAGCATCGTCATGATCTCCATTGTCACCGGCGCGACACCTTGATCTCCATCGTAGCATCGTTATCGTCTCACCAACTATTGTTACCACGACTATCACTACCGCTTAGTGATAAAGTAAAACAATTACATGGCGATTGCATTGCATACTATAAAGCGACAACCATATGGCTCCTGCCAGTCTCTACAAAAAAAATACACTTCCATGATGATACGTGTTTGTCAGTAGGTCGCATTTTTTGTCATGCATGTACATCCATGACAAATTTATGACAGAATCAAGATAGTCATACCTGTGCTGTCGTAGAAGTGTTCCATGACATTACAAAAATTATCATCACGGAAGTGTCCACTTCCATGACGATAAATCGCGCGTCACAGAAGTGCTTTCATCAAGGGTGACCGACACGTTACAAAAATTATCATCACGGAACGCCGTTAAGCTATTGGGTCGGGTTTTGGCTCCGCTAACCCGTTAACAGACCCGACCAATGGGGATTTTCCACGTGTAAAATCATCATTGGCTGGAGGAAACACGGGTCAGCTCACCGTTGGGACAGATGTCATCCGTTCATTGGACCGAAGTCGCATATGATACGGCGACACGTGGCATGGCCCAACAGAGGCCCATTCCTGTGAAAAGGCCGGCCCGTTTGTCTTGGTCAAAAGGTGGCGGCCCGACCCACGGAAAGCCTGTTAACGGCCTGTTCGCATATAGCCCATTTACAGCCCGCTAACCCAGGGCCTGTTACGCCCTATCCGAATCAGGCCCAGTAGCGTCATCTGGGCCGTCCAATATGATTCAGCTCGTTTTAACTTCCGGCCCTTGTGTGGCCCATGACTTCTTTCACCCCATATGAGGACCTTTGTAACTCTTGGCCCATTAACGGCCCGTGGTGAAACTGGCCCGTAATGAACAATGTATTTCTTTATACCCATTAACGGCCCGTTTTTCCATTGGGTCGTTTCCAGCCCAAGTTATCTTTCAGCCTTCTCAGAGCCCATTGATTCTTGGGCTCATTAGCAGCATTCAGTTACATATGGCCCGTTACTGTCATTTTCTGCCTGTGGGCCAAATTCAGCCCGTCGTTACAGTCGGCCCGTATGCGGACCGTTAATACGTTGGGCCGTTTTCATGTCAAAAAAACATGTTGGGCTGTTTTCATAGAGTTATCAAATACGGCCTATTAACGACCCGTTATGGTCCATGAATAGTACGGCCCATGATTGGCGAAATGATGATACGCCCCGTAGAAGGCCCATGGATCCTACGGCCCATATGAGGCCCATGGATAGTACGACCCGTAGAAGGCCCATGGATCGTACGGCCCTTAGAAGACCCATGGAACCTACGGCGCGTAGAAGGCCCACGGACCCTAAGGCCTGTATAGAAGGCCGATGGATCCTACGGCCTGTATAGAAGACCAATGGATCCTACGACCGGACGAAGGTCCATGGATGATACAGCCTGCAGGAGGCCCATGGTTACAACAGTCCGTGTGTTGCCATGATTATTTTGGCCTAGTTACCAAAAATAGGCTATTGTGGCCACTAGAAAAACACAAAAAAAGAACTGCAGTGACTACAAGCAAACAACTAAACAAGACAATAAGGAAATAAATAAGCAAGCAATTAAGGCTAGCCTATTACCGCTATTACACATATTACATCCACTGGGCATCAAAGTTCGCCACCAGTGCAAATATAGGGAACAAATCAGCATATTACATACACTGGCCGTCAAAATTGGCCACCAGTGCAAATAAACGCGGCAGCAAAACAAAACATAAGCGAAACAACTTGGAAGAGCTCAAGAAATGTTATCTGGGTATCCACCATCTTGGCAATAACCTTAGCAAGCTGATTAGCTTTGTCTGTTTGGCGCTAAAATCCTCCAACGCTTCTTTGTTGCACGGAAAATATGCATCTGAATGCTCCAGGGACTTCAGTCCTTCCGCTTCTTGTCATAGCACAACTGATCGATGTCTTTCAGCTTGTAGTTGAGACTCAAGAAACCGAACTGATTCAGACAGTGAGTTTGAATAGCTTGTGCATGCGGTAGTGGCGATGCTCGAACACTAAACCAAGATAGGACTTTGGGGTTGTCTCATGTCTTCAAGATAGTCTTCCTTAGCTGTTTTATCAGCTTTGTTGGAGACCAACAAGGATGTGTCACTATCTGAACCTTATCGCATTACTTCCTTTACCATTGCTTAATAAGGCACTCTTCCCCATATTCATCGACATTCTAAAAGAAGAAACAAGTAGACACATAACAAGTTTAGCATGTACTAGTATATGAAACTCATTTGGTGAACCAGTTCATTAGTAAGGTGGACAGGATTAAACTACCAAGTCTTCTATTGCCAAGTACTAGTACATAATAAAAGCATCAAACAAACATATATCTATGTCCTATGGTCACTGCATTGTCTTGCCAAATCAAAATAGGGACACGGTTCAAATCATGTCAGTTCAAGACAAAGCAGCGTTGAAAGAATACAAAGCGTGGGAAACTACACGGCACAACAAGATTTCAGATGGGTACCACGGGTCTACATGTACAACAACACTATTGGCTCTGTTGTGATGCTAGTAATGTGCATGATATGAAAGTCAATCTGTATACACAATTGAAATTGAAATCAACACAGCTATTGATAAGAAAAAACATTAAAAAAACATGCGTGAACATACTGCTGTGCCATTGGAGTTTCGATTGGATCCTTCAATTTAAAATAAGTTTGTATGAGTAAATACGGTGATACAAGAGCAAAGCAATCATAGTTAAAAAGGCGCGCCTAAGCGGCGCTTAAGCGCCTAGGCTCTAGGTGTTGGCAAAACACATTGCACATAACTCGCATAATCATGCATAAGCTGCGCATAAGCATGCGCTTTGGTCGATAAAGCGCAAAGGCGGTGGCAAAATGCACAATGCGCCTAGCGCTTTTTGAACTATGATAGCAATGGAATCTTAAATTAGAACAGTTGTTCTTGAGTTTAGGCACTTGTTCTACATGAGCAGTATAGTAAGACGCAAGAATAAAATACTTAAAAATAGAAAATGAGCTCATAGACCTTACCACATTCTTGGTTGGGACCAATTATAGAATAAAGCGTTCCCGTCATCGTCCGATAAATGTGTCTCGGAGAGAACATAAGGGAATTTGATGAGTTTCTTTGCGGTGAAGTACGTTTTCTTGAGTAATTCGATATTGCCACCAAGCATTCTTGAAGATAGCGAGAGGTATTAGCACATGTTACCTCATCCTGAGTTTCCAAATCGGTCCTTCTCTATAGAGAAAATGGGAAAATTTGCTGTATTATAACCATCATGGAGGTAGGATGTATGGGACGAAGAAAGTAATTGCCATGAATAACATTACTTACACATAACTCTGGACAAACACCTGCAATGGCATTTTCCTTCATCTTGATATAATATTTCCAAGATGGGAAGATCGCACATACTGATTTAACAACATCAAATGCGATAGATGCTAAACTACGACTGGCTGGTTGTGCTTCCTCCACGAGGAATAGGCGTACTAACTAGTGGAGTTGGGGTTCGCCGTGATAATCTTGGCCCTTTGGGCACTTGGAGCTGCCTTACTAACTGCTCTTGTTTGGGAGCTTTGTGGTGGAGATGGTCTTGTGTCAGCAGGAGCTGGTTACTATCGGTGGGGTTGGGGTTAGATTGGGTGAAGCTGGTTCTCTGTCCATCATGATGAGGGTACAATCTGCGAGTTTGGGTTATGTGTGGTAGTGCTGGTTCTTGTGCATGTAAAACGGGTGCTATCTCCACCAAGTAGTAGCTTGTTTTATTTGAAGACCGTGTTTTATTCCGCTGAATCTGGCATCACCGCTCCAATTCAAATGACTGATAAACAGGAAACATAGTTGAATGTACATACATTGTATGAGAGATATATGCAATAGATAGTGTGGAAAAAAGAGGGCATGAAATAGTTGACATGTATATTGTTTAACTAAAACGGATAGCATGACATAATTTCACATATATGATGTCTATCTAAACTGGATAGCATAGCATAACATAATTCAAAGATATGATGAATAACTAAACAGGATCGCATGACATAATTCACCTACATGTTATCTAAGTAATCATGATCGCATTATTTAATTCACATATGTGATTTATATGCTAAACAGAGGGCATTCAATACGATGTTTGAACTAAGAACATGGTGTTGAATATTGTGTATATGATGTCTAAACTATGCAATGCAAGACACCGTATGCATGATATGAGCAGTATAACCATGCCAAGTTAGAGCATACACCTCAGTGGGGGAATAGGACTGGTCATCTGTCTCTGAATCCATCTCTGAGGAGCTATCGGGACCCAACAAGAGATCTGCTTCGACAGGTAGCACTGCCTGCTCTGAAGGCCTTGTTTTCACTCCAGATTTTTCCATCTCCCACCCAAATGGCTGATTCACAGGAAGAGTAGTTTAATGTACAAACATTTTCAACAAATGGAAATGTAATGAAGAAAAGGATGGGCAAGATATCATTCAAATATATGATGCCTGGTTAAATAGGATGGCATTGCACATTTCACATATATTATGGCTGGCTAAAAGACATGAGACTGCATAATTCCCATATATGATATAGAAACTAAACAGGTGGCATTACAGAACATGTCTAAACTAAGCAGATGACATATATGATGTCAAAAGTAGGCACTACAAGGCAACATATGCATGATATGACTAACATCATCATGCCAAGGTAGAGCAAACACCTTGGGGGGTAAATAGGAGTGGTCAGCGGCGTCTGAATACGCCTCAGAACAGATATCTTCCTCTGGATTACAATCTGGAGAGGGGTGGGGAGGGTTTGCCATTGAACCCACCATGGAGCGATGTCTGCATGACATTGTATTGCCGCACAAAACTCTTCTCTTTTTCTCTACATGTTCAGCATGACTGTGTACAATATCTGACATGCATACAAAAAAATATGGTGAGATTATGTATGGAGAGCATGCAGAAATTCAGAGTGATGGTAACAACCAGGGGATCGACGTTTTTCCGTTGAACCAAAATATCCCTAATGGATTGACATGAATGTATAGTAATAAGTGAAGCAACAAGTGTACAACCTCTTTGCCGTAGCCGCGTCGACCTTAGCAACATTGGGTTGGTCGCTGAAGTAGTTGAGGCAGAGGTGGCTGTCGGAGGTGTGGAGGAAGATCTGAGGAATCTGTAGACGGCGTCCAGGGCACTGCTCTGTTGTGATGGATCGTTCTGTCATTGGAGCAGCTCCGGTGAGCCATAAGACGTCAAGGCTGAAGCAGCACAAGACAGACATTGTCAATCCCAAGTGGGATTCTAATAGCATCTCCAATAGATTATGTAAAATGGATGTAAAATTAACATCACCAAAAACCACCTGACTACAACAGATGAGGTAAAAACTGTTGACTCTGAACTTAACAGTCGAAACTAAAATTTACTTTGGAATCTGAATACTCTTCGACATCTTTGAGCATAATGGTAGCGAGAGGCACTTGACATGTAGTTTAGGGAGGGTCTGCAGTTCATCTTCAACCTGCACCCTCCTAAGACGCCTGCCACCACCGGCCGAACCGCCGGCCCCAGCGACGCCTCGCCACCCCGAAACAACTCGCCACCGCCGCCCCGGCCAGCCCTCTAGCCCCTGCCCCCACCCTGAACCCTAAGATAGATAGTGGGGTACCTATCCGGTGAGCCCCCGTCCCCGCTGCGGGCGGTTCTTCCTTAACTCCAGCGAGTGCCCCCCAACCCCTGAAAATTGACTGACCCAAAATTCGATTCAGTCGACTGAAGTGTGGCTTAATCGGAGTAGAGCAGCAGCATGAGCGAGAGGGAGAGCAGCAACAACAGCTGGGTGAGCGAGCGATCGAGCGAGAGCCGAAGCAGCAGCAGCAGCGCGAGCGAGAGCCGGAGCAGCAGCAACAGATTTGGCTGGTATGGATGCAGCCGTCGAAGGGGCCTCGCACTGGGGGAGAGCCGCCGTGGAGATGTCGCCCGCGGCGCCGGCTTCAAGGTAGCCACTCCATGGGGGTGCGGGATGGAGCACCGTCGGCGCCGGGAGGTCGAGTTAAGGAGAAGGTGCGATGCGATGAGTGTACAACCTGTATGGTGGCACCGAGTAGGCCTCGGCTTCGTCCAAGGAGTCGGTGAGGATGCTGCAGTTCCGGTGGAGCAGGTTAAGGCGGCGATGTGGGGATGGAGCAGCCATGGTAGACGAGGTGATTGTCGGAGCAGCTCCTTGGAGGTGGAGGACGGGGCAGCTGAACCGGCGGGACGAAGAGATGGACGACGGATCCTCATCCGGGGAGGTGAACGAGGGACGTCGAGCTGTTATGGTGGACGACGTCATCGGGGAATAGGCTACGGCTGGGCAGCGGTGACGTGGCGGACGGAGGAGGGTGGGGTTTCGCGGCTGGAGCGCAGAGGTTTTGGCGGCCTGGGATTTTGAATGGCGAAAAGGGGGCGATGGGAGGGGGTGAAGCATGACTTAGGGACGCGCTTGTCCAAAATGCAGGGTGTGTTACAAAAGTACCCCCCACCGATTTGAACTAGCGGCCCTTTCGGCTCAGGGTTAGAAGGGGGAATTTTGCGTGTCGGGATTTGGCAGCTGGAGGGAGTTTTTGTGCGCGTTGTAATTTCGGGATAGCAAGGCGCGGGTTGTGAAGGCGCCAGTTTTGGGAGCACGATATCTGAATTTTCGGGATATAACAAGACGCGGGTTGAATTTTAGGACAAGCCTAACGTGTAGTAATATTGTACTTGTACGTACCAAATCAATTCACACTTCCCTCAACCAAAAAGAAAATGAAAAAAAATAAAACTATACACACCACACAAAGAGAGTCTTGCCCCGTTTTACTATACAAATGCTATTCAAAGCTACTCCCTCCTTCCATCTATATAGGGCCTAATGCGTTTTTCGATGCTAACTTTGACCAAATATTAGAGCAATGATATATGACATGCAACTTACACAAAGCACACCGTTAACTTCGTCTATGAAAGGTTCTTTCAATGATATAATTTTCACATTGTGCATGTCATGTACTATTAATCTTGTCAATAGTCAAAGGCGGTCTTAAAAATCTCATTACACCCTATATAGATGGAAGGAAAATATGAATCCATGTTAAGTCCGATTAATTTTTTTTGCTTGCTGTATAATGCATGTAACCTACTCATACCAACATTTTAGTGCATTCCAAATGTCTATACTACCGATGCAATTTGAACTAAATTTGAATTTGTTTCTCTATTTCAATAAGAATCTACAATCATGATTGTTGCCAACTTCAACCATCATAGTTTCCTTGCTATCCGCCAGATATAAATCGGCCGGCCTATAATGCAGGATGGCAGGCACACCATCATCAACAACTCCGTTTTTTATAAGAGTAGAGGTAAAATATATTAAATGTAGTATAACATGTTCATAAACACACCATGTGTATCACCGTTATATATATATTCACACATGCGTCGGTCTAAAACACTATGATAAATTCTTCAAATATCCGAATTCGCTTTTCATAATGAAGTATATATGATCTCTATTCGTCTTTTACACCCACACGACCCTCTTATCTTTGTAGCTAGCACTAACTTTCTCTTGTGCATGCACACGCCCGCATCCCTCTCACCGTCCCTCAGCATTCTCTAGCTCCATCACGCAAATTCGTCTTTTCACTTTAGGTCGTTCACCCACGGCGTGTGTAGGCCCCACAGCTCCTTCTTTACAGCACACATCGATCGATATGCCTCTCTAGCCAGGTGTGCCTAGCACAAACACAAGCTTGCCCTCTTCTCTTGTCACCGTCCATGCCTCACTCCCACCACTCTTTTCATCGTTCTCATACTCGCACACTCCTCCTCGCTCGATATAGTATGCCTCTCGTACCACCTCCTACATGCATCCCTATCTCTCTCTATCCTTCTCCTCGTGCCTCGTTTGCTTCTAACACACACATGCATGTATACCGATCGATCTCCCAACATATACCTGGATCGACTTTAACTACCCCCCCATCGATCGACGTACCTCATAAGTTATGTCTCTCCTTTCTCTAACAAAGGGCGATTGATCTTCCTATGTAGTTATGTCCGCTTACCACATCCACATCGCCCCCCTCATCATTCGTGCATGCCTCCTGACCCGTCTCTCACACGAATGTGCACAGACAATAAGCAGCCATCTCCTCTCTTATTGATATTGCGGGGATGCCCTCCGTTTGTCTAGCAATCCTATCCCACCATTTGTTAGAAGCAACTCCACTACCACCCCCTCCAACACTCTAGCTCTGTCTCTCTCCCAACCTTATTCCTCTCCTGCACATATGCATGGATGCCGATCGATCTCCTTAATACATGAGGCGATCGATCTCCTTAATACATGAGGTAGGCCTCTCTCCTCCTCCACATATACCAGCCATTGTACCTCTATAGTTAATTGGGCCTCCCTCTTCCCCCACCACACACCGATAGTCGAGCGCTGCAGGTAGGTATCCATGCCACAGAGACAAACTGCACATGTCCCCTCTCACGTTCCAGTAGGCCAGCCACTCTATATCTTTGACGTGGGCACACAAAAATTCGATGGCACTCTTTATCAATCGTGCGCGCGCACACACACACATCATCGCTCTTTTTGATTCTATGGACACCTCAAGCCGGTGATACCTCCACTCTCTTCTCGTGGATCGCCCCCTCAATGTGTATGTTATATCCAGGACTCTATTTCACACACATTGCATATGTTACATTTTTTGATTGACCCCCAAAAAACTCTCATGAACCCACACACTATATCTCTCTAGGTTTGTATCTCTCTCACACAACCCCACGTAGGTGGTGTACATATACAAGAAGAGAATAGGTGCACCGTGCACGTACTCACGCTTCGTTCCCAGCCACACCCGCGCGGGTACATGGTGGAGCTCATTTCTTTACGCAATGGCAGCCCACGTGCTAATTTGAACGCATGTAGCGGTTGTTTGCCTAGGGAGGTCGTGTACCACGCCTGCACGAAACAAAGTTCGACTTGATGCGTTGCCGCGTTATTTTTAAATAAAGTTATAGCGCTCAATGGCACGTACACAGAATATAAAATGATTTTTATGGAGAAAAAGGTAGTCCGCTCACTATATACAATGGAGCCTTGCGTGCCTGGTTTGTCGCTCTTAAGATTATCTCACACAAGGCTGCGGTGGGCTCTCTCTCTCTCACTGTTGGTCACTGATCCGGCCGCATCCCGTCTGCCGGGGGAAAGGGAGTGCGGTGGCCTCTCTCTCTCTTACCGTTGGTCACTGATCCGGCCGCATCCCGTCCGCCGGGGGAAAGGGAGGAAGTGCATCGTTTCTCTGTTCGACGGCGCCGAGGCAGCATGTCCCGATCTGCGGTACACGCCGTTCTCTCTGACCAAGCTCCGGCGCGGTAGGGCCTATGCCACATTCTCGCAGATTCCGCCCGCCGCTGCTCACCTATTTACATCCCGACGACCTCCAGGTATCCCCTCCGGCCTTTCTCCACTTCCCGTCTTCCCACGTCGCTGCATGTAGATCTTCCATAGTTCTTTGCCCAAAACGTAGCTCGTCCAGCGTACTTTCTATATTGCATTCTCGTCCTCACACCGTTTTAGACAAACACAACCGTGTTGTTATCTTCCCTTAGGGAAAGGAATATGCTTCTTTTTTGTCGTTGCATGTGTCATCAACTGTTATAGGCCAGTAATTGTTTCCTTTCTACCTCTTTTTTGCAAACAGGGCTATCCATTTCACCTTGTTGCTATTGCGACCTTTTGGTGAACTGCACAAAATCACTTTTTTCTTAAGAGTGTTTTGTGCAGTTGTACTAAAATGTCACAGGGGCAACGTCTCTACATTCGGTCTTGTTGCACAAAGGGAGATTGGTTTTGCTCTATCCTCCTCATCCAACTCTGAGCCTAATCTTCTCCAACTAGTTAGTCTTAAGAGATACTACAAAGGTGACCGGCATCTATTTATGTGTTTATTGCTTCATCAGCAGTCCTCTATTATCGTAATCACACTTAATATCTTTGGAACAGGGACGCTCAGCTCTATTTTAGTGGAACGCACAAAATGATCGAATGTTGTATGCTCCAGACAGCTACTTTTTCCCAACATGCCTTGTTGATTTAGACAGAGCTGGGGGCGTTCTTGCCAATGAAAGCATGGATCAATTTTAATTTAACACCTTCTCACAACTCGCCTTGATTTGTGATGTAATTATTAGCTCGATCGCTAATAATTGTGAGGCATTAGCAAGGAAGTTAGTTTTTTATTGTTTCCGAAAGAGCATCGATGGCAAGACACGCGAAACAGAAGCTGAAAGCTCACACCATTGTACAATTTCATGTCTCGCTAGAAAATTATTTGTATAGTACGTAAATTATGTAAACAAATGATGGAAGCTTGATAGCATGGCTAGAAGCCTCTGCATCATCCGGGTCCATGTGCCATGCACAAAATTATACTCCTTCGTTCCTAAATATTTTTCTTTTTACAAATTTCAAACGGGCATATTTTAGAGTGTAGATTCACTCATTTTGCTTCGTATGTGTACTCCCTCCATTCCTAAATATTCTATTCGTCTTTCTAGAGATTTCAACAAGTGACTACATATGGAGCAAAATGAGAGAATCTACACTCTAAAATATGTATATACATCCGTATGTGCCAGTCCATTTGAAATCTCTAAAAATACAAATATTTGAGTAGTCACTCGTTGTAATCTCTAGAAAGACAAATATACTGCGGAGTATATTTAAGAACCGAGGGGGTAGTGCACAACCGCATGGGAGACTCAGCCCGGTCGTTGCGCCGCATTAATAGTGAGTAATGAGCAGTCAAATCATAAGCCCCACCTTTCCCACTGTAAGTTGCTCTGAAGAAGCAACCATCAATACGCTCTTCTTTGAATCCGCTCATACTACTCCATCCGTCACTATTTATCTGGTAGCTTCCGAAAAAAGAAAAAAAGATCTGTGGGACCAACGCGACTAGCAATCGGCGAAAAATAGCATTGGTAGTTATCGCACGGCGTCTATTACGGAGGGAATAATGCGTACACACATGCATGCGTGCTTCCACCACAGGTACACACATGCATGCACTTACTCCACTCCGTAGTAGTCTGAGTACATGGAGGAAAATTGTGGACTTGATTGCTGTAGCGCCCTCGATGCGGCTATATCTCCCGATGTCGAAGCACGACTTAGAGGCATAACCGCATTGAAAGCAATGTCATAAGTGAGGTAATCTTCGCACAATCCATGTAATACATAAGGGAAAAGGTACATAGTTGGCTTACGATTAGCCACTTCACACAATTACATGAATAAAGCATTACATCATCCAGATACAATCAAGGTCCGACTACGGAACCAAAATAAAAGAAGAATACCCCACGTGCAACACGGATCCCGATCGCTAGCTGGGCTCCACTACTAATCGTCTGGAAAGGAAACATAGTATCGACCAAGGGCCTCATCATATTCCCACTTCAGCTCAATTGTGCCATCAGCGCTGGCATCACCGGTACCTGCATCTATTTTGGTAGAATCTGTGAGCCACAGGGACTCAACAATCTCACACCCGCGAGATCAAGACTATTTAAGCTTAAGGGAAGGCTGGTGTCAATAAGGAGGGGCTGCGACAGCGACTAGCATATATGGTGGCTACATCGCAAAAGAGAGCGAGAAGAGAAGCAAAGCACGGTCGTGAAACTAGTAGCGATCAAGAAGTGATCCCGACTACTTCGTCAAGCATAACTCCAACACCGTGTTCACTTCCGGACTCCGAGAAGAGACCATCACGGTTACATACGGTTGATGTATTTTAATTAGGGTCAACTTCGGTTTTCTACAACGGACATTAACAAATTCCCATCTGCCTCATAGCCGCGGCACGGCTTTGAAAGATAACACCTGCGGGGTGTCCCAACAACCCATAACAAGCTCTCACGGTCGACGAAGGAATAAACCTTCTCCGGGAAGACCCGATCGATCTCGGAATCCGATGCGTCAAGACATTTCGACAATGGTAAAACAAGACCAGCAAAGCCTCCCGAATGTGCCGACAAATCCCGATAGGAGCTGCACATATCTCGTTCTCAGGGCACACCGGATGAACACTACGTACAGCAACCGAAGATACCCCAAGTTGCCTCAGGGCGGCACCGCAAGTGGCTCTAGTTTTGGACCAACACTCAGAGGAGCATTGGCCCGGGGGGGGGCTAAAATAAAGATGACCCTCGGGCTCGCGAAAACCCAAGGGAAAAAAAGGGTATAGGTGGCAAATGGTAAAACCAAGGTTGGGCCTTCTTTGGAGGAGTTTATTCAAAGCGAACTGTCAAGGGGTCCCATAAATCACCCGACCGCGTAAGGAGCATAAAATCAAGGAACATAACACGGTATGGCGGAAACTAGGGTGGCAAGAGTGGAACAAAACACCGGGCATAAGGCCGAGCCTTCCACCCTTTACCAAGTATATAGATGCATTAATTAAAACAATAGATATTGTGATATCCCAAAATATCCGTGTTCAACAAGGAACAAACTTCATCTTCACTGCAACTAGCAACGCTATAAGAGGGCTGAGCAAAGCGGTAACATAGCCAATCAACAGGTTTGCTAGGACATGGATGGTTAGAGGTTGACATGGCAATATGGGTGGCATGATATAGCAAGTGGTAGGTATCGCAGCATAGGCATAGCAAAAGAGCGAGCATCTAGCAAGCAAAGATAGAAGTGATATCGAAGGTATGGTCATCTTGCTGTAAGGTTCTCGAGTTGTCGAAGACTTGATCTTCGTGGCGTTCTCAACAGGCTCCTCGTTCGTACTCGTCTCCGGCTCTACCCAAAGCAAGAACACAAACAACGGAACCACAATCAAACAAGGAACAATGCACAAGCAATATGATGCAATACATGACATACTATGCGAGATGTGATATGCAATGCATATGTATGCTCCGGAAGGAAAATGATGTACCGGGCATCAACTTGGAAAACCAAGTATGTCGCTGGAAAGATGGGGTGATTTCGGTTGAAATCGATATAAAGATCACCGGAAACGGATGCACGGTTTGCGAATGACAAGCAAAACAAGAATGACGCAAATCTGCGTTTAACAGCCCGATGCTACTTAGCACGCAACACGAAACTATGCTACAGCACCCTAACATAAAAACAAAGCATATGGCAGTTAACTACAGGAGATGCTTAACAAAAGAGGAACACTGAGCTACGGCTAAATCACATCATAACATGTTCAAACAAGCATGGTGAAAGTGCTCAAAATATCAGGTTCACAGACTTAGTGAAAATACTAACATGCCAGGAATTAACATCAGGAAGGCATGTTTAGAGCAAGAAACAACATGCTACAGGAACTTATAATAGCAAAGCAAGGCATGACATGATTCTACTCAAAGCATATTTCAATAGTCCCTTACTGACCATAAGCCAAAAAGGACCTTAAGAAATGATGGCACCCATGTAAACATTGCAAGTTTTATTACAGATTTCAGACTTAGTGAAATATCAGGACATGGCAAAAACAGATTCAACATGGCATGTTAAGTGAGCTCGATGCACTCACTACAGAGCATCTCATGATAAACTAAGCATACACCCATCAAGAAGACATGGCATAGGAGCTATACATGGCAAGAACAACATCATAGCATACACGGATCAACTACAACGACCTCGTGAAAATTGAATCTCATGCAAACAGTCTGCCAGGAAACATTTTCAAGCAAAAGTAGAGCACGAAAATGACATGCTAGACTACTCCATAAATGCCAACAAAGGCATGGATGGATAGAGCACATCCATATTTCCAAAACACCCTTACTGATCATGCTCAAAAAGGGCATAGAACTCTCTGTAACAACATGAACATATGGCATAAAATTAACAGCAGGACATGACTTAGTGAAATCACTAAGTCCCTGAAATCAGCAACATCATCATCCCTACTTTGCATGCTTGTCCTAGTCAACACATAGCTCAGAAAAATACATGGCAAACACCCCTGGAAATATGGCATGGCAATGTTCAACTCACATGTAGGACTCAAGTTCATAGGGTGCACACATAATTCATGGCAAAAATAACAAAAGAGCTCGAACTGATAAGATTCTTAAACTAACGATCTGAAGCCATCTTCCAACAGCATTTCGGGCATCAAGATGAGCTCAAATGCAAATGATGCAATGGAATGAAATGATGTACTCTTCGAGACGAACAAACTGACATATTATACGCCCAAAACGGAGCCACGGTTGCGGAGATGTGATGCGTTGAAAATGCCATGAAATAATCACAGAAAAGGGACTTAGACGAATTTTGGGGGGGAGAAGAAGTCAACCTAGGGTTCGTCGGTAGCGAACCGAGACATGGCGGATCTCGCTGGAGTTGCTCGGTGCTCGCGGAGTTACTCGATGTGGCGATCTGGGCTGGGGACGGCGAGGGCATGGCGGAGAAGCCTTGGCCAGGTAGTGTGAGGTAGTGGTGGCCAGCCAGGCGTGTGGCGGCCGTGGCGGTGGCAGCAGGCCAGCCAAGGCAGCGAAGCAGCGGCGTGCGGAGCTGCAGGCCTGGGCGGATGAGCCTTCAGCAGGCAGCCGCAGCAGACAGCCAGCGGGCCCAGCGGTGGTGGCGGCATGCGCCACGTGGCAGCCCTGCACCAGCTGCATGGCGGTGGCGCGACTTCGTCCGGCGGCCCGTGGACGTGTCCGCCCGCCTGAGAGAGAACAGGGCTAGGGTTAGGTGGTTTTACGGGATTTTGGGGAAGAGGTCTATTTATAGAGGTAGAGGAGCTAGGAGTGTCCAAATGGGGTGTAGTTTTACCACACGATCGTGATCGAGCGACCGAGGGCATGGAAGGGAGTTAGATGGGTTATTGAGCTGTTTTGGAGGGTTGTTGGGCTGCAACTCAAAAGAGGCCTTTCTTGAGGTGCGGTTAACCGTTGGAGTACCAAGCGAACTCCAAATGACCCGAAACTTGACAGGTGGTCTACGGTGCTATACCAGGCCACTTGGCAAGGCTCGGTCCATTCGAGAATGTTCAACACCCACACGGAAAAATGACAACGAGGGTGCGCCGGGAACATAGGAGTGTCGGATTGCAAAAGCAGACAGCGGGAAAATGCTCGGATGCATGAGGCGAACACGTATGCAAATGAGACGCACATGATGGCATGATATGAGATGCATGACATGGACAAAATGCAAAACGAAAACAAAACCTAGCCACGGAAGGAATATCATAGCCCATATCCGAAAATGACAAGAGTTGGAGTTACAAATATGGAAAGATACATCCGGGGTGTTACAACACTCCACCACTACAAGAGGATCTCGTCCCGAGATCTAGGACTGAAAGAACTCCGGATATTCGGAACGGAGGTGATCCTCGCGCTCCCGTGGCTTCTCGGTGAATGGTGTGACCACTTTACTTTTAGGAATTTGATTGACTTGTTGCGAGTCTTGCGCTCGGTTTCTTCAAGAATAGCAGCAGGTGCTCATGATAAGAGATCTTCTTGGAGGTCAATTTCTTCAAAGTTGATAGTGCGCTCGGGAATCTTGAAGCACTTGCGGAGCTGTGACACGTGAAACACATCGTGCGTTTGCAAAGTTGGATGGAAGCTCAAGTTGATAGGCGAGATCGCCTCTTTTGCCAATGATCTTGAAAGGACCCACGTATCTAGGGGCAAGCTTCCTTTGATACCGGCGGCGAGTACCTTTCATTGGAGAGGCGGAGGTAGACATGGTCTCCGATTTCAAAAGCCACATCACGGTGCTTGTCACCATAATAGCCCTTCTGCGCGATTAGCGGCTTTGAGATTCTCACGAATGACTTTGCACATTTCTTGACCACGTGATCAAGTCGTTGCCAAGAAGTTGGCGTTCACTGTCTCGGACCAATTGAGAGGAGTCGGCACTTTCGCCATATAAATTTCGAATGGGGCCTTGCCGAACTTGCTTGGAAGCTGTTGTTGTAGGAGAACTTCGGCATATGGAAGACACTCTTCCCACTTCATGCCAAAGGAAATGACACAAGCCACGAGCATATCTTCAAGGATTTGATTGACTCGCTCGACTTGGCCACTAGTTTGAGGATGAAAAGCTGTCTTTGAAAGCGAATGTTGGTGCCCATGGCCTTGAAAAGAATCCCAAAACTTAGAAGTGAAGATGCTTCCAGATCTGAAGAGATCAATTGCGGAATACCGTGCAAGAGACAATTACGGAGGTGTATAGCTCTGCCGGTGAGCTGCTGTGATAGATTCTTTGACAGGGAAGAAAATGAGCCACTTTAGTAAGCTTGTCAATGACAACGAAGATAGCATCATTTCCACGCTTGGACTTAGGAAAACCAGTCACGAAGTCCATCTCGATATGATCAAACTTCCATTCGAGAATAGCAAGAGGTTGGAGGAGACCAGCTGGTCTTTGGTGTTACTGCTTTCACTCTTCTGCAGACATCACATTCATTCACGAATTGAGCAATTTCTCGCTTCATTCGAGTCCACCAATATGATTGCTTGAGGTCATGGTACATCTTCGTACTTCGGGATGAATGGATAGGAGGAATTGTGTTCCTCATTCATGATGACTTTTCTCGAGATCGCCTTTAGGAACCTGTCGATCCTCAAAGAAAAGAGTGTCTTTGTCATCAATCGATAGCACTTGTATTTGGAAATGCCCTTGTCAATACCACGCTTCACCTTCTTCACCATGGTATCCGATGGTTGTGCCTCACGAATTTGATCTTCCAAAGTAGGAGAGACTATGAGGTTGGCAAGAAATCCTTGAGGAACAACTTGAAGATTCAGCTTGCGAAAGCTTCACAAAGATCCGGTTGGAAGGGCTTGAGAATTAAGCTGTTGCAATAAGCCTTTACTGCTCGAGCATCTGCAATCACATTCGCCTTGCGAGGAGTATATTCAATACTTGGATTGTACTCTTGAATCATTTCGACCCATCGAGTTTGCACGAGGTTGAGGTTTGGTTGAGTGAAGATGTACTTGAGACTCTTGTGATCGGTGAAAATGTCCACTTTCCTTCCCAACAAGAGATGTCTCCATGTTATCAATGCATGGACAATGCCGCCAACTCGAGATCGTGAGTGGGGTAGTTCTTTTCGTTGGGCTTCAAGCTGGCGAGAGGTATAGGCCACAACTTTCTTCTCTTGCATTAACACAGCACGAGACCTTGCAAGGAAGCATCACGAAAAACTTGAATGGCTTGGATTCATCGGGAGGAGTCAAGGCAGGGCTGTAACTAACTTCTCTTTGAGGGTGTTGAAAGCGACATCACACTCGAGCGTCGGACATACTTGACATGCTTACGGAGGAGGTTGGAAAGAGGCTTTGCAATCTTGGTGAAGTTCTCAGCGAATCTTGACAATAGCTTGCAAGACCGAGAAAACTAACGGAGCTGCTTGACATTCGAGGAGGTTCCCAATTCACAATTGAAGACACCTTCTCGGGATTAACAGCGATGCCCTTGGCTGAGATGATATGACCAAGATAAAGAACTTCATCAAGCGAGAACTCACATTTGGAAAACTTAGCATAGAATTGATGCTCTCGAGCTTGTCGAGCACCAATCGCAAATGTTTGGCATGATCCTGCTTGTTCTTGGAAAGACCAAAATATCATCGAGATACACCAAGGCGAAATCATTTGTGTAGGGGTTGAAGATAAAGTTCATCATGCGAGAGAAAGTTGGAGGAGCATTGACAAGGCGAAAGACATGACGGTATATTCATAAGAACCAAAGCTTGTTCGAATGCGTCTTGGGAATATCTTGTTCACGAATCTGAATCGATGATAACCCATACGGAGGTCAAGCTTGGAGAATACTTTAGCACCTTTGAGTTGCTCGAATAGCTCATTGATGTTGGGAAGTGGATACTTGTTCTTGATTGTCTTCTTATTCAATGGACGATGTCGGCGCAAAGTCGGTCCGTGCCATCCTTCTTCGGACAAAAGAACTCCACATCCCCATGGAGATGAACTTCGGTGCGATCAAACCAGACGCTCTTGTTCATCGAGCTGCTTCTTCAATTCTTTCAGCTCCTTGGGTCCAAGCTTGTAAGGCGCTTGCAAAGCGGGTTCGATGCGGGCTCAAGATCGATACTTGAATTCGGTGGCCGATGAGGAGGCATACCCGAAGCTCTTACGGAAAGACATCTTGGTACTCTAAGCGATTGGGAATCTCGGAGATAGCATCCAACTCGCCCTTCTCATTGAGAGAAAACAACCGAATGGTTTCATCGCGGCGGCATAGATGATAACATCCTCGGAAGGGTGTGTCGATTGAATTTCCACACGGCACAATCAAGTGAGCCTTGTCTTTGAAAGCGATCCATCCCAAGAATTAGATCAATATCGAGTCACCAAGAACAATTGGTTTAGACAGGAATCTATAGTCGCCCATCTTGATAGAGACATCAGGACACAATTATTAGATGTCATTTGCTTACCGGGGACACAATCTTCAGCGGGACAGAATCTTTTCCGTCACAAACTCATGCTTGGCAACAAAAGGTCTTGAAATGAAAAAAGCGATGCACCATATCAAAAAGAACTTTTGCGGGAATATCATTAACGGAAGATTACCCATGATCACATCTGAAGAATCCTCTGCTTGAGCTGCATTCATCATATTCACCTTTGCATACTTGGGATTATGCTTGACCCTTTGCATTGCTTGAAGACCTCACGGGAGGAGGAGGAGGAAGGCGCCTTTGGTTATGGCATTTGTTAGCATAGTGAC
Source organism: Aegilops speltoides (assembly GCA_021437245.1). Taxonomy (NCBI): domain Eukaryota; kingdom Viridiplantae; phylum Streptophyta; class Magnoliopsida; order Poales; family Poaceae; genus Aegilops; species Aegilops speltoides. The sequence goes on from CM038144.1 coordinate 150,969,573, forward strand.
CCTTCTGCTGGCACTTGTTGCAGTCACCTCTGAGGCGGACGGTGATAAGGAGCATTTGACCTTGGAGCTTGAGGCTGAGACTTGTTACGATAGGCTGGGTTGGGTGGGTGGGAAGATCCACGACCACTGAGTTCTTCTGTTGATAAGGCCGACGGAGCGGAGGAGGAGGAAGATAGAACTTTTGCTGCTTTCTTGCCTTGAGAGGAAGAAGAAGACTGAGCTGCATCCTGATTCTCTTCTTTGAAGCCTCACACTTGAGTGAGCACCTTCTAGCTTGAGTGCCATATTATAGAATTGATCAAACTGAGTAGGCTCGGAAAGAACAAGAGATAACTGCAGATCCTCTCTAAGGCCACCTCTGAGCGATAGATCATACTTTTCTCATGAGGAACGTCTTGTTTAGCAAATCGAGCAAGTTTACAAACTGTATGTTGTATTCATACACCGACATGTTTCCTTGCTTGAGATTGCGGAACTCCTCACGCTTGCTCTCAACAACCTTTGGTAGGAATGTGGTGAGCTTTAATGTCCCGGCAAATCAGTCCAAGTAATCCTCGACCACCTCTAGAATCCTTGTATTCTGGAACCAATCAGTTGCACGATCCTTGAGCTGAAAAGCCTTGAACTTGGCGTAGTCCTCGGTCGACATTGCTGCATTCAAAATGCTTGTTGATATCCATGAGCCAATCGTCGGCGTCGTGGCCTCGACACGATAGCTGAAAGACTTTGGCTGGTTGGCAAGGAACTGGTTGAGTGTAGGAAACTGTGGCTGATGATAGAACTGCCCTTGACCTTGATTCCCTTGGTTGCCTTGGCCTTGGTTACGCTCTTGCATCAGCTGGATCAACAACTGAGCGTTGGCGTTAGTGGTTGCCATCAAAGTTTGCCATGCCTCCGGGCGGAGGTGGAGGTGGAGGTTTGCTGACTCCCATCACTGCGTTCGGATTACGGCGTTGGCGGAGCCATCTGAAGAGGTGACATCCATTAGCATCTTGATTGTGAGATAGACAAGTTGAATCAGCGGATAGAAATTGCAACATATAGTCTTCACAATAAACATTCGAACAGGGATGAACGAATGAATTCCAAAGTAAACATCATGTCCATAAAGGTGAGAAGCCACTTGATAAGAGATTGATGAATGAAAATAAAACAAGGTATGAATGGAACAAATATGTGGTAAGGATTACCCAATCACAAACCAAATATCTGCGGAAGAAATGCTAGAGCTACTTGAATCCCACCTATAAACTCCCGAAACTTTCCGGTTATGCAATCAGGTGTTGGGGATACAGGGGAGCAATATATATCTCACCCAAGCTAACAATCCCTACATCTAGCTGTATCCATCCTTCAACACATAACCAAGAAACCTTCGGAAATCATGTACCTCAACCTTCGAAAAGCATCCGTTATCGAGTCATGGCAATACTCCGTACTCACCACAAGATCTTTGGGTTAGCGGGGTTATCTCACCAACCGACTGCATAAAAGAGATTTTCGATGTCGGCGTACTAAACTCGGTATTCGAACTTCAACAATAAAATTATGACGACAACACCTCGGAGATCAACTCCCCGGGACACTGCCACAACCCCTAAATGTCGAGGAGGCAACCAAGACAATGTTCTCGTCATAAGAATATCGAACGATCCCAAGATACCCGCCGATCCTAAAAATTTTTTTAGTGAAATTTGAGAAGAGAAGAGTCAAAACTCTCGTCGGGATACCTCACCGGAAGGTCGAAGGACTGGGGAGTAAAAAGAATTCCTAAACTCTCCGATATATATAATCCTAAATGACTCAAAACATTTTCTAGACACAACTTGGCCACTAAAAGCGATCAAGCGGTGGGGCTCCTAAGGTCGGGGATGGCTCGATTACCAACATAGCGCCCTCGATGCGGCTATATCTCCCGTGTCGAAGCACGACTTAGAGGCATAACGCATTGAAAGCAATGTCGCAAGTGAGGTAATCTTCGCACAATCCATGTAATACATAAGGGAAAAGGTACATAGTTGGCTTCGATCGCCACTTCACACAATTACATGAATAAAGCATTACATCATCGAGATACGGTCAAGGTCCGACTACGGAACCAAAATAAAGAAGAATACCCCACGCAAACACAGGATCCCGATCGCTAACTGGCTCCACTACTAATCGTGCGGAAAGGAAACATAGTATCGACCAAGGGCCTCATCATATTCCCACTTCAGCTCGGTTGTGCCATCGTATTGGCATCACCGGTACTGCATCTGTTTTGGTAGAATCATGAGCCACGGGGACTCAGCAATCTCACACCCGAGATCAAGACTATTTAAGCAAGGAAGGCTGGTGTCAATAAGGAGGGGCTGCGACAGCGACTAGCATATATGGTGGCTACATCGCAAAAGAGAGCGAGAAGAGAAGCAAAGCACGGTCGTGAAACTAGTAGCGATCAAGAAGTGATCCCGACTACTTCGTCAAGCATAACTCCAACACCGTGTTCACTTCCGGACTCCGAGAAGAGACCATCACGGTTACATACGGTTGATGTATTTTAATTAGGGTCAACCGGGTTTTCTACAACGGACATTAACAAATTCCCATCTGCCTCATAACCGTGGGCACGGCTTTGAAGATAATACCTGCGGGGGTGTCCCAACAAGCCCATAACAAGCTCTCACGGTCAGCGAAGGAATAAACCTTCTCCGGGAAGACCCGATCGATCTCGGAATCCCGATGCGTCAAGACATTTCGACAATGGTAAAACAAGACCAGCAAAGCCTCCCGAATGTGCCGACAAATCCCGATAGGAGCTGCACATATCTCGTTCTCAGGGCACACCGGATGAACACTACGTACGGCAACCGAAGATACCCCAAGTTGCCTCAGGGCGGCACCGCAAGTGGCTCTAGTTTTGGACCACACTCAGAGGAGCATTGGCCCGGGGGGGCTAAAATAAAGATGACCCTCGGGCTCGCGAAAACCCAAGGGAAAAAAGGGTATAGGTGGCAAATGGTAAAACCAAGGTTGGGCCTTGCTAGAGGAGTTTTATTCAAAGCGAACTGTCAAGGGGTCCCATAAATCACCCGACAGCGTAAGAGCATAAAATCAAGGAACATAACACGGTATGGCGAAAACTAGGGTGGCAAGAGTGGAACAAAACACCAGGCATAAGGCCGAGCCTTCCACCCTTTACCAAGTATATAGATGCATTAATTAAAACAATAGATATTGTGATATCCCAAACTATCCGTGTTCCAACAAGGAACAAACTTCATCTTCACCTGCAACTAGCTACGCTATAAGAGGGCTGAGCAAAGCGGTAACATAGCCAATCAACAGTTTGCTAGGACATGGATGGTTAGAGGTTGACATGGCAATATGGGTGGCATGATATAGCAAGTGGTAGGTATCACAGCATAGGCATAGCAAAAGAGCGAGCATCTAGCAAGCAAAGATAGAAGTGATATCGAAGGTATGGTCATCTTGCCTGTAAGGTTCTCAGAGTTGTCGAAGACTTGATCTTCGTAGGCGTTCTCAACAGGCTCCTCGTTCTCGTACTCGTCTCCCGGCTCTACCCAAAGCAAGAACACAAGCAACGGAACCACAATCAAACAAGGAACAATGCACAAGCAATATGATGCAATACATGACATGCTATGCGAGATGTGATATGCAATGCATATGTATGCTCCGGAAGGAAAATGATGAACCGGGCATCAACTTGGAAAACCAAGTATGTCGCTGGAAAGATGGGGTGATTTCGGTTGAAATCGATATAAAGATCACCGGAAACGGATGCACGGTTTGCGAATGACAAGCAAAACAAGAATGACGCAAATCTGCGTTTAACAGCCCGATGCTACTTAGCACGCAACACGAAACTATGCTACAGCACCCTAACATAAAAACAAAGCATATGGCAGCGAACTACAGGAGATGCTTAACAAAAGAGGAACACTGAGCTACGGCTAAATCACATCATAACATGTTCAAACAAGCATGGTGAAAGTGCTCAAAATATCAGGTTCACAGACTTGGTGAAAATACTAACATGCCAGGAATTAACATCGAGGAAGGCATGTTTAGAGCAAGCAAACAACATGCTACAGGAACTTATAATAGCAAAGCAAGGCATGACATGATTCTACTCAAAGCATATTTCAATAGTCCCTTACTGACCATAAGCCAAAAGGACCTTAGAAATGATGGCACCCATGTAAACATTGCAAGTTTTATTACAGATTTCAGACTTAGTGAAATATCAGGACATGGCAAAAACAGATTCAACATGGCATGTTCGTGAGCTCGATGCACTCACTACAGAGCATCTCATGATAAGCTAAGCATACACCCATCAAGAAGACATGGCATAGGAGCTATAAATGGCAAGAACAACATCATAGCATACACAGATCAACTACAACGACCTCGTGAAAATTGAATCTCATGCAAACAGTCTGCCAGGAAACATTTTCAAGCAACAGTAGAGCACGAAAATGACATGCTAGACTACTCCATAAATGCCAACAAAGGCATGGATGGATAGAGCACATCCATATGTCCAAAACACCCTTACTGATCATGCTCAAAAAGGGCAAAGAACTCTCTGTAACAACATGAACATATGGCATAAAATTAACAGCAGGACATGACTTAGTGAAATCACTAAGTCCCTGAAATCAGCAACATCATCATCCCTACTTTGCATGCTTGTCCTAGTCAACACATAGCTCACAAAAATACATGGCAAACACCCCTGGAAAGATGGCATTGCAATGTTCAACTCACATGTAGGACTCAAGTTCATAGGGTGCACACATAATTCATGGCAAAAATAACAAAAGAGCTCGAACTGATAAGATTCTGAAACTAACGATCTGAAGCCATCTTCCAACAGCATTTCGGGCATCAAGATGAGCTCAAATGCAAATTATGCAATGGAATGAAATGATGTACTCTTCGAGGCGAACAATTTGACATATTATACGCCCAAAACGGAGCCACGGTTGCGGAGGTGTGATGCGTTGAAAATGCCATGAAATAATCACAGAAAAGGGACTGACGAATTTTGGGGGGGAGAAGAAGTCAACCTAGGGTTCGTCGGTAGCCTTGAACGAGACGGCGGCGGATCTCGCCGGAGTTGCTCGGTGCTCGCGGAGTTACTCGATGGCGGATCTGGGCTGACGAGGCGGGCACGGCGAGGGAATGGGCCGTGGGCGGAGGTAGGCGGCGGCGGGCGGCGTGGCAATGCGGCGGCGGGCGGTCGGGCGGCGGGCGGCGGCGCAGCAGCGGCGTGGAAGTGTGGCGGCGGGCGGCCGGCGCGGTGGCGGCGGCGCAGTGCGCGTGGCGGAAGCGTGGCCTGGCCATGGAAGGAATGGCGGCCATGGGCATGCGGCCAGCACCGACAGCGAGCGCTGGCGGCGGCGGTGGGCGGCGCGGGCGCCACGTGGCAGCCCACCACTGGCTGCGGGCGGCGGCGCGACTTCGTCCGGCGGCGGCGGACGTGTCCGCCCGCGCAGAGAGGAACGGGGCTAGGGTTAGGGTGGTTTTACCCGGGATTTTGGGGAAGAGGGTCTATTTATAGAGGTAGAGGGAGCTAGGAGTGTCCAAATGGGGTGTAGTTTTCGCCCACACGATCGTGATCGAACGACCGAGGGCATGGAAGGGAGTTAGATGGGTTATTGGGCTGTTTTGGAGGGTTGTTGGGCTGCAACTCAAAAGAGGCCTTTGCGAGGGTGCGGTTAACCGTTGGAGTACCAAACGAACTCCAAATGACCCGAAACTTGACAGGTGGTCTACCGGTGCTATACCAGGGCCACTTGGCAAGGCTCGGTCCATTCCGAGAATGTTCAACACCCACACGGAAAAATGACAAGAGGGGTGCGCCGGGGAACATAGGAGTGTCGGATTGCAAAACGGACAACGGGGAAAATGCTCGGATGCATGAGACGAACACGTATGCAAATGAGACGCACATGATGGCATGATATGAGATGCATGACATGGACAAAATGCAAAACGAAAACAAAACCCAACCACGGAAGGAATATCATAGCCCATATCCGAAAATGACAAGAGTTGGAGTTACAAATATGGAAAGATACATCCGGGGTGTTACAATTGCGGTTACCACGCCCTAATTAATTGAGCGTTAAACCAAACGCGTCTAAAGTCTCTCTGGTGTTGGAAATGCATTGAGAGAAATGCATCATAATGAAGCGCGCCCTGTAAACTGTGATGGAGGGAGGAGTAGTATGAAGGTTCAAAACCAAATGCAGCGTATGGCGGTCGGTCAGCGCACCTCCTCTTGGCATATCACTGACATGTGGGACAGGAGTGTGAGCAAACCGATCTCAATTGACGGCAAAGAGCCAACCTGTCGTTCCTTGAGAGAGACGAGGAGCGAGAACACACAGACGGGCTCGCATGGAGGCCAAGATATATTCGAGCATGGTTGGTTGATCGATATCATTCATTACATGTTGGGCTACCATTTTCCGCCCTTCTCCGGAATAAACATGTACTTTATCAGAGATAAAAAATAAGAGTGCAGATGCTCCACCATTCGGTTCTAGTAGTAGTACTACTCGTAGTACTGCGCTTGGCTCTTCGCCTCTTCGTGAAGTCGAACAATGATGGTACTCCGCATGTTGGGTACTACAGTGTATGCCTCTGACAATCTGACACCGAATGGACTGATGCATGTCCACCGAGGGTAGGTTGCATTAGTCAAAAGGCGCAAGCGAGCTTCACCTTGTCCTGCAAGCTTCTCCTCGTTCTGCGAGTTGATGGGACACACCAAAAAGTAGTGCTAGTCCATAATCCCTCCTTTCCGGTTAATATGGCTTAATCCTTTTTGCGGGTAAATGAGAGAGCTTTATTCATATATAAGCATTCTTAGGACGATCATCCAAGACACTGGTCACTAGGAAGCGAGGTACCCCGCAAAAAAAGAAGTAGGAAGCGAGGTGTTTCATCAAGCAAGCTCTCGGCCACATTCAAAGTGAAGCAAGCATGGTTTGCACGAAGATGCGCCGCAAGGTTTGCTGACCTGTTTACATGCTGAATAACAAAAAAAGAGGAAATATTACCGAGCGCTACTATTTGTAACAGGATATGAGTCAGAATTAAGCGAGAATTGTGGCGAGTGTTCCATGCAATCAACTTCCATTATCACATGCGAGAACCCTCGAAGAGAACCAAGTGTGTTGAAGATTGCTTTATCACATTTTAAAATTATAATAAGAGTGCAGACGCTCCTCCATCCGGTTCCTAGTACTAGTATAGTACGTACCTTTATAGACTATATTAGTAGTACTAGTACTAGTAATCTTTGCGCTTGGCTATTCGCCTATTCGGGAAGTCGAATAATAGTAGCACTAGTAGTATAGTGTATGCTTCTGGCAATCTGACACCGAATTAACTGTTGCACGTCCACCGCCTGAGCGAGGGAGAGCTTGCATTAGTCAAAAGTTTCTCCTTGTCCTGCGAGCCACCACATGCAAGCTTCTCCTTGTTTGGATCCATGGGTTAGAGTTAGTTTGTACTCATCTAACCCAAAAGTATCCAAACAGGAGGGTTAGTTTGGGTTAGAAGCATCTAACCCATCCAAAAAATCTAACCCACCCAAGAGGTGCTTATTTGGGTTAGTTCTTCTCTGGAGCACTAAAAACACATTTTTCTCTCGCTCTCGCCGCAGCAAATCCCTCGCCACTTCCTCGAAGCTTCTCGTCCTCTTCCTCCCTCCCTCTCGCAACGCCCGTGAATGCGCCTCGCCGTATCCGCGCTCCATCTAACCCTGTCATCTAAACACCTCTTTGGCTAGAGTTAGTTCACGGTTAGTTCAAGGTTAGAATCTAACTCTAACCTCTAACTGAGTTAGAGTATCCAAACAAGGCCAAAGTAATGCTAGTCCATACCGCCTCCTCTCCGGTTAATATGGATTAATTTCAAACGAGATAAAATACACTGTCTGTCACTGTATATTTGTAAAAATACGGTCAGTGGACTTCATAATATGCTCATTGCGCTCAATATATATATACTTTCCGGTGTTTATACGGTCACTAGCTCACCCTGACTGAGTATGTGTGTGCATGCACATGTAGGTTGAGCACTTAGCTTGACCGTGTGTGTTCCGTCGTGTGCTCGAACATGCATGCATTAGGGCGTCGCGCGCGTTTTTGCGTCCATGTGTACGTGTGGCTGTTGCATACACATAGGGGGAGTACGTGTAGGGGCCCCTAAGGAGCAGTCAAATCACACAGTAAGTTAGTCGGAAGAAGCAACCATCATTTCACTCTTGAATGACACGTACGCAATATAAATTGGTTGATATGGAGAGAAAAAGAAAACCACTATATATACACTAGCTGGAGCCTAAGCTACAAGCCTGCTTGCTAAGGTTGCTCTCTTCACAAACATAGAACGACGGGCCTGATCCCGCAGCTGGGGGAAGGGAACAATGTTCTGCATAGACGCGGTCGACATCGGCGAGGGAGAAAACCCACAGTCGGTGCGTCCCAACTGCCCTTCTAGCTACAGCCCGACGTCCCAGGTAGTCCATCTTCCTTTTGGAGCCGGCTTGCTCCACTGCCATAGCTCCATCTCCATGTCGATCTTTCTCTACTTCTACCGGCTTCTACTTGTGATGAGTTTATGTCTCATGAACTAGTGCCAGTACTATTATTCCAATCACACTTCTTCAATATCTTTGCCATCAGGGATGCTCAGGTCGATTTAGTGGAACTGCACAAAAGCATCGTATGATCCGAGGGTGCCAGCCGTCTTTCCTTGGACAGGTTCTACCTGTCTAGGGAATTAAATCATGTTTAGGGTTTAGGGTTTAAGTCGTAGTGACCCCATCAGTAGTCTTTCTTTCGTACATGTTCTCACAACTTTTTTCTTTAGTTGTGAAGTAAATATTGGCTATGATTTGTGAATCATTGAGATGCATCAGCATGCGTGTTAGTTTTCCTTTGTATTTGATGGAATGTTGTAACGGGGCAACCTTGGAATAGGAATGAAAATGGAGTGGAAAGTTTCCGTTTTTCTGGAGAAAAAATGGAAATGGAGAGCAACCAACGTTTCGTTTAGTTGGATCGCGCCATCGAGCAAAACCAACGTTTAAATCACGTCTGTTGTGTTCGTGTCTCACCCTCCTCCACGGCTCGACCCCACACGGTCGCTCGGCATGCCACTCACCGCAAACCAAGTATACGATAACTTTCCCGCCTGCTTGTCGATGGATCGCGCCGTGGAGTACTACTAGCACTACTGGAAGAGATTGACGAGTTGGCGGAGGACAGCTAGCTATAGCACGGACTCCCAAGAACTTTTTACATGCATGTTGTAGCCGGCTATTGCGACCTTTGAACGCGGAGCAGCCGCGTGCACCAGGAAGCTGCGCGGACGACGCTCTCTCGGCCGGCACGTAGCTTCAATGCCGGCGCCAGTGAGAGGTCACGTCCGCTATGGCCGGGCATGAATGCGGCACTGACCGTTTCGGGCGGGAAGCACGCGCGGGTGATGAAGAGGGTTTGGGTTGGTCAAGACCGGCCGTGGCAGCGGTCTGGACGTGCACAAACAAGAGATGCTGTAGGTTAATATTGCTGCGTATATAATTAACAACGTAAATAATGTGCCAGTTGGACAAATATGATTGGAGATGGAGATGGAAATGGAATTTTACATAAACACGGATATGCATGTCTATGTCTATGTGTGTGTGCGCGACGACTCTTGCGACCTGGAAGCGGGGGCATGTTTTTGATCGAGTTTTCTTTCTTGGTACGTTAGAAAATCAGTTTGTCTAATTCACATCTAGATGTTATTTAAGGATATCACATCTAAGCTCCCACAAGTATATAATGTAGCAACAAGAAACAAAAAAAAACTAGGACAAAAAAAGATAGACCACAAACAGAGTGGACATCAACTTAGATGTGACATAACTATGTCACATCTAGATGTGTCCTAAACAGACCCTAAAAATTGTCCGCCGATTTTCGTTTCTTTTTTTCGAACGCAGCGTATTCTATTTAAAACCGCTGATATGGAGAGATTTTTTACTCCATTATAGCCTCTTGTTTGATAGAGTTTCTCGCGTCTCACTCTCTCACCCTCTCCATATCAAAACAAGATGACAGTGTCCACTCTGTCTCTCTCCTCACCGGCAGTCACAGATCCTTCTGAATCCCGTCCGCTGCGGGAGGTGATGAGGTGCAGCGTTGACGTTGTCGCCGTCGGCGACGGAGGGAGCCGATGCACACCGTCCTCTCGGAGCCGATGCTGTCGCAGACTAAGATCCTCCGCGCCCTTGTTCGCTGCCGTCGTGTGGGCAGATCCCGCCCGCCCGCCTAAACGACATCTCGCCCACCTGAGGTATAACTTCTTGTACTGGTCCAGCTCCCCAGGTCGCTGCGTGCGGGTTTTCTTCTATGCGACTACTCCCCAGCTCCCCATGCATAGTAGCTAAGGTTTGTCGGCTGGTCCAACATCACCTACTAGTACTATTATAGAGGAAATGCCACTCGAAAAGTTGTCCTGATTTATGCCTCAGTGGAGGTATACATGTTGTTTCAACAAAAAGTACATGGTGGTTGTGCGGTCATTGTCCATACAGTGGTAGTACTATCACTGGTTAAATGAAGAAATGCTTTTTTTCTCGGGTATCCTAGTTTAGTTCCCATCAAGATATAATTATGATGCTTCTGTTTGTTGGTGTACTTTTCATTAACCCTTTATATTTTTGGAAACAGCGATGCGTGTCTCCATACCCGGGCATGTCTTCCTCAATTTTAGTGGAACTGCACAAAATTGGATGGCCATTGTTGTTCCGCCTCACTGTCCTCTGCCACATGGTTCTTGCTTCCTCGAGCTTGATTACTGAGAAGAAACAGACCACGGTGCGGATTTGTCGAACTTCATAGGTGCCTCACCCAAACTTGATGCCAAATGTATGATGCATCACCACGATGAGCTATCAATGCTCATGGTTGCGCCTCATGGTTGCATTGGCTGGTGAAGCTGATCGATTTTCAATGAAAAGCAAGCTGTCTTCCATTAGTGCTCTTTGCTTGTTACGCACAAAGATGATATCCTTCGTCAGTTCACCTTGGTTGCGTTGGAGACGCAGTCGTCTTTCACGTTGGTGCAATTTTATCACACAATTGGCTATGAACCAAATGTTTCCTCGAAGAAGGATCGACGTTGGTACTAAGAGCATAAGTGTTGTATTGATTTCTAAGCCTTCTCACAACTTTGTCTCCAGCTCCCCTGTAATTTTATTTGTCCAGCTATTAACTTTGATTTAAAAAATGGTGTGGACTAAAAACCCGGATGGACATAGTAGACCTCCATTTTTATTTACTCCGCATATTAGATTTGACTGAAGTCAAACTTTGTAATACTCTCAAACCTTGATAATTGAAATTAAAATTCTTAATTTGTACATACTCTCACACGTTTCCGATAATTTGGCGCATGTGTGGTTGTTCACTTAAGGGAGGGTAGTGTACCACACGTGAAGGACAGGAAGTGCGACCAGGACGCGTGGGCGTGGATCGTTAGTTCATCGGAAGTAGTACTAGTTTTCTTCACTGTATATTAAATAAAGAGTTTCGTTTCGTACTTACACAATTTAAAACAATTGTTATGGAGAGAATAAGAAAAACACTCCACTATATATTAGTCGTAAACACACGAGAGTACTATATGGACGCAACTTCATTGACATAGTTTACCTGCCTTTGGGTTTATGACAGGTGGGCCCAAAATGTGGCTGGCTCACCTGTCATACAACCAAAAGCAGATCTTGATGAAGGCACCGGAGCTCGATCATACTACATTAGTATATATATAAGCGGGAGCCCAGCTTGTTCGCTAGGGTTTGCACTCTCCACACTTCGCCGCAATACATATATGTTACCTGCTGGAGGCTCGGCGTTCATTTGCTAGGGTTTGCTATATTCACAGTCTCTCACCCTCTCTTCACAAGATCTAAACAAGACTGCGTTGGCCTCTTGTCTCTCTCTCCCCCCTCACAGCTGGTGAAGGAGGCGTCCGTATCCTGTCGCACTAGGAAGGGGAGGAGGTGCAGCGTTAACTCTATCGCCTTCGGCGAGGGAGGCAATCCACTGCCGGCTGCGCTGTTCTCTTTCACCCAGTGCCTGTGCGGGAGGGCCACCGACCCCTTCTTCCTCGCTGCCATACATAGTGTGGGCAGATCCGGCCTCCCGCCGCACGCCTTGCCACATCCCGACGACCCTAAGGTATAAGTTTCTTTGAAACCGTCGTTGCTCTAGCTGCATGTGGATCTTTTTCGATTTGTAGTCGAATCTAGGTCTTGGTTCAAAGAGGAAAGAAAGGTGCGGTGGGGTGGAGCATGAATCTAGGACGTGTTTCAATGAGGAAAGGAGGGAGGAAAAGTAGTATAGACTGGCTATCCAGCCGCTTTGTTGGTCTAAAAGGGAAAAAGGGGGTAACCCAGCACACACATCTGCAAGGAACCGATCTCTTAGTTGAAAAGGGAAAGAAACTGGGGGGGCAGGTAGTTTGTGCAGGACTAGATTTGCTGCCCTCACATAGGAAAAAAGTTCAAAGAGAACAAATATGGGACCAACACAGATATGCTGCTTGGCTACATACTCTGCATCACCCATTTATACATGTGGACGCACATGGTGCTAGCATGTCCCATACAGCTATTTTGCTGTTGTTAATCTAAGAATGCCGCCGGAAAATTGAAGCAATGACACTGTTAAAAGTAAATTACATTTTTTAATGAATGTTGTTTCAAGAGAGTGTCTCTGTTAATATGAATCAATGCAACCATTTTAGAAATGCTACTATCCTACTTTGTTTTCCATCCAAGATAAGTTAGATGCTTCTTTCTGTCACCGTTTGTTTCATCCTCCTTTATCGGCATGTAATTGTTTCCTTTTTTGCCTCTGTTAAAACAGGGGTATCGATTCAACTTGTTGCTATTGCGAAATTTTGCTTCGCTACTCGAAACACTTATGTTTTAAGAGTGTTTTGTGCAATTCAACTTGAATGTCACACCGGTGACTTTACTTAATTTTGGTGGAACTGCACAAAAGGGGATCGAGATTTGTTTCCAGTGTTCCTGTCGAGTTGTTTCAAATCTTGGTCTCAACCACATGATATCTATTCAACTTGTTGCAATTGCGACATTTTGCATCGCTACGCGAAACACTTTGCTTGATTTCAGAGCAACTGCACAAAAGGAGATTGGATTTCCTATTCGTGTTAGCAGATTCGTATTTTATCCTGGTGTTCTCATGAAAGGTCAGTACAGGCCTTCAACCACATGATTGTGCAGTGTGCTTTGAGATGTTGTGCTACTTGTATTGGTACTGTTTTAAATAAATGTTGAATTGAAGCTATTGTATTGTTGTCTTTTCCCATTAAGTAGTTAACAAAAATGGGACCAACCCAGACATGATGCTTGTTGCTTTGTTACAACAAACTCTGCATCACCCCCTTTATAAGTAGATGGAAGGACATATTGTTGTTGCGCCCACTCTCCCCTGGAACTATTTATGCTTTTCATTAATCTAATGCATTGGTAAAATTAAGCAATGCCACTCTCGAAATTAATTAACTCTGAATCTTAGTTCAAAACTGCAACACTTGTTAGGAATGGTACTTTCTGCTATGTAGTTCTTTCTACATGTTTAACCAAGGTATTGTTAAGATAATGTCTCTTTAAAAATGAATCAGTTGCATTGTTTTAGGAATGGTACTTTTCTGCTTTGTCGTTCTTTATACATGTTGAAACAAGGCATTGTTAAGATAATGTCTCAGTCAATATGAATGAATCACACTGATGGAGAATTGCTACTCTCCTGCTTTGTTTCCCATTAAGACAACTCATCAACCGTTATTTCTCAGTAATTGTTTCCCTTATACCTATTGTTGCTTACAGGGATGTCAAAATTAAAGCTTGGTTTTATTCCGACTTCGATTTTAGTTGAACTGCACAAAAGGAGCCAATGTGTCCAAGGCAAACTGTTGTGTTACTGGGTCCAGTTGGTCGTTCCACTATGCAGAAAGAAGCAGTCACTGGTTGCGGTACATTATAGAAGGAATGACTGAGAAGATTTACAGAGTTTTATTAGACACCGGTGACATGACTAGTCTGCAGAGACCGGCAATTTAACAACACGTGGAGTGCCTTGGGCAAAAAGTGCCCAAGCAAGTACAAGAAGCTACGACAGGACACGATCATAGGCATTACATATTTTGAATGGGAAAAGCTTGTCAAAGTTTAATCATTGATGTTAGCAAGAAGACTTTAGTTTAATATATTGGAATTGGAAAACCTTGTCAAAATTTGCTCATTGATGTTAGCCAGAAGACATGCATTTGATCTTCTTGAGTGGGATGCCCTTGCTGTGAGCAGCGTCGAGTGTTTTTTCTTATTCCTGTGTTCAGTTTAGAAGTGAATAGTTACTCTGCTGAGATATTCATGTGTTAAGAGTTTGTTCTGAATATTGTCTTTGCAATGCAAGGCCTTGTGTTTGATTGCAAAGTTGAGCTTGGAATGTTGTGGCATGCGGCATCACGAGCTGTTCACCATGCCTCCTGAGAATAATGCTTCGTATTGTTTTGCATGTCGATCTAATGCCAGTGATTTGCTTGTTAAGAAGATCATCCTTTTCTGTTGTTTCCGTGCGTAAGAAGTTCATCGTCTGATGTTTCATTCATAGCCTATACGACATGTCGGGTAGGTTAGACGTGAAACCATATGATCTTCCGACCAACTCATGATATTAGGCCGTGATTGGATTGTCGTTTTCCAACCAAAACCGCTTGTAAAACTGAAGCTTGTAAATTAAAGAAGATGGTCTCGGGCGAAGGCGCTTGGTTGGTCGATTTTGACTAGTAAAATATTGGAAGTACTTCACACACAATAAAAATGCTGAACGACACTCGGACGATTGCTAATCCAGCCGTTAGCTGTTGTTTCAGCCTTGCCCATGGATGGCATGATATGCACGTCGTGCATGTATCGTCTGGTAATGTCGTCCATATAGCAGTGCTCGTAAAATATACACTGGTCTCTCAAAATACACGCGCAACCCGCCAGTTTTACTTACAAACCTCGGGCCTTCCGATGACGAGTAAATTACACTTGTATGTTAATATAAGTTTGAAATAAACCAGAGCTCCCAAGCGCGGCCTTACCGTTTCATGCCGTCTTAGTTTCTCGAAGGTGCTCATAGGTGTCCGATGATCCTGGCTTCCTGAATGAGCAGCGGGCGCTGTATCAGACCATCCGTAGGGCCCGCGAGGCCCTCTCCATTGTCCTTCGAGTTGTTGCGCTCGCCGTGGCACCGAGCATTGTTAACATCGTCAACGAACATGAGGATTCAGGAGATGACTTTATTTTGACTAGATGACACTAGGGACCCACTAGGGCCATAGCCGTACGTACGCAAGTGCCTCCTTATTATGTACAACTATATGTTTTTTTGATTTCTCCTGGTTTCCTGACATCACGGTCCCAACCTATGTAGTCAATATAAATGAGAGAATTGCACAAGGTGCGGCCGACAGCTGGGACCAAGCAGCTCGAGCAGTATTTGTGTTTTTGAGGTGTGAGCACTGCAGAGTTTTTCTTGGCGATGATTTCATTGTTGTTCAGAGGAGAGTAGGGTATTAACTGGGCGGGCTGTGGCCCATCTAGCCCAGGCCAGATATCCAGCCCAGATACTACTTTTTTCAAGATGAAAATGGCTAGCCCAGCTATACGTCTTTTGAGGAATACCGAGCAAGGTCAACTTGTTATTCTCCTTGTTGGCTGCAAATATTTCCTAGGAGGGATGCATTAGGCTTAACAGAAAATGGGCTTTAAAAATAATAAATGGGATGTAATTATAAAAACTAGGCAAGAACTATAAAAAATGCACCAAACACGAAATTAGTTTATAAAATATTATTTATGGATTTTGAAAATCTTAAATTTTCATTATTCTGCTGCATAATGTTTAGTTGGATTTTTACATAATACAAATTTATATTTAATCTGACTAGAAATTTTGGGATAAAAATATTTCGGATCCCATCAAAATGTGAGAAATTTTATTGAATTCTGTCTTCAACGGTTGGTTGAAATTATTAATCATTGTCCTAGCTAGAAAATGGGCTACTTTTAACAAACTGTAAATGGGCCGTTGTAAATTCCATTAGAATTAAAAAATGGGTTGTACATTCTTACAAAATGCAAATGGGCTATAAGTTCTCTGCCACACACTTGTGGGACTACTAAGTGATGCATCCCCTAAAAAAATAAGTTGACGCATATGCAAGGCTTTGTCAACTTATTGTAGTCAGCACACGGTTCTAGCAGCAGTGGCCGTTGGATGTCTATCCAACGGATGTCGTGCTTCTTCTTCAATCTCGGATATTCTTAGCTTCGGCTGCCCAAAAAATGATTCCTCCCCCTGACATCTGGGGCACACCATTTCGGAGGCTGACCTGTGGGCCTACTAAGTTGGAGCGTACCAAGGGCTTTGTCAACTTAGTCAATATAAACGATTCTAGCTTTAGTGACCGTACGATGTCCATCCAACGGCCGTAGTGCTTCTTCAACCTCTGGTCTTCTTGGTCCAGCCGCCCAAAGCAGTGCCGGTCGTGCCGCATGCTCCTACCTCCCGTGGCCGGCTGTGCTGCCGCGGAGGCCTCACCACCCCCATACTACTCCCACCCCCATACTACTCCTGCCTCCAGTCACCCACACCCACTGTTATTCTGCGGCGACGGCAGCCTCACACCGCAGTCGAACCAGTGAAGCATCGTACTCCTCTCCGCGCGGGCTTCCACTACTGTGTCTTCCCCGGCTCCGTGTTGTCCCCTTCCTAGGCGTCGCCGTCGTCCACCGCCCTGGTGCTCTCGATGCGGCGTTGTCAACGTGGTCAACGACCGACATCCATTGGAAGAGTACTATACGTGGAGAGGCTGACAGCTGGGTCCACGGCAGCCGCAAGGAAGTGCCTCCTTATTACGCGCAAAATAATTATACCTCCACCTGACAGCAGGGACCCACCAGACGGGCCACCTTATTTCACGAAAAAAACGTTTCCCCCCTGACTGCTGGGACCAACCGGACGGGCCACCGTATTTCACGAAAAAACGTTCCCCTCGCTGTCAGCTCGGACCCACCGGAAGTGCCTCTTTATTACGTACAAAGAAATGAATATTGCCCCTGCTAGCTGGGACTCACCTTGGTGGGAGGCTGACTTGTGGGCCTACTAAGTTGACAGGGATGAAGGGCTTCGTCAACTTAGTCAATATGAACGATTCTAGCTCCAGTGACCGTACGATGTCCATCCAACGGCCGTAGTGCTTCTTCAACCTCTGGCCTTCTTGCTCCAACCGCCCAACGCAGCGCCGGTCGTGCCGCATGCTCTTGCCTCCCGTGTCCGGCTGTGCTGCCGCGGAGGCCTCACCGCCCCTACTATTCCCACCGCTGGCCAGGCCCTGCGGCGACGGCAGCCTCACACCGCAGCCGAACGAGTGAACCCTCGTACTCCTCTCCGCGCGGGCTTCCGCTGCTGCGTCTTCCCCGGCTCCGCGCCGTCCCCTTCCTAGGCCTCATCGTCGTCCATTGCCGTGGTGCTCTCCGTGCGGCATGGTCAACGTGGTCAAGGAACGACTTCCATCGGAAGAGTACTGTACGTGGAGAGGCTGACAGTTGGGTCCATGGCCACAGCCCAGTTTTTTTGTGATTTGCCAAGTAAGTCGCTTTGTCGTGCCTATTGGGCTGCAAATCTTTCAAGACGAGAGAGCTTTCATTGGTGGCGAGAAAATAGCCCATCGATAATGAGAAATGGGCTGTACATTTTAAAACACATCAAACCGCAATTAGTTTCAAATATATTTTTTCATTTCAAGATTTTAAATTACATTAATTTTTTTGCGTGGAGAATTTGTTGGATTTTATATTGATATACATTTATTTTTAAAATCAGTTTGAATGTGAGTCGAAATTTGGGATTAAAACAGTTCGGACCGCTTTGAAATATGCAAAATTTCGTATAATTTTTTAACCGTGGCCACTATATGGGCTGTAATGCTAACAAAAAGAATATGGGCTCCAAAAAACCCTTAAGAATTAGCAAATGGGCTGCGAATTATTAGAAATAACGGCAGAGGGGATGGATGCTATTTTCCACAGATTTGAGGCTTTCCTAAAAAAAGGTTGACGCACAAGCAGTGACGGTTGGATGTCCATCCAACGGCCGTCGTGCTTCTTCAATCTTTGCTCTTCCTGCTCCAGCCGCTCAAACAAGCGTCGGCGGGACTGCTGCTCCTCCTCCCCTCGGCGGCTGTCTTTGCAGTGCGAACCTCACCGCCCCACCAGACTCCCATTGCTGGCCTAGCCATCCCTCTACTCACCAACACTGCTTTGTTATTCTCCGGCGATGGCGGGCGACGATAAACCCTCGTATAGTCGTACTCCCCTCCGCGTGGGAAACAACTGCTGAGTCTTCCCTGCCTCCGTGTCTTCCCCTTCCTAGGCCTCGCCGTCGTCCACCGCCGTAGTGCTCTTGGCGTGGCATGGTCAATGTGGTCAACGAAAGACTTCCATCGGAAGAGTACTGTGCGTGGAGACGCTGACAGCTTGGTCCACGGCCGCAGCAAGGAAGTGCTTCCTTGTCGTTCGATCACGATCGCGTGGCCGAAAACCGCTCCTCATTTGGACACTCCTAGCTCCCTCTACCTATATGTATGTGTGCCTCCCCGAAATTTTCGTCCAAACCCTAGCCTTCTTCCTCCTCTCGCCGACGGACACGTCCGGACCCCGCCGGACATGTCCGCCCGTCGCCGCAAATCTGCCGCATCCGCCACGTGTCCCTCCACGCCCACCTGCGCCGCCCGGCCCATGAGCCCATCAAGCGGGCCAGCGGGCACTCAGACAACCGCCGCCCGGCCAGCGGCCGAACCCTGCGCCCGCGCCTCCCTCACAGACGCATCCGAGCCCCGCCGCCGGCCGCCTTGGCCGCCGGAGAGCCGTCCGCCGCCGCCCAGACCTCGCCGACCCGCCGCCGACCGTCCTCCCTCCGGCGCGCCTCCGCCCATGAGGCGCTACCCCGCGCCCGCCGCCCGTGCCCGCGACCCGCCGCCTCCGGCTTCGCTGCCGCGCTGCTTTCGCCCAGCGCCGCCCGCCACACCGCCGCCCGCCGCGACCACGCCCGCGGCAGCGCCCTGCCCGCCTCCGCACCTCCTCCGGCGACCCCGTCCTCGCCGCCCGGATCCGGCCTCCTCCGGCCGCCTCCCCGTCGCCCCGTCGTCGGAGCCCCTCGCCGGTGCTCCTCCGGCCGCCGCGCTGCTCGTCTACGGCGAGATCCGCCGCCACCTCGCCGCGTTGACTTTTCCCCTCGAAGTCCCTAGATTTCAGTATTATCATGCCATATTCATCGCATTGTATCTCTTCATCTGTAGCTCCGTTTCGTGCGCGTAATATGTTAAATTGTTCGTCTCGACGAGTACTTCATTTCATTCCATTGCATGATTTTCATTTGAGCTCATCTTGATGCCCGAAATGCTGTTGGAAGAGTGCATGTTGATGTTAATCTGCTGAAACTGTTATAACTTGCTCATTTGTCATTTTTGCCATGATTGATGTGTGCATCCTATCAGGTTGATGTCTACATGTGTTTTGATCTATGCCATGCCATCTTTCCAGGGGTGTATGACATGTATTTTTGTGATCAATGTGGTGACTAGCACAAGCATGCAAACTAGGCTTCGTGATATTGCTGATTTTAGTCCCTGTTCTGCTGTTATTTTGATGCCATGTTAACTTGATGCTACAAAGAGATCCATGCTTATTTTGAGATACTTCAGTAAGGGTGTTTTGAACATATAGTTACTGTCTATCCATTCATGCCCTTGTTTGTAATTATGGAGTAGTCTAGCATGTCATTTGAGTGCTCTACTTTTGCTTCAAAATGTTTCCTGGCAGATTGTTAACTTGTTATTCAACTTGGCCAAGGTTGCTATAGTTGATCCTTGCATGCTATGGACTTGTTCTTTCCTTGGTTGGTTACATAAACATGTCTTATTGATGATGCTATGCTTATCTTGTCATGTAATGACTTTTGGTGAGTGAATCGAGCTTGTTAAGTAGTGTACTAGCTGTTGCTGTTTTGCTAGGCTGAATCTGTTATTTCGTGATGCTATATAAACATGCTTCTACTAATCATTCTATGCATAATCTGGAGATGTTCTATAAACATGTTTTGATCTACATGTTATGTCCTATCCATCCGTTCCCCTGGTTGCATTTATAGCTTGCTTTAGATTTTTCATATCTTGGTCCAAAGTTGCTTGATAATGTTGCTGTCAGCCTGTTAACATTAAGTTAACTAGTTCCTATGTGTTTTGCTAGTGTTACATGCACCCTATGAACTTGCTCTTGCCATGCTTAGCTTCACAAACATGCCTTCTTACTGTTGGTTGCCTAGCTATGCCATGTATTGCTCTGTAGTGAGTGGTTCAAGCTCACCAACATGCCTACGTATTATTGTTCCTGCCATGTATGAATCTCTAATATAACTTGCCATGTTTACATGGGTGCCATCATATTTTCTGTGCCCTTTTGGCTCATGGTCAGTAAGGGACTTTTGATATATGCAATTAGTAGATTCATGCCATTCCTTTGTTTGCCATGATATGTTCCTGTAACATGTTGTTTGCTTGCTCTAAACATTGCAACCTGATGTTATTTCTGTTAAAGTCTGGAACTGTTATTATTTGCAATCTTACCATGTCTTTTTTAGCGTGTTCTAGTTATTTCTGGAGATAGCTCAGTGTTCATGTTTTGTTATGCTTTACGTGTACTTCATGCCCATGCCTTTTGTTATTATGTTGGGGTGCTGTAGCATATTGTTTTGATGCTTGTAAGATGCCTAGTTGCTGTTATGGACAGATTGTTGTTATGACTTGTATAGAGTGTATGTGTTGCCCCGTTGCTCCGTTTTGAGTGTGCTGTATATGAAACTTGCTTGTTTTTGCATGTAGCTTCATATTATCATGTTACATCCTTGTTTTGGTGTGTTTGCTTGATGTTTGTATGCATTTTGCATCAATGCCATGTTTAACTTGTTTTGCCCATATCTTATAGGCCGTAGCTCCGAATCTAATGAACTTTATATGTAACTTGACTAGAATTTCATGTAGATCATCTTGGTGCATCTTAACTTGCTGTTTAACAACTTGAACATAAGGTTTATTCAGTTCTGGACCAATTTCGAAATTTGCATATGAGGACTTACCAAAATTGTTATATGTTGTTCCCGGCCTCATTTAAACTTGCCTTGACGTGTTGTTCTTGTTTGCATCATCTCTTGCCATGAGTAGCTTCATGTAGCCTTGTCATGCATCATGCTTGTTGTGCATCATGTCTTGTTCATGTGTGGTGTGTTTACCATGTTGTGTGCTTCTTCTCGATAGTTCCCGTTTCGTTGCGATCGTGAGGATTCGTTCGTCTCCGCTTGGTTCGTCTTCATGGCTTCATCTTCTTCATGGACTCGTTCTTCTTCCTAGCGGGATTTCAGGCAAGCTGACCGCTACCCTAAATCTCAG
This sequence comes from Aegilops speltoides, assembly GCA_021437245.1. Taxonomy (NCBI): domain Eukaryota; kingdom Viridiplantae; phylum Streptophyta; class Magnoliopsida; order Poales; family Poaceae; genus Aegilops; species Aegilops speltoides. The sequence goes on from CM038144.1 coordinate 150,991,179, forward strand.
TACTATCATTGCTATGCTAGTTGCTTCGTTCTATCGCTATGCTGCGCTACCTATGACCTGTTTATCAAGCCATCCCATATTGCCATGAACCTCTAATCCTTTGACACCTTTCCCATGCAAACCGTTGTTTGGCTATGTTACCGCTTTGCTCAGCCCCTCTTATAGCGTTGCTAGCAGCAGGTGAAGTTGAAGATTTCTCCATGGTGGACAGGGTTATGTTGGGATATCACAATATGTCTTATATTATTAATGCATCTATATACTTGGTAAAGGGTGGAAGGCTCGGCCTTTTGCCTGGTGTTTTGTTCCACTCTTGCCGCCCTAGTTTCCGTCATACCAGTGTTATGATCCCGGATTTTGCGTTCCTATGCGGTCGGGTGATTTATGGGACCCCCCTGACAGTTCGCTTTGAATAAAACATGTCCAGCAAGGCCCAACCTTGGTTTTACCATTTGCCTCACCACCACCTATACCCTTCCCTTGGGTCGGCCAACCCAAGGGTCATCTTTATTTAGCCCCGGGCGGTGCTTGTCTAAGTGTTGGTCCGAATCGAGCTACTGCAGAGAATACCTCGGGAAACTTCGAAGTTTGGTTTTACTCGTAGCTAGTCTCATCCGGTGTTGCCACGAGAACGAGATATGTGCAGCTCCTATCGGAATTGTCGGTGCATCGGGCGCTTTCTTCGGTCTTGTTTTACCATTGTCGAAATGTCTTGTAAACCAGGATTCCGAGACTGATCGGGTCTTCCTGGGAGAAGGTCTATTCCTTCGTTGATCGCGAGAGATTGTCATGGGCTTAGTTGGGACACCCCTGCAGGGTATAAACTTTCGAGAGCCGTGCCCGCGGTTATGTGGCAGATGGGAATTTGTTAATGTCTGGTTGTAGATAACTTGACACCAGATCCGAATTAAAACGCATCAACCGCGTGTGTAGCCGTGATGGTCTCTTCTCGGCGGAGTCCGGGAAGTGAACACGATTTCTGTCTTATGATTGACGTAAGTAGGTGTTCAGGATCACCTCTTGATCATTGCTAGCTTCACGACCGTTCCGCTTGTTTCTCTTCTCACTCTCATTTGCGTATGTTAGCCACCATATATGCTTAGCCGCTGCTGCAACCTCACCACTTTACCCCCATCCTTTCCCATTAAGCTTTGCTAGTCTTGATACCCATGGTAATGGGATTGCTGAGTCGTCGTGGCTCACAGATTACTACAACAATAGTTGCAGGTACAGGTTTTTGCGATGATCATGACGCGAGAGCGATGCTTGCTTGTGTTGAGTTCTTCTTCTGCTTCTTCTTCGATTAGGGGATAGGTTCCAGGTCGGCAGCCTAGGCTAGCAGGGTGGATGTCGTTTGAGTTTCTGTTTGTGTTTCATCCGTAGTTCGGATGTTGATCTTATGTATGATGTATTGTTGTATTTGTGCGGCATTGTATGCCTGTTGTATGTATCCCCATCTATTATGTAAAGTTGATGTAATGATATCCACCTTGCAAAAGCGTCTTCAAGATGCGCTTCTATCCTTGGTGGGACCTTCGAGTTCCTTTAGGATAGGGTCGCATCTTGGGCATGACAAGTTGGTAATCAGAGCCTCGACCGACCTTAGGAGCCCCCTTGATTGATCGTGTAGTTTGGCCGTTGTTGAGTCTAGAAGAAAACTGTTTTTGGAGTCTAGTTATATCGGAGAGTAGGAATTCTTTTTACTCCTCTGCCCCTTCGTCGCTCTGGTAAGGAATCTTGACGTAGGTGTTTTGAACTACTCCTCTTCCCCTTCAAATTTTTCTTTAGGATCACGTGGTTAGTTTCATGAGTGTCCATCCTCTTTTGTCCGGTGCTTTTCTCGTCAAGTTCAATCCCCAGCTCTTTTCGATTGATGTTGTTTCCTTGTCCGAAGTTGTCCTTCTTTTCTTTCCCACCCGCCCTCCCTTCTTCCTCTCGAAACCGGAGTCCGTAATCGAGTATCCATCCTACTCGTGCGAAGTCTTTGCTTTCTTTCCTCAATGATTTCAACCTGTGTTTTCTCTTCAAGTTATTCGTCGGTTCCCCCGTCCAAGTTGCCTTTGTTTTTTCCCGCCCTCCCACCCTCTTCTTCCCAGAGTTTGAGTCTCTTTCGACCATCTATTTCATTCGCACGGAGCCTCTTCAGTCTATCCTCAATTATCTCAACCGGTGAATTCTCATCTCGTTCGTCATTCTTCATCCCTTTCTTTTTCGGTGGATTCAATTCAAGTATTCGGTGTTGATCATATTCTTTTCCTCGGTTCAAGTGTTTTCCTTGCTCGTTCGCCTCTCGCCTGTTTATCCTTCTGGAGTGCTCATGACATCTCAAGAGATTCGTCTGTGTTCTAATTAATTCGAGGTTGTCACCTCATTCAAATATTTCAATTATTCCGGTGCATCATCTATCTGTTCAACAATCCTTTCCAATGGTGTTTTTTCTCTTTAGTGGGCCCTAACCCACAGGTCTTTTCCCAGGATCTTACCTGACTGTTTTCTTTTGCCCGGAGTTATTCTCAATTCTTTTCAGAGTGTGACGTAAGAATGGATTCCATCAGTCACGTGCCTTCGCCAAGATCGCTTTCAAATTCTTTTCATCGTCGTCTCAACCTCTTCGCTTTTCGTTCTCCCGGAGTATCACAGTAATTTTGGTGGTGTTTTCTCGTCGTCATTTGAAGACCGAAGAAGAGTTTTTCCTCTAAATCTTGTCTGTTCTCTCAAGGATTTGTGATTCTAGCTTCATGTTATCCTCTCGAATTATTCCAGTTGTCAGTTATTCTTTTCATCCATCCGGAGTATTTCAGGAGTTGTTTTGCCGTCTCGATCATCCGGAGGCCATCATTCCAGTTATCATTCTCTATTATCCCGGCGCTCCGTTCAAGTGTTCTTTAATCAGCTTGTTATCTCTTTGTTATTTTGCATTTAAATCCCCTCTAGCATATTGGTTCTTCTAATTCTTCCCGGTGATTCATTCTCTTTCATCAGTCATGTTCGAATTCTAACGGTGGTTCGTTCAAGATTCTTTTCCTTGATTAGCATATTAATCCATTCGTTCTTCTCAATCCTACCGGTGGTTCGTGAAGACCTTCTCAAGTTTGCGATATGTCACTTCACAATCCTTTTCAAGAAGAATAAGTAGTATGCAAGAATCCATTTCTTGTCATCAATTTAATTTGATGAAGGATAAGTATACAATAAATCTTATTCTTATTTCCTCCAAGTGTTTAATCCCTTCCTTCGGAGTTTGTTCTAGATGAATAAATTCTAGTTCCAAGCGTTTTCATCTTTTCTTTCCCGGAGTTCAAATTTCCTCAGTCATTTCGTCGGAACCTCCATCTAAATCACCGCGAGGCTCATCTTATTCTTTTCATCCTTCATTTCTATCTCATCATCCTTTTGTCACCGGAGTTCTTCATGGTGGTTCTTCATGATTTAATTCATTCTTCAAGAGTTCATCAAGTACCATTCCATCCTCTAAAGTTCGTTCTAATCCTTCCATTTTCAGCCGGAGTGCTGCCTAAATCCTTTCAGTCTTATCCGTTTCTTTTCTCATTCTAACCACTCCGGTTAGAACGAGTCATTTCATAGTCTATCCGATTCCGTGAGCTTTCGATTCTCGTCATTCTCGTCATTCCTCTCTTCTTCTCGAGTGCTCTCGATTCTTTGCTTCTTCTCTTGAGTTCTTGCTTCACCTCTTCCCCTTTTCCCTTCTGTCTTGGTCCTAAGATATCGGGACGAGATCTCTTGTTAGTGGATGAGTGTTGTAACGCCCCGGATTCGATGCGCCAGGTGTCTGCCAGTTATTCGCTGTTGTTGCCATGTCATTTACTTGCGTGTTGCACTTTGCCATGTCATCATATGCATTTCATATCATGTCATCATGTGCATTGCATTCGCATACGTGTTCATCTCATGCATCCGAGCCTTTTCCCCGTTGTCCGTTTTGCAATCCGGCACTCCTATGCCCTCCGGCATTCCCCTTTCGTCCCTCGTTGTGAGCGGTTGTTAAACGTTCTCGGAATGGACCGAGTGTTGCCAAGCGGCCTTGGTATAGCACCGGTAGACCGCCTGTCAAGTTTCGTGCCATTTGGAGGTCGTTTGGTACCCCAACGGTTAACCGGGTAACCGTAAAGCCCTCTTTTGTTGCAGCCCAACACCCCTTCCAAAGTGGCCCAAAACCCATCAAACTCCTCTCCCTGCTCTCGGTCGTTCGATCACGATCGCGTGGCCGAAAACCGCTCCTCATTTGGACACTCCTAGCTCCCTCTACCTATATATATGTGTGCCTCCCCGAAATTTTCGTCCAAACCCTAGCCTTCTTCCTCCTCCCGCCGACGGACACGTCCGGACCCCGCCGGACATGTCCGCCCGTCGCCCCCGTCCAACCGCATCCCGTCACGTGTCCCTCCGGCGCCCACCTCGCCGCCCGGCTCATGGAGGCCATCGCGGGCCCTTGCGAGCCTCGCGCCGCCGCCCGCCCGCCCGGCCAGGCCGGGCAGCCGCCCGCGCCTCCCGCCCAGCGTCCGAAAACCCGCCGCCGCTTTGCCTCCGGCGCCGGAGAGCCGTCCCGCCACCGCCCGGACCTCGCCGACCCGCCGCCCGACCGTCCTCCCTCCGCGCGCCTCCGCTCCATGAAGCGCCGCCCGCGCCCGCCGCCCATCGCCAGCGAGCCGACGCCGCCCTACCCGCAACCCGTCGCCTCCGGCTTCGCCGCGCGCGCCTTTCGCCGCCGCCGGCCGCGCCACCGCCTCCTCCGTGCCTACTCCGCGACCCCGTCCTCGCCGCCGCGGATCCGGCCGCCTCCCGTCGCCCGTCGCGAGTCCCTCGCCGGTGCTCCTCCGGCCGCCGCGCTGCTCGTCTCCAGCGAGATCCGCCGCCACCTCGCCGCGTTGACTTTTCCCCTCGAAGTGGTAAAAACGCCTAAGTCCCCAGATTTCAGTATTATCATGCCATATTCATCGCATTGTATATTTGCATCCGTAGCTCCGTTTCGTGCGTGTAATATGTCAAATTGTTCGCCTCGACGAGTACTTAATTTCATTCCATCGCATCATTTTCATTTGAGCTCATCTTGATGCCCTAATTGCTGTTGGAAGAGTGCATGTTGATGTTAATCTGCTGAAACTGTTATAACTTGCTCATTTGTCATTTTTGCCATGATTGATGCGTGCATCCTATGAGGTTGATGTATACATGTGTTTTGATCTATGCCATGCCATCTTTCCAGGGGTGTATGCCATGTATTTTTGTGATCAATGTGGTGACTAGCACAAGCATGCAAACTAGGCTTCGTGATATTGCTGATTTTAGTCCCCGTTCTGCTGTTATTTTGATGCCATGTAAACTTGATGCTACAGAGAGATCCATGCTTATTTTGAGATACTTCATTAAGGGTGTTTTGAACATATGGTTATTGTCTATACATTCATTCCCTTGTTTGTAGTTATGGAGTAGTCTAGCATGTCATTTGAGTGCTCTACTTTTGCTTCAAAATGTTTCCTGGCAGATTGTTTACTTGTTATTCAACATGGCCAAGGTTGTTATAGTTGATCCTTGCATGCTATGGACTTGTTCTTTCCTTGGTTGGTTACATAAACATGTCTTCTTGATTATGATATGCTTATCTTGTCATGCAATGACTTGTGGTGAGTGAATCGAGCTTGTTAAGTAGTGTACTTGCTGTTGCTGTTTTGCTAGGCTGAATCTGTTATTTCGTGATGCTATATAAACATGCTTGTACTAATCATTCTGTGCGTAATCTGGAGATGTTCTATAAGCATGTTTTGATATACATGTTATGCCCCATCCATCCATGCCCCTGGTTGCATTTATAGCTTGATGTAGATTGTTTGTATCTTGCTCCAAAGTTGCTTGATAATGTTGCTGTCAGCCTGTTAACATTAAGTTCACTAGTTCCTATGTGTTTTGCTAGTGTTCCATGCACCCTATGAACTTGCTCTTGCCATGCTTAGCTTCACAAACATGCCTTCTTACTGTTGGTTACCTAGCTATGCCATGTATTGCTCTGTAGTGAGTGGTTCAAGCTCACCAACATGCCTACTTATTATTGTTCCTGCCATGTATGAATCTGTAATATAACTTGCCATGTTTACATGGGTGCCATCATATTTTCTGTACCCTTTTGGCTCATGGTCAGTAAGGGACTTTTGATATATGCAATTAGTAGATTCATGCCATGCCTTTGTTTGCCATGATATATTCATGTAACATGTTGTTTGCTTGCTCTAAACATTGCAACCTGATGTTATTTCTGCTAAAGTCTGAAACTGTTATTATTTGCAATCTTACCATGTCTTTTTGAGCATGTTCTAGTTAGTTCTGGAGATACCTCAGTGTTCATGTTTTGTTATGCTTTACGTGTACTTCATGCCCATGCCTTTTTTTATTATGTTGGGGTGTTGTAGCATATTGTTTTGATGCTTTTAAGATGCCTAGTTGCTGTTATGGACAGATTGTTGTTATGACTTGTATATAGTGTATGTGTTGCCCCGTTGCTCCGTTTTGAGTGTGCTCTATATGAAACTTGCTTGTTTTTACATGTCGCTTCATATTATTATGTTGCATCCTTGTTTTGGTGTGTTTGCTTGATGTTTGTATGCATTTTGCATCAATGCCATGTTTAACTTGTTTTGCCCATATCTTCTAGGCCGTAGCTATGAATCTAATGAACTTTATATGTAACTTGACTAGAATTTCGTGTAGATCATCTTGATGCATCTTAACTTGCTGTTTAACAACTTGAACATAAGGTTTATTCCGTTCTGGACCAATTTCGAAATTTGCATATGAGGACTTACCGGAATTGTTATATGTTGTTCCCGGCCTCATTTAAACTTGCCTTGATGTGTTGTTATTGTTTGCATCATCTCTTGCCATGAGTAGCTTCATGTAGCCTTGTCATGCATCATGCTTGTTGTGCATCATGTCTTGTTCATGTGTGGTGTGTTTACCATGTTGTGTGCTTCTTCTCGATAGTTCCCGTTTCGTTGCGATCGTGAGGATTCGTTCTTCTCCGCTTGGTTCGTCTTCGTGGCTTCATCTTCTTCATGGACTCGTTCTTCTTCCTAGCGGGATTTCAGGCAAGATGACCGCTACCCTGGATCTCACTACTATCATTGCTATGCTAGTTGCTTCGTTCTATCGCTATGCTGCGCTACCTATTACATGTTTAGCAAGCCATCCCATATTGCCATGAACCTCTAATCCTTTGACACCTTTCCTATGCAAACCGTTGTTTGGCTATGTTACCGCTTTGCTCAGCCCCTCTTATAGCGTTGCTAGCTGCCGGTGAAGTTGAAGATTTCTCCATGGTGGACAGGGTTATGTTGGGATATCACAATATCTCTTATATTATTAATGCATCTATATTCTTGGTAAAGGGTGGAAGGCTCGGCCTTATGCCTGATGTTTTGTTCCACTCTTGCCGCCCTAGTTTCCGTCATACCTGTGTTATGTTCCCGGATTTTGCGTTCCTAACGCGGTCGGGTGATTTATGGGACCTCCCTGACAGTTCGCTTTGAATAAAACTTGCCCAGCAAGGCCCAACCTTGGTTTTAACATTTGCCTCACCACCACCTATACCCTTCCCTTGGGTTGGCCAACCCAAGGGTCATCTTTATTTTAGCCCCCCCGGGCCAGTGCTTGTCTAAGTGTTGTTCCGAACTGAGCTGCCTGCGGGGCCACCTCGGGGAAACTCGAAGTCTGGTTTTACTCGTAGCTAGTCTCATCCACTGTTGCCCTGAGAACGAGATATGTGCAGCTCCTATCGGGATTGTCGGCGCATCGGGCGGCTTTGCTGGTCTTGTTTTACCATTGTCGAAATGTCTTGTAAACCAGATTCCGAGACGATCGGGTCTTCTGGGAGAAGGTCTATTCGCCGTTGTTCGCGAGAGCTTGTCATGGGCTAAGTTGGGACACCCTGCAGGTATAAACTTTCGAGAGCCGTGCCCGCGGTTATGTGGCAGATGGGAATTCGTTAATGTCCGGTTGTAGATAACTAGACACCAGATCCGAACTAAAACGCATCAACCGCATGTGTAGCCGTAATGGTCTCTTCTCGGAGGTCCGGAAGTGAACACGGTTTACGTGTTATGGTTGGCGTAAGTAGGTGTTCGTGGATCACCTCTTGATCATTGCTAGCTTCACGACCGTTCCGCTTGTTTCTCTTCTCGCTCTCATTTGCGTATGTTAGCCACCATATATGCTTAGCCGCTGCTGCAACCTCACCACTTTACCCCCTTCCTTTCCCATTAAGCTTTGATAGTCTTGATACGCATGGTAATGGGATTGCTGAGTCCTCGTGCCTCACAGATTACTACAACAACAGTTGCAGGTACAGGTTTCTGCGATGATCATGACGCGAGAGCGATGCTTGCTTGCGTTGAGTTCTTCTTCTGCTTCTTCTTTGATCAGGGGATAGGTTCCAGGTCGGAAGCCTGGGCTAGCAGGGTGGATGTCGTTTGAGTTTCTATTTGTGTTTCATCCGTAGTTCGGATGTTGATCTTATGTATGATGTATTGTTGTATTTGTGTGGCATTGTATGCTTCTTGTATGTATCCCCATCTATTATGTAAAGTTGATGTAATGATATCCACCTTGCAAAAGCATCTTCAAGATGCGCTTCTATCCTTGGTGGGACCTTCGAGTTCCTTTAGGATAGGGTCGCATCTTGGGCGTGACAACTGGGCTGACAGTTGTACACAATATCTTAAAATAAGCACGGCCTAGCCTATCTTTCTTTTAATAAAATGCACAACCCAATTCATTTTTTATATAATTAGATTACCTAGCCCAACTTAATTTTTTAATAATATTCGTATCTCAATATTATTTTGATATGAAATGCTCAGTCTAGACCATCATTGTTTTTTCACCCATCCCAGAAAATGGGTCCATTTATACTAAAATCAATTGGCTTGTAAATTATCGGAAATGATAAATGCCCTGCATGTACGTAATATTATTATTGACCTAGCTTAGTAAATAGGTGTATTCAAATAAATAATCAAATGCGTTGTAAATTATCATAAATATTTTTTTTGAGAAACAATTATCATAAATAGTGAATCGGCTATTATTATTATTTTTATCCAGTCCAGGAAATAGATTATTTATTGAGTAAAAGCCCAGGAAATAGATGTATTGGCAAACAAAATGAAATGTGATGTAAAACCTATAGGCTGCATTCCGACACAACTTTCGAAGCTGACTTTGTTGGTCCACTAGACAAAGCCTGCGCAAGGTGTTGTCCATTTAGTGAACAAAAATATTTAATGGTCTGAAAAAAGAGTCAACAAATTATTCTGACATCTCTAGTCGTTGGATTGACATCCAACGACGATCCTGCTTCTTCAATCTCTAATCTAGTTGCTCTTGCTCCAACCGCCAAAACCATCGCCGGCTGGAGCGCCTGCGTCTGCCTCCCGTGGCCAGCTATGCTGCTGCACAGGCCTCGCCAACCCATTCTACTCCCAACGGTGGCCAGGTCATACATGTACTGACCCACACCTTCTGTTATTCTTCGGTGAAGGCAGCCTCACCCGGCAGCCGAACCAGTCCCTCGTACTCCCCTCCGCTAGGGACTCCAGTACCCCTTGTTCCATGACTCCAGATTGTTCCCATCTTAGGCCTCGCCATTGTCCACCGCCTTGGTTCTCTCGGCGCGGCGTGGTGAACATGGTCAAGGAACGCCTTCCATCGGAAGAGGATTGTACGTGGAGAGGCTGACAGCTGGTTCCATGACCGCAACAAGGAAGTGCCTCCTTATTAAGCACAAAATAATGATTCCTCCACCTGACAGCGGGACCTACCAGAAGGGCCTCGAAAAAATGTTTCCCCCCTGACAGCTGGGACCCACCAGCTACATCTTTGTACGCAAGGAAGTGTGTCCGTATCACGGGCAAAAATAATGATTATCCCCCTGACAGTTGGGACCCACCAGCTATATCTTCGCACGGAAGGAAGTGCCTCCTTATCTTCCCTAACAGCTAGGACCAACCAGCTATATCTTCGCACAGAAGGAAGTGCCTCCTTAACCCCCCTGATGCTGGGACCCACCAGGTCGAACTGTACATCGAGTTGTCTGTTTGGTCGCGATCGTGTATGTACATACGGGTCGATCGGCCACTCTGCAGCGATAAATCCTGTCCGAGTAAGGAGATGCACGTGTCATAGTAGAGGCGCGAACGTAGCTTGTCATGATGTCCCGTCTATATATATCGTGTACATGTACACATAGCCACACTGCAAGTAATTAAATACGGCTATATACGTACATACGGGCGGGGTCTCGAACACGTACTCGTGCATACGTACGACCAAGGCTCGTGTACATGGAGAGGCAACGGACGGCATCGACGTCGTCCTGTTCAGAATGGAGGAAACAAAGTCATCTTCACCGAGAGCCAAGTGACCGGGTCGGAATGCGTCATGTTCATCGGGAGTGAAGCCACTGGGTCGGAACGCGTCCTGTTCATCGAGAGCCAACCGGCTTGGATGGAACAACCGAAACGATGCCTAGCGTACCACAGAACGGAGGAAATGGGCCTTCTGTTTGATCGCGTACGGTCGAAATGGGGTCCTCTTCATCGGGAAGGGTCTGGCGTACCGCAAAATGGTAGAAACAGACTTCTGTTCAAGCTCCTACGGTTGAGACGTGGTCCTCTTGATCGGGAGGGGTGTGGCGTACTGCGAAACGGAGGAAATGGATTTCTCTTCGACCTCCTATGGTCGAAATGGAGGTCCTCTTCATCGGTAGGGGTGTGGCGTACCGCAAAACGGGACTCCACGGGCTACTGTTCAACCACCATCGACTTAATCCAGCCTCCACATGCTACTGTTCACCCACAGGGGTCCTGTTCATCCAGCCTCCACCCGCTACTATTCATCGGGCCCTCCACGGGGCCCTGTTCATCCAGCCTCCAATGGATACTATTCAACCAGCACTCCACGGGGTCCTGTTCAACTAGCCCTCCATGTACGTGGTCCGTCCACCGGCTACTATTCATCCACCCCACCTCCTCCATCGGGGTCCTATTCATCCAGCAGCAAACGGCCTCTATTACCGCGGGATCTTGTTCATCCAACCCCCACTGGGAACTGTTCATCAAGAGGCAGCTTCGATCGGCTTCAGTTAGCAGGAGTAGCGAAGGAATCCCTCGGGGTCAGTTAACAACAAGGGATCGATCGGAGTTGAGTAACATAGCTAGTGCAATCGCTCGGGTTCAGTTAGAGCCCAATGGATCGCTCGGGTTCAGTTGGAGCGCCACGCCTTGCACACACACGTGTACGTGTACGAGAGAAATGCGCAAACCTTCGTGCATCGCTCGGCCCTGACCACCCACCGAAACTGGGAGCTCCCTGAAATTTTCCTCGCCCTCGCTTCTACCACAATTTTTTCTGTCATGGACGGCCCAAAGAATGTCATGCAGGTGCGTCTCTGGCCCGCCTAGGACGAAAAGCCCATTTTTTGTCATAGAAATAGGAGCCCACCATATCTATGATGATACCAGGTTTTGTCACAATTATCTTCCTAGAAGTGTCATAAGCATGACATAAATTTTTTTTGTTCGGCCCAAAATGTCACGGATGTGTCTTTTTTTGTAGTGCATGGTTGGAAGATTATCGAGTGGCCCTACAGATTGGCGCAGGAAATGATAATGTTGCCATGAAACATCTTCCCTTGATGCTAGAAGGGTCGGCTCGGGCGTGGCTGAATCAGTTGGCTCCTGTCAGCATATACTGTTGGGAAGACTTGGCCCGAGTGTTGATCAAAACATTTGAAGGCACTTGTAAGCGTCCTGCTGGGCTGACTGAATAGTAGCGCTGCATTCAGAAACCGAACGAAACTTTGAGAGATTACAAACATCGTTGGACAACTCTTCACAATGTGGCGGAGGATGTTATAGAGCATCAAGCAGTCTGTGCTTTTTTTGACTGGGAACTATGGGGCAAACCTCCACAGCATATCAAAACTTTATTAAGGCAAAAGCAACATTTACAAGAAGAGAATTACAAGGGGTAATAAAAAAACAAAAAAGTTGTCTTACAACAGAAAGCCTTAAGGGGGGAGAAAAGGGATCCACTTCAAGAGATCATCCTTGTAAGCAGACTTGATCTTGTGCTGCAGAAGAGTAATATCAGGCCTAAAAGCACATCTCCATTTATTAAAACTTGCCCTCTCACTTGGCATTTCTGATGATCAAATGTTCCAGCAGGCAGTGACACCACTTCAGTGAAAATTGGCTTATCAAAACTTCTCCTTGCCTGAATAACCAGGTCAAACATTGAGTCATTAGCAGTCCAATCGATATGCAAATAATTCCATACTCTAACACTGAAGTTGAAGTTAAAGAATAGATGGTCCCTGGTTTCTCTTGCGTGAAAGGGACACAGCCTACAATGAACTCCATCCTCCATGAGCTAGTGCCTTCTCTCCACCATATCCTTTGTATTCAATCTATCCATAATGAGCATCTAGGCAAATACTTTAATCTTGAGAGTACAAGATGATTTCCATATCCAACAGGTCAAAGGATTGAAAAATTCAGACACAAAAGTGTGAGAATAAAACATCTTGGGCCTGTACTGCTTGGAAGAGGCTTTCCAAAACCACACATCCGTAGTGCCATCTGCCCTGTTGTGAGAGCCCATCATAGCTTGAATCATGTTCAAATCCTCAAAAGCCTGAGCAGACAAAGGAAGACGAAAATGCTGGTGTATGCCTTGGATGCTGAAGATTTCCTTAACTGAAATCCATGGATCCTTAGCATATGAAAAAAGGCTAGGATATCTAGTCTGAAGACTAGAAACCTCATTACCAAGATTCCAGTTGTTAGACCAAAAAAGTGCGGGGTCACCCTCATTTATCTAGACCCAAGAGCAATCCTTGAAATTTTGCCTCACCTTGCAAATGTCTATCCACAAAAAAGAGCCACAATAAGATGTTCCTTGGGGCACCCTTTCATCGTAATAAGAGTCCCAGATTAGAGACAGCCAGGGGATATCTTTCCTATTTAGGAAATTACCAGCATGTTTGAGGAGCAGGGCCACATTTTGCACTCCTAGATTAAGGATACCAAGCCCTCCCATGTTATTTGGCCTGCAGATAAGCTCCCAAGCAGCAAGACAAGGGGCTAGCTCATCTCTATGTTTCCTCCAAAGGAATTGCCACTAGATTCTCTCCAGCTGTTTAAAAATTCCAACAGGAACAACCAAGCTACACAAAAAGAAAATGGGCATGGAGGACAGAGCAGAATTCAAAAATTGCAGCCTTTCACCTTGATTTAGAAATGAGGAGCCGGCAGTCATTCTCCTTTCCATACAGTCCACTAATGGCATAAAGTCCACCATTTTTGGCCTTGTGGTTCCCACCGGCAAGCCAAGATAACTAAATGGCATTTTTCCAATTTGGCAACCAAAAGCAGCACCTAAATCCTTCATTATTGTAGGGTCAACATTTATTGGGATGATAAAAGATTTATGGTAATTCACATCAAGACTAATGGACTGAGAAAACACTTGCAGCATATCTTTCAAAGCCGGAAGCTGAGCCCTGTCAGCAGGGAGAATGATCAAGGTATCATCAACATATTGAATCACTCGATAATCCTGATCATGACATGGTATAGGTAGGTGAAGAATTTCTCTACTGAACATGTCATTGATAACTATTTGCAAGAGATCAGCAGCTATAAGAAATACAAGAGGATAGATAGGGTCACCCTACCTAACGCCCTTCTTGCAAACAAATTTCCTCCCAGGGACTCCATTGAGAAGAACTGAAGATGTACTAGTGGCCAGAAGTTGTTTCATCCAAAGAATCCATTTCTCATTGAAACCTTTATGCCTCAAAATTTGAATATGGCTTCATGCTCCAAAGAATCAAAAGCCTTCTCAAAGTCAAGTTTAAGAATTACAATTGGCCTTTTAGATTGATGGCAATGATGCAGGCACTCAAAAATTCAACCTATACAATCCCGGATTGTTCTGCTCTTAATAAAACAATATTGGTTCTTATGAATACAGCATTATCACCTCCTGAAACCTGTTTGCAGCCATCTTACATAGAAATTTCAGACCCATACCAGTAAGAGAAATAGGCCTATAATAACCCACTTCCTCAGGTGAGAGCTTTTTGGGCACCAGGGTTGCGAAAGAACCATTTATATTCTCCAAAACAGTTGTACCCTCATGGAAAGCCTGAGCTAATTCATAGAAGTCCTAGGAAATTATATGCCATCATTTTTTGAAGAACAAACCATTAAAACCATCAGGTCCTGGGGCTTTATCCATGGGCACGTGCTTAACCACCTTATCCATTTCCTCCTTTTCAAAAGGCTTGGTAAGCATGTCAAGGCCCACAGGTGAGATTAGAGAAGATAGATCAAAGCCCATCACACTCCCTCTTGAGGTGCCCATTCTGTTTTTAAAATTGCTACAAATAATTCATGCGATTTGGGAGTGGTCAGAGACCACAGAACCATCTGGTAACTTAAGACTTGCAATGGAGTTTCTCTTGTGTCTCCCAGTGGCCATGGCATGGAAAAATTAGGTATGTTCCCCTCAAACTTTAAAGTATATGATAGTGCATCTCTTTTTCCAATAAAGGAATTGTAGATGCAAAAGCTTTTCCAGATGCACCTTGACAATTCTTCGGAAGTTGAGTTCGTACCTAAACAGAGGCCTCCACTCCTCTAACTCATCCAAGAGGAAAAGAACATGATTGCTTTTGCTAATCAACAGTTTTAACTTAGAGACATCCATTTGCCATCTTTTGAGGCACATTCTCAATGATTTGAATTTATCTGCAATCCTAGCAGTTATGTGCTCCTTCCCAGAAGGTTTTTGCCAGGTTGATTCAACACAATCCATGAAACCCTCCAACTCCAACCAACAATTCTCAAACCAAAAAAGATTTGACTTTGGGATGGAAGTCTTAATAGAAACCACACATGGTACATGATTAGATGCAGTCCTATCTAGGGGAAGCACATCAGTCATGGGGTAGTCAGTAATCCAATCCACTGAAGTAAAAAACCAATCTAATTGCTCGAGAAGTGGGTTATCTTGCATATTTGACCAAGTGAAAGACCTGCCTTTGATGGGCAATTCAAGGAGGCCCAATTGCCCAATTATCTCATTGAAGATAAACATGTCATTTAGATCCCCACCAGGTAAATTCCTATTATCTATGGACCCTATGAAGTTAAAGTCACCTAGCACTAACCAGTTCTCATGACAGGAATACACAAATTATAGAGCCAAGTAACAAAATTATCTCTGGCTTCACCCTGGCAAGGACCATAAAAAACAACCAAAGTCCACTTATCATTATTCTGTCTGGACACAAATTCAACAACCACCGCAAATTGTTGAACTTCAATTAAAGTCCCAGTAAAAACAGATGAGTTCTAGACCACAAGAATTTTACTAGAGGCTCCCATGGAAGGAGAGCAAGCAAAACAATCAAACCTTTTAGGACAGAAACTTTTAATTGATCTAGAATCAAAGGATGAGCACTTAGTTTCTTGCAAACAAGCTATAGCACACTGGATTTCCTCAATTTTCCTCCTGACAGCTCTTTGGCTAGCTTCAGAATTTAAACATCTGACATACCAACACATAACATTCCAGTTTCTACAAGGGTTACTCATTAAAAAACAATATAAGAAGAACCATAAATTACATGGCACACAATGCCATATGTCCAAAAGAGCACATAACAGTCTGACCCAACATTATTACATAAAAGTTTTCATGACAGAGCACCCAACAAAAGCACAGAAAACTAGCATACTTAGGGGCTTGCCAGACCCAAGAAGACATGGCCACACTAATCATCAGGATTAGTGGTAGTAGCAATTGGTGGGTCCACCATAAGTGAGTCCACAGTGAGAAGGCTGGCCTCAATTTCCAGCTGCCTTCCAATTTCTTGCAGGCGGCTGACATGGTAGCTGGTGGGATCCCTTCAGAAGCAGGATCATCTGGCATCTGAGCAGTGAAAGGCTTGGCTCTGGGCTTCTTCCTCTTGGGCTGCAAAGTGAGCTCCTGGAAGGTGGGCTTGAACCCATCACGTTGGACCGAACTCCTGGTACATCGCCTAACCGAAGTGTCCACAATTGGAGTTGGTGCCAAAGTTTTGCGAGGCCTCCTAACTTTAGCAATCACTGCATCAGGTGAAACTGCCTTCTCAGTTGCTTCTCCAACCTCTTTAGAGAACAAGGACCTAGCAACTGGCCTGGCTGGCTCTTGATCCTTCCAGGTGAGCAAAGGCAAATCCATGTCTCTGAAAGCAAAATCCCATTTTCTCTTTGACAGAATGACCGGAGACAAAGGCTGCAACAAAATATGCTTTGGAACAGCAAAAACAGCAGATGCTTGCATGAGGTTTTCAAAGGTTCTCCTCCATAGCATTTCACGTGGCAGAGGAGGCCCATAAGGAATAGCTGGCAACTCAGCTTCATGCCGAAGAACAGGAGGCTGATAAACAACAATGGCCCACTTATTGGCTTCCTCCACTTCATCAATCAAAGGAGCATTAAGAGCCTCAGGCAGATCATCATCAATCGTGATAACTGGGGCAATAGGCACCTGCTGAACAGCATCGGAAGTAGGTTGTGCAGAAAGGTCGACCACCATAGACTCTATGTCTTGGGTAGGCTGCTCCACAGGCTCATTTCAATTGCCCCAATTATCATCCTTCACCTGATTGATAGCTGGCTCCGGACGGGGAGGGGGGACTGCATTCCATACCAAAGAAGGAAAAGGGGGCAAGTTAAACGGAGGCAATTTTGGAAAAGGAACCCCAGGAACTAGGTGAGGATTGACATTGATGGGCATCCAGTCCTCATCCTGCAGCATCTGCTCAGCAAAGTTTGCACCCAGGATATACAGAGGTGCAGTCCAAGATACTCTAGCACCACCCCAAGCAGCATAATCCATGAACACCACATCGCGAGGCACAAGAGTACCCTCAATGAAAGATGCAAAAACCAAAGACCGAACCAAATAGGGGCCTTGCTAATCCAGTGATGAAACTTGCCAAATGTGTTGACTGCAGCTCTGATACATTCAGTATTACGAAGATTTAGAGGGATGCCGAGGAACATAAGCAAACCCTGGCGAAAACCCTGAACACCATGGAAAGAACCCCCCTCATCATGCTTCATAAAATGAACAAAGCGATCATTACCCAGCGGTTTAGGTGGAAGCTGAAGTGGCGAGAACCTGACAGCCGCATCTCTGAGCTCAAACAAACCAACAAAACGAATCCATGGCTACGCAGACCTAACTAGCACACCATGTGCTTGAAGCCACTGCACCACCTCTTCTCTAGCAGCACCAATCTGGCCAGGCAGAGGGATAGGTATTACCTCAGCAAGTATGAACTCTTCATGGCGGCTCACAATTGGGGTATGTGGCATCACAAAATTTCTCTGCACCCAATCTTCCCCGCCATCGATGGTGTGATGGCCAGCTGGGACGTAAAGCAGAGGATCCAAATGGAAGTTGGCCATCGGAACAGTGCAGTCACGCTCCGCCGAGGGCGAGTGCAACGATGGAGGAGGAGTTGCACGCGGTGAGGTCGACGGTGTCTTGGGGCTAGGGCTGATGGAACTGGATGAGGGATTAAATGCAGAAGCGGAAGGGAGGTCCAAGTTTCGTAAAGCGATGTTAGAGAGATATTCTTTCTAGGCGCCTCGGAAGTTGCAACGTTACCGGGTTTTGCTTGCCAAACTAGACCCAGAATCCGAGTAAATCTGTTACAATCTTTCTTAACGTGACCAATCCGAAGGCAAGAGATACACCAGAGCTTGGATGTGCAAGCAGAGGAAAAATAACCCCTTTTTAAGTACTTCTGACACATATGAATTTCCTCGACCATTCCAGAAATCAAATTATCAAAATCATTCTCAGCTTGCTGAGATGAAGGGATATCCAAACGCCTTAATATAACCATATTGGTTCTTATGAATACACTGTATTATCACCTCCTGAAACCTGTTTGCAGCCATCTTAGATAGAAATTTGAGATCCATATCAGTAAGAGAAATAGGCCTATAATCATCCACTTCCTTAGGTGAGAGCTTTTTGGGCACCAAGGTGATGAAAGAACCATTTATATTCTCCAAAACAGTTGTACCCTCATGGAAAGCCTGAGCTAATTCATAGAAGCCTGGGAAATTATATGCCAGCATTTTTTGAAGACGAAACCATTAAAACCAGCAAGTCCTGGGGCTTTATCCACAGGCATGTGGTTAACCACCTTATCCATTTCCTCCTTTTCAAAAGTATTGGTAAGAATGTCAAGGCCCTCCACAGGTGAGATTAGAGAAGATAGATCAAAGCCCATCACACTCCCACTTGAGGTGCCCATTCTGTTTTTAAAACTGCTCCAAATAATTCCTGTGATTTGGGAGTGGCCAGAGACCACAGAACCATATGGTAACTTAAGACTTGCCATGGAGTTTCTCTTGTGTCTCTCAGTGGCCATGGCATGGAAAAAGTTGGTATTTTCCCCTCAAACTTTAAATAATATGATAGTGCATCGCTTTTTCCAATAAAGGAATTGTACATGCAAAAGCTTTTCCAGATGCACCTTGACAATTCTTCTGAAGTTGGGTTCCTGCCTAAACAGAGGCCTCCACTCCTCCAACTCATCCAAGAGGAAAAGAACATGATTGCTTTTGCTAATCAGCAGTTTTAACTTAGAGACATTCATTTGCCATCTTTTGAGGCACATTCTCAATGATTTGAATTTATCTGCAATCCTAGGAGTTATGTGCCCCTTCCCAGAAGGTTTTTGCCAGGATGATTCAACACAATCCATGAAACCCTCCAACTCCAATCAATAATTCTCAAACCTAAAAAGCTTTGACTTTGGGATGGAAGTCTTAATAGAAACCACACATGGTACATGATCGGATGTAGTCCTATCTAGGGGAAGCAGCTCAGTCATGGGGTAGTCAGTAATCCAATCCACTGAAGTAAAAAACCAGTCTAATTGCTCAAGAAGTGGGTTATCTTGCATATTTGACCAAGTGAAAGACCTGCCTTTGATGGGCAATTCAAGGACGCCCAATTGCCCAATTATCTCATTGAAGATAAACATGTCATTTAGATCTCCACCAGGTAAATTCCTATTATTTATGGACCTTATGAAGTTAAAGTCACCTAGCACTAACCAGTTCTCATCAACAGGAATACACAAATTATAGAGCCAAGTAACAAATTTATCTCTGGCATCACCCTGTCAAGGACCATAAACAACAACCAAATGCAACTTATCATTATTTTGTCTGGACACAAATTCAACAACCACAGCAAATTGTTGAACTTCAATTAAAGTCCCAATAAAAACAGACGAGTTCTAGACCACAAGAATTCCACTAGAGGCTCCCATGGAAGGAGAGCAAGCAAAACAATCAAACCTTTTAGCACAGAAACTTTTAATTGATCTAGAATCAAAGGATGAGCACTAAGTTTCTTGCAAACAAGCTATAGCACACTAGCTTTCCTCAATTTTCCGCCTAGCAGCTCTCGGGCTAGCTTCAGAATTTAAACCTCTAACTTTCCAACACATCACATTCCATTCTGTACAAGGGTTACTCATTAAAAAATAATATAAGAAGAACCATAAACCACATGGCACACAATGCCATATGTCCAAAAGAGCACATAATAGTCTGACCCAACATTATTACATAAAAGTTTTCATGACAGAGCACACAACAGAAGGACAGAAAACTAGCATACTTAGGGGCTTGCCAGACACAAGAAGACATGGCCACACTAATCATCAGGATTAGTGGTAGTAGCAGTTGGTGGGTCCATCATAAGTGCATCCAAAGTGAGAAGGTTGGCCTCAATTTCCAGCTCCCTTCCAATTTCTTGCAGGCGACTGACATGTGTAGCTGGTGGGATCCCTTCAGAAGCAGGATCATTTGGCATCTGAGCAGTGAAAGGCTTGGCTCTGGGCTTCTTCCCCTTGGGCTGCAAAGTGAGCTCCTGGAAGGTGGGCTTGAACCCATCACATTCGACCGAACTCCTTGTACACCGCCTAACAGAAGTGTCCACAATTGTAGTTGGCGCCAAAGTTTTGCAAGGCCTCCTAACTTTAGCAATCACTGTAGCACGTGGAACTGCCTTCTCAGTTGCTTCTCCAACTTCTTTAGAGAACAAGGCCCTGGCAACTGGCCTGGCTGGCTCTTGATCCTTCCAGGTGAGCAAAGGCAAATCCATGTATCTGAAAGCAAAATCCCATTTTCTCTTTGACAGAATGATCGGAGACAAAGGCTGCAACAAAATAGGCTTTGGAATAGCAAAAACCGCAGGTGCTTGTAGTAGGTTTTCAAAGGTTCTCCTCCAAACTATTTCAGGCGGCAGAGGAGGCCCATAAGGAACAGCTGGCAACTCAGCTTCATGCCTAAGAACAGGAGGCTAATAAACAACAATGGCCCACTTGTTGGCTTCCTCCACTTCATCAATCGAAGGAGCATTAAGAGCCTCAGGCAGATCATCATCAATCATGATAACTGGGGCAATGAGAACCTGCTGAACAGTGTCAGAACTAGGTTGTGCAGAAAGGTCGATCACCATAGACTCCTGGTCTTGGATAGGCTGCTCCACAGGCTCATTCCAATTGCCCCAATTATCATCCTCCACCTGATTGATAGCTAGCTCCGGACGGGGAGCGGGGACTGCATTCCATACCAAAGCAGGAAAAGGGGGCAAGTTAAATGGAGGCAATTCTGGAAAAGGAACCCCGGGAACTGGGTGAGAATTGACATTGATGGGCATTCAGTCCTCATCCTGCAGCATCTGCTCAGCAAAGTTTGCACCCAGGATATACAGAGGTGCAGTTCAAGATACTCTAGCACCACCCCAAGCAGCATAATCCATGAACACCACATCGCGAGGCACAAGAGTACCCTCAAGGAAAGATGCAAAAACCAAAGACCGAACCAAATAGGGGTCCTCGCTAATCCAGTGATGAAACTTGCCAAACGTGTTGACTGCAACTCTGATACATTCAGTATTACGAATATTTAGAGGGATTCCCAGGAACATAAGCAAACCCTGGCAAAAACCACGAACACCATGGAAACAATCCCCCTCATCATGCTTCATAAAATGAACAAAGCGATCGTTACCCAGCGGTTCAGGTGGAAGATGAAGTGGCGAGAACCTGACAGCCGCATCTCTGAGCTCAAACAAACCAACAGAACGAATCCATGGCTACGCAGACCTAACCAGCACACCGTGCGCTTGAAGCCACTGCACCACCTCTTCTCTAGCAGCACCAATCTGGTCATGCTGAGGGATAGGCATTACCTCAGCAAGCATGAACTCTTCATGGCGGCGCACAATTGGGGTATGTGGCATCACAAATTTCTCGGCACCCGACCTTCCCCGCCATCGATGGTGTGATGGCTAGCTGGGACGTAAAGTAGAGGATCCAAATTGAAGTTGGCCATTGGAACAGTGCAGTCACGCTTCACCGATGGCGTGTGCAATGGTGGAGGAGGAGTTGCACGCGGTGAGGTCGAAGGTGTCTTGGGGCTAGGGTGATGGAACTAGACGAGGGAGTAAATGCGGAAGCGGAAGGGAGGTTCAATTTTGGTTAAAGCGATGTCAGAGAGATATTCTCGCTAGGCGCCTTGGAAGTTGCAACGTTACCAGGTTTTGCGTGCCAAGCCAGACCCAGAATCCAAGCACATCTGTTACAATCTTTCTTAACGTGACAGATCCGAAGGCAAGAGATACACCAGAGCTTGGATGTGGAAGCAGAGGAAAAATGACCCTTTTTTAAGCACTTCTGACACGTATGGATTTCCTCAACCATTCCAGAAATCAAATTATCGAAATCATTCTCAGCTTGCTGAGATGCAGGGATATCCAAACGCCCCATAGATGACTCCGGCTCGGCCCGGTCCATTGTCCCAACAGAATTCGCCGGCTGGCTTTGGCCCATGGCACATGCAGAAGATGGCCCAACATGGCTTTGCACATCCACATGCAAAGAACTAGGATTCCCGCCTGAGAAGGACGGCATCAGATCAGTCAAAGATAGAAGATCTTGAACTGTACCAAAAGATACGGACGGCCTCGTCGACGTCCACCGGAGATTCACCGGCAAGGTGGACGGATGACAACCCGCTCATGAGGTGGAATTAAATAACCCACATCTTCAGAAGTTTCAATACAATTCTCCGAGGCCGGATAACGATAACCCCGACAAGCGGTGTAATTTTGAAATACTGCAAACAACAATTTCATGCCAACCGGACGAGTAGATTTGAACGATGACTTTGTTGGCTTAGAATGCATGGCAAATAAACCAAGAGCAGCACGCCATTTTGAGGGACTAACAAGAATCCATTCAGTATCACATTCTAACTTCGAAATCCTAAACTCACGACCCCAATTAGGGCCACCGCTACCCCAAAGATGAAAATAACATTTGCAATGATCACAAGCAAAAGATCTAAGACTAAGAATGATCATGGCTACTGCCTTGCAAGAGACTTGAAAACCAAATACCTTATCCTTGATCAAGAAAACCATGAACTCAATAGTCGAACCACCAATGGCCGCCCCCAGAGCCGCTGCCACTGAATCCTCGTTCAAACGAAAATTATGACGCCCAAAAGATACCACCATCGTGAAGAGATCTGAGTCATCCATGGGGTGCACCGAAAAACCAGTAGATTGGAAAACCTTATCCGCGAAAGCCAAACCCTTGGACAAGTCCAAGCCAAGGGTAGATCCATCATTGGAACCCATAGAAGATGGGTATGAATGTGTAGATCCCGAGACGCCAGAGAGATCTAGTGGAGAGAAACTAGAAAGTGGTGGCTAGAGAAGGAGATCGCCGGAGGTGGTGGGTGTCACCGGGGAGGGGGTGGGAGGATGCCGTCCTTCTTTCTTATCAGATTTTTCGCACAAATGTGGGTGTGAGCAGTCTGTGCTTTCAAAGAAGGTGTTAGGTACAAAGAGCTCATTCTGAAGTTTGGGCGGTCTAGGACCCTGTCCATGAACCGAATGATGGAGATTTCCACTCGGTATGCGAATGGTGAAGACCGCCTCCGCAGCAGCAAAGGAAAGGTTAATGAGCATGATCCCAACAATGCCAATCCCAGTCGGGAATAGAAGTGCAAAGTTGAAGCCGCTGGTCAAGCAGAAGTGGTTGCAGTTGCCACTCAAGGAAAGTTCAAAGGGAAGGCCAAAGAGCAGCAGATTCCTAAGAAGAAGAGAGATTAGTCAGGCCAGGACATCTTGGATTTGCTGTGTGCCATCCACACATAGAAAGAGGAGGAGGGTAACCTGATTTTACCCAAGCATACCACTCGATAGTGTAGGCTCTTGACTCAGCAGTTCCGTGAAGTTCAGCCGAGTGAAAAGGGCCCGGACAAAGATGAAGACTAAGAGAAAGTTGATAATTACCCAAAGGTCAATGCCACTCTGATGATTTTCGCCGATGTTGAGAGCAAAAGTTGACTGAAAGTAATTAACCAAGACGTGAATATGGCCGTTCCAATCACTACAACATATCTCAAGTGGCCAAAGACTCCCATAACTTTTGATTAGTCGGATCACCCAGCTCACGTTGCTTCGCCTAGGAGAGAGGCGCTAGTGGTGGGTCCAGTTGTGGGAGGCACTCGGTTGCATAAGGTCCTCATGGGTCATGGGAGTGGCTTGAACATAGTCTACATTGAGACCCAGAAGGGAATGGGCATTCTGATGTCCCGACTCAGTGAGAGCAACATGCAGTTCCATGGAGTCATTCCAGGGAAGAATGCGAAATCACTCGGTCAGAATGCTCTGGATGTAGTATTTGGTGACTCGAAGAATTTTCGGAAGGAGAAACTTTCGTTTGAATTTGTGGACTTTCAGAGTGCCTACCAGGCTATCTTGGGTCGACCGGCTTATGCACGTTTCATGGCCCATCCATGTTACATGTACCTCAAGTTGAAAATGCTCGGACCCAAGGGCATAATCATGATTACTGGGAACAGGAAAAGAGCCGAAGAGTGCCTTTAGCAAGGATCTAAAATCGCTGATGAGCAGATGACTATGGTGGAGTTGGAATGTAGCGACCCGACCTCAGATGGTCAAGTCTCTGTGCTCAGGTGTCATCCCTGGATCAGTAATGCTGACACCACACAGTACTCTGAAGGATTTATAACAGAGTAGCAATCACACACTTATTACATCGATGTCCCAAAAGAGGACTTATTACAATAAATATGGCTTAAGGCCATCTAATAACGATAACAGCGGAAGACTTGGAAGATAAGTGAGTCCATCAACTCCAACGGCATCACCGAGTATAGAACCACGACCTAAAAGCACCTTACTGTCGTAAATGCAGAAAAATGCGCAACATGAAAGTTGCAGCCCAAAACGGTCAAGACATGGAATATCTTTGCAATGTAACACATAGAGAATAATGAATGATAAGCCTATACTATATGCATATACGGCTGGTGGAAAAGCTCTATGGTTACAGTTTTTGCATAATGCCAAGTTTTTTTCCTACTGCAAAGGAATAAATTTATTTAACTATCATGGTGGTTGTTAAACATTGAGAATGGTTGACAGCATCCTCAATCCCACTTAAAAAGTAATCATTATCAAACCCAACAATATTAAATAAGAGTAACATGTTGAGATTCACATGATATTCAAGTACTAGATACTCAAGATGTCCATAACCGGGGACACGACTAATCATGATTAGTTTGTACACTCTGCAGAGGTTTGCGCACTTTTCCCCACAAGACTCGATCGCCTCCATTTGGTTTCTCGCACTTCATGGTGTTTGAGAAACCGATGACCGAGACATAGTCTTTCAGAAGCGCTAGCACCTTACGATGGGTAGACCTGTACACCTACATCCCCTACATCTGCTAGTCTACCACTATAAGAGTTCGCACGACTTAGTCAACTATGCCAGAGCCCATAATGGCTTGTGGCTGCACACGGAAGTTACTAGCATGAATTATCTTATGATCCCTTTGAGCCTGGGTGGCGGTCCAAAAGAAAAACAGGTAAGTCCTGGAAACCCCAGGTGCCTCAATCCACCTAGATGTGTATTTAAGTTGCCACCTTAGATAAACCATTAATTAACAAACTCACATCTGTCATGGATATCACTCACCCAATCCACGTCTACTAGCATAGCATGGCATAATAAGCAAACGTAGAAGTAACTCCCAAAGGTTTCATAAGTAAAACAGGTAATAGGTACTACCTCATCTACTTCCCATCCCACAATTTAATTAGATCCTAATCATGCAATGTTTGAGGATTGATCTAATGCATAAAAACTGGGTAGTAGAAAAAGTATGATCAAGTGTTACTTGCCTTGCTGATGATCCGCGAAACCTGGAGATTCGAAGTAACAAGCGGCGCACTCCAGGTGATCTATCGCAGCCAAACAACAAGCATACAATAAGTACTCATCTAATGCACAGGTAAATCTCGAATAAAAGATCTAACCAGAAAGTTCAACTTAAGAACCCTGGTTGCAAAAAGAATCAAATCAAAATAAAGCAACGAAAGTCAAACGGCGAAAGAAAACAACTCGGTTCTAGCAAGTTGAAAACTAGGTCAAATTTTACAGTAGCAAAACTTAGTTCAAGTTGATTAGTCGGAACGGCGGTTTCGAAATGAAACTCCAGGCGCTTGAATCACCTGATTCCGATAAATGAGCGAGAAGATAAACTAGAACGAAGATCGGATCTGAAATCGCGATCAGAAAATAGCGGAATAAATCCGATTAAAAGAGAAACGACGAACGGTTAAACGAACGGACGTTCGTTAAACGGGGATAACCAGTGATGACGTTCATTAAGACGAACGGTCCGGCGAACGTTCCTAAACAACAAACCGAAAAAAAACCGATCTAGGGTTTCGAAAAAAAAACCGAAACGACGAAAAAGAAAACCGGAACGGTTTTTTTTAAAACCGAACCGAGGGGAAGGGTGGCGCGGCGTGGCTACCTCGACGAGGCGGGGCTCCGGCGGGGCGGCGGCTAGGCGGTGGGCGACGAGCTGGGCGGCGGGCGGCGGCGGCTCTTGCTTCTTATTCTTCTTCTTCTTCTTGAGTCTGGCGGCTTGGGAGGAGAGGGGGGTTGGGAGTATATATAGGAGGCGTGTTCCTTGGGGAGGGGGGCAAAGGTGGCGGCGGCGGCGCTGAGTCCGAGCCGGACTTGGCTGGCGGCGGCGGGAGGGCGGGGCGCTGGGCCGGCTGGCTGGGCCCTTGGCCCGGTCGGCGCTGCGGTTTTTTTATATATAAATAACGCGCGCAGAAAAATGAAGAAAATAAAATCTAAACGAACTCCAAAAATTACAAAGTAAATTTTCCCCGACTCCTAAAAATGAGTCGAACAAAATGAACTTTTACTCGGGGCCTAAATGCAATTTTTGAAAACACGCATTTTCCCCTAAGGCAAATAAACTCTGAGAAAATCCAAAATGTGATTTATTTATTAAATCTTCATTTTTCCTTAATTTTTGGAAAGTCATATTATTCCCTCTCATATTTTTGATATTGGGAAATTATTTGAGGATGATTTAAATAAGATCAAATGATCCTCTTTTCATAATTCGAGAGAACTCAAATATGAAAATTTCGAAATCTCCAACTCTCTTCGAGGGTCATTGAGTTGCGTGAAATTTCTAGGATCGACAAATGCAAGAAAATATGTAATGCATGATGATCTAATGTATAACATTCCAAATTGAAAATTTGGGATGTTACATGGAAGAATACAAGAAAAATGCAGATCCGACTGATTTACTCTGATCCAAGAAGCTAGCTTTTGAATCTTCTTTCCAGTCGGCGGGCGAGACGAAGCAAGTTCACATTCACTCAGAAGATCCTGCGGCTGCTCCGACGAATGGCTCCACGACACTCGACAACAAATAGGAAGTCGTGCTCATCCAGTTCCTCCGTGAGAACTGGGACATCTTCGCATGGAAGATGTCTAATGTGCCAGGTGTGCCTAGGGGACTGGCTAAGCACCATCTGAGAGTTGATTCGAAGGCCAAACCTATCAAAGGGCATCTCCGCCGCTCCGCTGCAAGGCGATTGGCAAGGAAGTGGCTCGGCTCCTGGCAGCAGAGTTAATACACAAAATATATCACTCCGAGTGGCTCGTCAATGTCGTCATGGCCCCCAAGAAGGACAAGTCACTCCATATGTGTATTAATTTCAAGCATATCAATCAGGCCTGCCTGAAATATCATTTTCCGCTCCCTCGTATTGAGCAAATCATTGATTCAACTGCAGGATGCGAGTGTCTGTGTTTTCTTGATTCGTACTCCGGGTACCATCAAATCTGACTGTATGGACCAGATGAAATAAAAACTGCCTTCATCACCCCTTTCGGGTGTTTCTGCTATGTTAACATGCCATTCGGTCTCAAAAATGCTGGTGCAACCTTTATGCGCATGATCCAGAAGTGCCTGCTCACTCAAATGAGCTGGAACGTTGAGGCCTATATGGATGATATCATTGTCAAGTCATGCAAATGTTTCGACCTGCTGACTGACCTCTCTGCAACATTTGCCAACTTAAGAAGGTACGACATAAAGTTGAATCCATCCAAGTCCACCTTTGAAGTGCTTGGAGGCAAGTTACTCGGTTTTCTCGTTTCTGAATGAGAACTAGATCAAAATCCCGAGAAAATAAATGCAGTCATCCGAATGAAGCACCCTGTGCACGTGCATGATATCCAGAAGCTCACAAGCTGTCTTGCAGCTTTCAGTTGGTTCATTTCTCGTCTTGGAAAGAAGTCATTGCCTTTATACCAACTGATGAAGAAATCCGATAGGTTCGAGTGGACTCTTGAAGAAGAAGCAGCGTTTGTTGAACTCAAAGCCCTCCTCTCCACCCAACCGATGCTTGCGACCCCGAATAGCAAAGGACAGTTACTTTTATATATTGCAGCCACTGTTCAAATCATCAGCACAATCCTCAAAGTGGAGCGTGAAGAAGAAGGCAAGGCCTACGAAGTTCAACGACCAGTGTATTACATTTCTAAAGCTCTGACTCCATCCAAGCAGAGGTATCCTCATTACCAGAAGCTTGTCTATGGTATTTACCTGACAGCGAAGAAAGTCGCACACTATTTTCAAGAACACTCGGTCTCAGTAGTCAGTGATGCTCCGCTATCTGAAATCATGAACAATCGGGATGCAACTGGTCGAGTGGCCAAAGGGTACATCAAACTTCTCCTTTTGATGTCAAGTTTGAAGCAAAGTGGGCAATGAAGTTCCAGGCACTCATAGATTTCTTGGCCGAATGGATAGAACAGCAACAGCCAACTCAGATCCACTCGGAGCACTGGACTATGTTCTTCAATAGTTCTAAGATGCTGAATGGTTCTGGTGCCGGAGTGGTTCTGGTGTCCCCAAAGGATGACCAGCTCAGTTATGTTCTCCAGATTCACTTTGATTCATCCAATAATGAGGCCGAATATGAAGCACTAATTTATGGGTTGTGTATGGCTATTTTACTCGGTGTCTGTCGCCTGATGGTTTATGACGACTCATATTTGGTGGCCAATGAAGTGACGAAAGAATGGGATGTTAGGAACCCATCTATGACAGGATACTGCAATGAAGTAAGGACGCTAGAAAAGAAATTTGAGGGTCTGGAGCTTCATTACATTCCTCGAATTAGAAATCAAGCAGCTGACGACTTGGGAAAAATCGGTTCCACTGGGAAGCCTATTCCCAGCAACATCTTCTTTGAGCACCTCCATTCCCCATCAGTGCAGGGACCCTTTCATTGAAGAGCCTCCTCAAGCGACAAGTCCCTCTGATCTGACTGAAATCAAGGTCCCTGCAGTCAATGAATTGGTTATGGAGATTCTGGTAATTACCCCCGACTGGACAGTGCCATACATTGGATATTTTGTCAGGCAAGAACTCCCAGAAGATGACATTGAGGCACATCAGATTGTCCACAAATCGAAAGCTTTCACTGTGATGAACGGACAACTTTACAGAGAGATTGTCACTGGCGTGGTCCACTGATGTATTTCTCCTGAGGAAGGTCGATTGATCTTAGAAGAGATCCACTCGGGGACCTATGGCCATCACGCGTCCTCTCGGACAATGTGTCCAAAGCATACTGAGCCCGATTTTACTAGCCATAAGCCAACAAAGCTGCCAAAGAGATTGTTCATCACTGCCACGGGAGTCAGTTCTATGCAAACATGTCCCACAAACCTGCTTCTGCTTTGAAGACCATCCCACTCATTTGGCCGTTTGCTGTGTGGGGATTAGACATGGTTGGACCACTCATGACAAGCAGGAGCGGTTTCACTCATCTGCTCGTGGCAATCAACAAATTCACCAAGTGGATTGAGGCTCAACCTATTAAGAAGCTGGATTCACGAACACCATCAAGTTTATGAGGGAGTTGATATTAATATATGGAGTCCCACTCAGTATCATCAAAGATGATAGTTCAAACTTTGATTCGGAAGAGTTCGGAAAATTCTGTGGCACGCAAGGCATCGGGTGGACTATGCATCTGTTGCACACCCGCAGTCGAATGCACTACAAAGCAAACCACTTCCGTGATGATACGTGTTTGTCATAGTAGGTCACGTTTTTTGTCATGCATGTACATCCATGACGATTTTATGACAGAATCAAGATAGTTATACCTGTGCTGTCATAGAAGTGTTCCATGACAATACCAAAATTATCATCACGGAAGCGTCCACTTCCATGACGATAAATGGCGCGTCATGGAAGTGATTTCGTGAAGGGTAACTAACACATGGCATCCACCGTAACAGGTCGCCGTTAAGCTATCAGGTTCCAGTTTCGATCCGATAACCCGTTAACAGCCCAGACCAATGGGGATTTTCCATGCGTAAAATCATCATTGGCTGGAGCACTGGTATGCGTCGGTGCTATACACACGGATTTTAACCTGTTCCCGCGACGACATTTGGAGCCATCGCCAAGTGAGTGTGGGCAATAGGGGGGTCCTTCCTACACGACCCAGAAACCGTTAGGGATAGGCTCTCCTGGCACAGAGGCTAGGCAAAATGATCTCGTGTGCGATTAGGCAAGGCCTCGAAACCCAATCATTTTCGTTTATATGTACATCCTACACGATGAATCCCAGAAAAACATTTCCGTTCGTATGTATATCACACACAGTCAATCCAAGGAATACGTTTCCATTCTTATGTACATCCCACACAGTCATTCTAGGGAAAACGTGTCCGTTCGTATGTACATCCCACACAGTCAATCCAAGGAAAACGTTTCCGTTCGTATGTACATCCCACATAGTCAATCCAGGGAAAACGTTTTCGTTCGTATATACATCCTACACAGTTTTACGTATAGGCTCGTGTATGATAGGTATAACTATCACACACACTCTGCCTTTGTTATCCGTTTTCTTTTATCAACTACATCACACACGATTTGATGAAGAAAACTGTGTGGCATTGGGCTATCCATCACAAGCGCTATTACTGCTAGAACCGTATGCAAAGTTCCATGACCCATTTAGCAGTTTTATTAGTTCACAATTAATAATTCCAATATTACACAAAGTCACATTTCATATCAAAAAGTTGTTTGCCAATTTCATACCAGACACATAGATATATTGTAAGATCACAGTACAATAGCTACCCAAAAACAACATAGTACATCATATAGCTAGTTCAACTTCATAAGAACAATATTAGAACAATATACTCATTTCCCTAATCGAGATCATCCAGGCTCGTCTTATCCACCTCTTCTTTCAATTCAGTAAGAACCTGTTTTGCACTAGCCAACTTGGAAAATGCCTTCTCCTTTGCCAACACCATCGTAGCAAAGTCTGATTTAAAAAAATCTTAGCTCTTTCTCTACCTTCCTCTTTTTATCCAGCATCTTCAAATATTCTTCAGCATTGACAACACTTTCTCTAAGCCTATCTCTGTTCTCTTCCTCACATGCTCCAGAGCCTTGCTAGGCACATCTTCAAAGACAGTGGCCACTCTTGATAAACCCACTCCAAGCAAGAATGCTTCCGTTCATCCTATAATATTTGAAACTAGATCCGTAACAATTGTAGGGAAAATGGGTTTATAGCAACATGGAAAATCACCAATACTTATTTTCGAAAATTGAAGAAACAGGTTAATTATGACATATCTTCTCAAAAAGATCAATGTGCAAATGAATTAATTCCTAGTGAGACAAGAGCCAAATTCTGAAACATCAGAACCTATAATTAACTACAACAACGCTACAAGTTCTTACTCATGTACTATAAATAACAAAATGAACATTTTAAGAGGAAGGTAAATATAACTGCAATAGCATAGCGACAGTGTTTGGATGACAGCAAATTGATACTAACAGGTGTGTACATGCACAAATTTAGTAACATAGAACTAATAACACTAAGTTCGTTCACTATGTATGCCAAAACCGGTGTAAAGACAACTGTTTCTACATCTTGCACTGGTGCCCTACATGGGCGAGCCGATGTAGTAGAAAAAAATCAGGGACCTGAACTCCGGAGCACCTAGTTGCTCCGATGCCCAGTTCCTTTGTGCCATAAAGATTTAGTATTTTACTGCTTGGCTGCTCTGATGTGTGGACAAGTTGGTTTCATAAACTGCTGAAGTGGTGCCAAATAATTTTCTAATGGCACCGCTGATGAGATGGAAACATATTTAGATACTAGGTACAAACTATGACACTGTCTTAGGATGCGTTTGGTTGAAGGTGTGGTATGAATGGGTTGGGACCGTGACAGTGTCTGAATCACATCTAACAAATGATTTGTAACAACGAAAGAGGGTCTAACCTTCTCTGCACATGCTAGAAACTTCCTCCCACTGTCCATAGATTCAAACACAACTATCTTCATGCATGGAGATTGATGGTGACAACGAGCAGATAGATCTTTAGCTACCCCACTCCACTCGTTGTAACTGATGGTCCTAGGGAACTACAAGAGGAAGAAATGACTCAAATCGAGTGCCGGGTAAAAAATCCTTCATTCCAAGTCATAGCCCAAGAGAGAGAAGAGAGGCATACCCGGGTGGTGAAGGAGTCTTCGGAGGAGGAGGAACCACTGGAGAGTTCTTGCAAGAGCACCATGGTGACCCCAGCGGTAGGATGCGAGACGACGAGAGCGAGGAAGCAAGCGAGGAAGCGGCTATAGCATAGGAAGGAAGGAAGTAAGGAAGGAGGAAATAGGGGAAATCTGACTTGTGGTCTGGGAGAAAAGGTGGTGGGGAAGATGGTGTTGATATTTGGGTGGTAGGCCAAATATTTTGAAGCGCGCGGTGTCGCCGGACACCATTCACTTTGAACAATAGTGTACATCGCAAATGATTCTTCTGCTTTACGCGCATGGGATGAGTTTGATAATTCAAATTTTGGTGGGAATTTCCCCAGGTATGTCATTACATAATTTAACATGCCTTGCTAATTTGGGAACACAAAAGAACAAACAATACACAGACCGCACTTACTGAATCGAGTAATTTTAGTCATTAAACATAACCAGTTGACCTAATCATTGCTCTAACAAAATACCAACATTAAAAACAAAGCCTAAGTATGCATAATTTTAACAAATCCGCCATGGCACCGGCCTATGCATCGCCGATGTGAGATGAGACATCAATGACATGTCCTGGCAACATACCGCCGTTGGTAGACTCCGCGTCCCCCCTGCTGAAGTTGACCGCGTCCTCGTCCTCTTCCTCAGCGCCGCCCTCAAGGTTGTAGTACTCATAGTAGTGGCTGCAACAGAGCTTGCGTTGGTTCTCCACAGCCGATTCCTCGATGCACAAACACTTCTCTACCTCAACCTGGGCCACGCGCAACTCCTCCTCCCGGCGCTCCTCGATCTCCGCCGCCTCCCGCATCTCCAGCTCCCGCTCGGGGATCTCATGAGGAAGCAGGTGTTCCATGGGCACCGCCGCCATTTCGGATGTGGGTTGCATGCTGGATTCCGAGGTGGCCTGGAATATCTTGGCATGGATGGCCTCGACCTGGGCCAGGGTGACATCAGCGGCGTGGACGACAACTCGAGCGCTCTTGGCATTTGCAGCCGCCATCGTAGCAGCAGCTGCAGCTATGTCGGCTACTGCAGCTGCCCTGTCAGCTGCCGCAGATGCCCTCTCGCCGGAAGTGGCCATGCTCAATGCGGATGCGGCGGCACTCTCGGCGTAGGCGGCAGCGCTCGGGGAGGACAGGACCATCTTTGCACGAAGGAGGAGCGGGAATGGGGATCGGTATTCTTGGATTCGGGGGTTCCCGACATTGGAGCAGATGAGCCGGTGAACTGAAGGAGGAAGACTTAAATAGGCCTAGAAATTTTCATCACAAATGGTTCCTACAAAACAATTGTGTCATGTTGTAGATATTTTTTATTTGCTGTAAAAGACGAATTTGGAGTAAAGTGGCAATAGATGGTGTTTTAAATGTATGAGAAAATTTGTAGTACTAATACAACTATCATGTCAATTTTTGGAAACTTCAGGGGTCATTTCACCTTTTAAGACATTTAAGTGATTTCTAGCCATTTAATGACCGTAATTGAAATTTGAACTACATGTACATGCAACAGCTAACCATAACTGTCTGAAAAGTCATACTTTGTGTACTTGTGTGTGATTTAGTTCCATGTGCAGTAAATTGGAAGGAATTTTCAAACATATTGGTCTAACGGCTATGACACAATTAAGAATGGAGTGCCATGACATTTAAATTCCAAAAAAAATTAAAAAGATCAGAAACACATGAAACCTTGGTTGATGTAATGTCATGCCACAAAGATGATGTTGTAAAATTTGGCATGTTTAACGAAATTTTGGACACACACCCCTCACAAACCGAAGAAACTCACTTGAAGGCTCATGGTTCCGAGAGGGAACAATGCATGTTTGATGACGAACGGGAAATAGCTTCCACTTATGGCCTTCAAATTTTTTCTACATTTAACATGCACTAATACAACTGTCATGTGAACATTTGGAAAATTTTGGGGGTCATTTGACCTTTTAAAGACATTTAAGTCATTTTCTAGCCATTTATTGACCATAATTCAAATTAGAACTACATGTACATGCAATGGCTAACCATAACGGTTTGAAAAATCATATTTGTCTACTTGTGTGCGAGTTAATTCCATTTGCAGTAAATTAGAAGGAATTTTCAAACATATAGGTGTCACGGAATGGACACATTCATGGAGTTCCATGCCATTTTAATTCCAAAAAATCAAAAAATGATCAAAACAACATGAAACCTTGCTTGATGTAGTGTCATGCCACCAAGATGTTGTGGTAAAAAAATTGGAGTGTTTGACGAAAGTTTGGACAAACACCCCTCACAAACTGGAGCAACTCACTCTAAGGCTAGTTCCGAGAGGGAACAATGCATGTTTGATGACGAACGGGAGATTGGTTCCTCTTACGACCTTGCAATTTTTTCTACGTGTAACGTGCACTAATTCAACTGTCATGTGAAAATTTGGAAAATTTCAAGGGTCATTTGGCCTTTTAAAGTCATTTAAGTCATTTAAGTCATTTTCTAGCCATTTAATGACTGTAATTAAAATTAGAACTACATGTACATGCAAAGGCTAACCATAACGGATTGAAAAATCATATTTGTGTACTTGTGTGCGAGTTAATTCCATGTGCAGTAAATTAGAAGGAATTTTCAAACATATTGGTCTCGCGGCATCGACACATGCATGGATTGCCACGACATTTTAATTCTAAAGAAGTTAAAAATGATAAGAAAAACATGAAACCTTGCTTGATGTAAGGTCATGCCACCAAGATGATGTGGTAACAAAATTGGCCTGTTCGACGAAAGTTTGGACACACACCCCTCACAAACCGGAGCAACTCACTAGAAGGCTCGTGGTTCCGAGAGGGAATAATGCATGTTTGATGACGAATGGGAGATAGCTTCCTCTTACGTCCTTCAAGTTTTTCTACGTTTAACGTGCACTAATACAACTGTCATGTGAAAAATTGGAAAATTTCAGTGGTCATTTGACCTTTTAAAGATATTTAAGTGATTTTCTAGCCATTTAATAACTATAATTAAAATTTGAACTACATATACATGCAACGGATAACCATAACGGAATGAAAAAAAATCATATTTGTGTACTTGTGTTCGAGTTAAAAAATCTTCAGACGATGTAAATATCTGGTATTCAAAAAAGAAAATGTAAAATCTGGCAAGACAACCAGCCCCCACATGATTGACACTCTATTTCGCGCCTCAGGGTTTGGAAGGTGAGTGGTGGGGGTTATTATCAGACACGGTTCTGTATTGGAAACCATCAGCTATAATGTTCACACACGGATTTTTCTGCGGGATTCGTGCGTAATTCAAACTAGAGTACTCGTAAATTCCGGCGACCGGCGTGTGTACTGTTCCCGTCGATCTAGATTCCGGCCGCCAATAAATACTATCTTTCTCACGTCGTCCCGCCTGGATTCTCATCTACATCCTCCCCTTGCTCTCTCTCTCTCTCTCTTTCTCTCACTCTCTCTCTCTCTCTCTCTCTCTCTCTCTCTCTCTCAAATCTCTGCCATGGCGCCGCCGGTCTACCCACTCACCGATGAATAGTCGTCGCCCCCCTAGGACACTCACTCGAAGAGCAGTGACAAGGACCCCTACGCGCCGCCGGACAAGGTTGCGCCGGACCCCCCAACATTGGATTGGTTTTGGGGCTAGTAGAATATGTGTCTTTGGAAGTCGCTGCTGTCGGCTGAGAAAAGGTAGGCAAGTGGCTTTCAAGAAGGAGATGGCGGAGGAGGATGCCAGGTACGCGGCTTGCGAAGCCTGTGATGGTGCCTGAAAAAAGGAGGCGGTGGAGCCTTGGGGGCGGGTGCGTCATCGTGCGGAGGAGGTGTATGAAGACGGGTACTTCGTGAGGAAGGTCAAAGGCGCTAGGCGCCTCATCGCTGCATGGAGGTGGGCCCATAAGCTCCACCTCGCCACCGACGAGTAGCTCTGATGGGCGCCCAACAAAATGGCAAGATCATTCACGCTCGTCCGCCTGTAAGAGGCAGATCGGTACGTCAAGCGCTGCGAGGTGGAGGAGGCGGAGTACTGCCTTCGTGCTGGGAAGAAACCACGCAACAGGGAGCTACTGGTGAGGGGCTGCCGGAATATTGCCACCATGAGGGATTATTAGTTTTTGTATTGTTCGTTTTCAATTTTATGCATTGTACCTTGTAGTTAAGTATCATCATGTATATGTGATGATATTATATATATTCTGTGATGAACTAATGAACAATTAATATTATTTATATTATGAATTCCATTTTCTATCTATTTTTGTATATTAATTTGAATCTAGCTGTTATCATTCACATATACAGATTAGAAAGCGTATATACACACACTGAAACAGAACATATAAGAACGGAAAAAAGAGTACACACATTGAAAAAGTGCAATAAATAGAGCAATATTATGATTGCCGTGAATACATAGCTATCCACGTGGAAACGACTCAACAAAAAAAAGCATCCATGAGACCATGACCAGCAGCCCTTGCCTACGGTAGCTCTTGGCTCTACCTGAACTCGTGCAGGCGTTCGTCCAAGCGGTCAACACGCTTGTGGTACATCTGGATTGTGATGTAGAGCTCCAAGTTGGCTATTTCATCAGAGACCACCACCTTGAGGATGCGACGGCCATGTTCCACTATTGTCCCCAGGTGAACACCTAGGCCAAGGAGGCAGTCGAGCCTACCGACCAGCGTGTTGGCATCGAGCGGGCATTCAGTGCAAGTACAACACGGCCGGCCTCTCGTGCAAGTACGACACAGAGGGCCTATGCCCAATCCTGGAAAGGAATGGGGTTACTGAAGGGACGTGTACCCAGGTGCGACGCCCTGTCGACAGTAGGAAAGCGCTGATGGATCTGCTCTTGCTGTGCGCCGCGCCGTGCCTCTCGCTCTGCGGTGCTCCAACAGTCTCACCGTGTGGCGAGCTGCAGCCTATCAGTGCGGACGTGCCTAGCTTGCTCTGCGGCGCACATCGATCATGTTGTGCAGCGAGCTGCAGCCTCTCGGTGCTGACATGCCTATCTTGATCTGCGGCGCTGAAGCACCATGCGCCAAG
This sequence comes from Aegilops speltoides, assembly GCA_021437245.1. Lineage (NCBI taxonomy): Eukaryota > Viridiplantae > Streptophyta > Magnoliopsida > Poales > Poaceae > Aegilops > Aegilops speltoides. Next base: position 151,028,353 of record CM038144.1, read on the forward strand.
GGTCTGCTCAACCCTGGCGATGACGTGCATCACACTGTCGTCCATCGCGTTGCTGGGGAGTTCCGTGGCCTCGACAGGCCATGGCGCCTGGTGTTTATTGTCATCGACGAGGTTGATGGCAGAGGCAGCGCTTTGGTGGGTTGGCATGCTTGGAAAAGGTGGATGTGATATAGGTTGTGCTTGTTGCCTCCGTGCGTCACGCGCGGCGTCGGTTTATGCGCAATATCAGTGGGTGGCGAGAAACAGGTGAGGAAATGTCAGCAAACGGTGGCATGTTCATAAAATGCTATCAATTAATGGAAACTTAGCATACAAGGAACATTGAGCTAGCACAAGACGTAGATGATGATGAGATTAACACGGACCACACTAGGGAACCCATAGGTGATGAATTCATCAATCACAAGCAGTTGTATACTAGTAAGCATTTGCCCACAACACACACGGCTTATTCTATCACAAACAAGTCGGATGGATCAACTGTATGCCACGTATCACACATTGTCAAAAAGTAATTCGTTAGACCTTCCTTAACATGTGTAAAAAAACAAGGACCTCGAGGTTAATTTAACTCATGGGATGGATCATAGAGGTAATTTAATTTGACCTTTATGACCCATCCAATCAGTTAATTTAACATCAACACAAGTTCCCATCCAGTCACCCATATTATGGCTGCTCCAGGCTTAGCACACTTAACTTAAGAGTTCTCCTAAATGAGCTATTGGTGGAACAACTAGTCCTTGTTGATATAGGATACCTCTTCGCATCCTTATGGCGTATCCGAATGACCGCCCGTCCCCCAATGGCTAATAGATGTTGTGTAGACAAAGCTTATCACATATGTCTTATTAGAAGCAATCGTCTGTGTTATTATCGTCTTCGCACGCATTTCTGATTAAAAAGTTGTTTGTCGTGTATCACACACATCTTGTTATATTGAACCATTTCTGTTGTCTTGTGTCAACGCAGACAATTCATCCGAGTGAACCGCATGCCGTATATCGCACACACCTTGATCTGGCTGACCGTTTCTTTTCTGTTGCCTAATCACAAACATATCATCTGAGTGAACTGTATGCTGTATATTGCACACACCTTAATCTGGCAGCCCATTTCTTTTGTTCCTCCTCATCACAGGCAGTTAATTGAACTAAATTGTATGCCCTGCATCGTACACGCAACCAATATCTAAACCGTGTTAGATGCAGCCGTCATCGCAAACATTTTGCACCTTTTTTGATGATTTTTTTACACCACCATTTGCGATTATTACATCGCACACATTTTTGTGGAAGGGTGTCTGATCGTAGTGTCGCGTCAGCAGCATCATCCGTAGTGGAGGAAACACGTGTCGGCTCCTTTGTGGGCCAAATGTTGTCTGTCCAATGGAGGACACGTGGCTATGATACGTCGAGACATGGCAGGGCCCAACAGAGGCCCATATAGGTTAAAAAGGCCAGCCTAGTCAAAGTCCCATAGTATTTACTCAATTACTAGTGGGCTAGCCCACTAACGGCCTGTTTAAATGGCCCATTTACGATCCAAAGCCAATTTTGTCCCATTAATTGTTTGCCAAATATTTGGGCCCAATTACGGCCTAGTGACATTTTGGCCTGGTAGAAGCCCGATGTAGACATGGGCCCATTTCAGCCCGGTGTGTCTTTCGGCCTGGGAATGGCCCGTGCTGCCCATGGGCCATATAAAGTCCGATGCAACATCTGGCCCTCTAACGGCCCGTGATCAAGGGGGAAACAATTCTGCCCAACGTGACTCTGGTCCTGTTAAAGGCATGTCATATAATTCTGCCCGTTGATGCCTCTACTAAGCTTTCAGCGTCTTAAAGGCCCATGATATCGGTGGGCCAACTAAGGCCCGAGATATGTTTTGGCCTGATAATGGCCCGTTAATGGCACGATCTACATTTCAGCCTGTTGAAGGCCCATCGACGACTAGTAAAAATTGAGGCCTAACATGCATTTCGGCCTGCTAAAGGACCATGGTTTCTTCTGGGCCATAACACACCGGCAGAATATTCAACCTTTTAATGTCCTGAAGCTACATGGGACCAACTAAGTTCTGGGTCCATTGAACGCCCAACTAAACTTTGGGCCGAATATAGGCCCATGTAAGTTGTGGGCCTGGCGCAGAGTGTGAAGGCCCCAATTGCCTTTCAGGCCCAAGAAAGTTGCAGGACGGCCCAATTGTGGCCCACTAAAATGTAGGCCCGTTAGAGGCGAATGTTTCGGCCCAGTGGACTACATCATATTTTCGCCATTTTTTCAGATAGCGAATGATGGCATATATGGTAACTAGTAGGAATTAAGAACAAACCTACTCTATACAATAAAGTAATTACGACATAGTAAGGTATAATAAACCTACACTATACAATAAAGGATTTATGGTATATTACATCCACTGGGCATCGAAGTTTGCCACCAATGATCATAAAGCGCAACGAAGAAGTAGATTACAAAAACTGGGCGCCATTGCAGTGTAACAAAATAATACTAAACCAAGACCACTTCCAAGATAGTTCAAGAAAGGTTAGCCTTGCATGAGAACTGCTGCACAATCTGCTAAGCAAGGTTGGGATACGGGCCTGGCATGTCCGTTATAGCTTCCATGTGTAGCTGTTTAGCAATGAGGTTCTCATTGGTATTCTCCGCAATCTTTCTTAGAGATAGGACTTCAAGTCAAGGTTCAGTTGTAGAATGCCTTTCTTCAAGAACTTGGGACTGAAGAAGTTGAACTGATTCAGACAGTGAATTCTATGAGCTTGTCTAACTGCATCACGACAAGACTTTGGGGTTGTCTCGCTATTTTCAAGATATTTTGCCTTCTTTGCTGCAATATATGATGGGTTTGTATCACAGCCTTCAGCAAACTTGTGCATGCCATCAGGCATATCACCCTGAAACAAGTAGAGAGATGACATGTTTTGCACGTGTATAAACAAAGATGGTAACTATGCTGCCAATTCCATCCAATTTCAAGTTAGAAAACAAAGAATAAGTTCAAAATATCAATAGCATAAATTGGCATTGTTCATAATGCGGTGAGCTTCACCACACTATTGGATTACCATGTCAACAAAATAAGCATAGAAGTAGGTCAAAGACAATTAGTGTATCTATTTTGGATAATGTGCATGGCATGTTGTTCATATCATCAGTCACATCAGTAAGATAAAATAGGATATGACAAGGTGCAAATGTGGGCTATTTCACCACACACTGGATTATAGATCCACAAAAACAAGCATACATATAGGGAGTATTGAGTAATGTGCATGGTATGAATAAGGATTTTGGTTTTACAAGTAAATCTTGGAACTTACAATTGTTGCGAACATGCTTTTTTGATAGAAACAGGAAACTAAACAGAAGTTGACGATAGGGAGTATGAGAAAATTAAACAACAATTGAGGATAAAGGGTTTAGAAGGACTAACTTACATTAACAGTTAACACCGGCTTTATAATGCCCTCTCCATGTCAATGGAAGGATAACTCAAGAGCATAGAATCTTCTTCATAAGCATTGCATGTACTCTAAATTTTGTAGAGAGTAATTATATAGATGATAATACTTGAAGGGATAGAGGATAATGAAGATAAGATGCAGATTGTTGCTACACAATGAACTACCAATCCCTGGAAGTACAAGCGTTACAGGACAAAATTGACTGACAAGAGTAATGGGCTACACTTCTGCACTGGCATTGTCTGTCTATTCAACTTTTTTGGTAAGATTAAATATAGATATGATATTTTTTAGTAAATGGTGGGAAAGGGAGATAAGATGTAGAATGCTACACAATGAACCAATCCCTCTTCCCATAATATGGAAGTGTTTTGAAGAATGTTGTACTGTACAAAACGCTCTTATATTATGGGACAGAGGGAGTAGCTATTAATGTAATATAGTGATACACAACGTTCAGTCCTTACAAGAGGACAATAGAGCTAAACCACTACAAAAGCATTGGGATGATTCTAACTTTATGTAAGAGTTGATACAGATCTTATAATGTCCACCAAATGGAGGATAACGAGGCTAAAATGTGCAGTGATGCTACATAATCAACCAGCTATGAAAGTAAGTATGGTCATACATGGCAAGAGGTACTCACAAGAGCAATGCAGTGTGCAGTATAATTGCGAGACTGTGTGGTCCCTTGAGAATGAATGTTCTCTGCAAACTGTTTTCATACAAGCGAGACGTTAAGGCACATGCGGAAATGTTTTTCAAATTTTGATGTGATATCATAGACAGTAGCTTACGCTGCAGATGAGACCAATGTGTAATAAGATTATTCCAGTCATTGTCCAATAAATATAGCACCGGAGACTTTAAGAAATTTCGTTTAGAGGCTTGCCATTGAAGTGCACTTGCCTCAAGTAGGAATGATACTTCATCAACGAGTGCTTGGAAAGCGCAACCAACCCTTGCTCGTCTTGACTATTCAGTTTGGTCCTTGCCTATTAAGAATGAAATCTTGTGTCTTTTGTCAGGAGAAACATATGCAATAATTACCATGAATAACATTAGTACATTACTTACACGTAAGTTGCGGAGGAAGATTGGAAATTGTCCTTTGTTTGAGGTATAATCTTTCCATGAAGGAAAGATGCACACAAAGTTCCGACAACAATATAAGATTCATCTTATAAACTGGAAAGAAGTGGAACATGAGTCCTATTTGCTGCAATTGGGGCTCTTTCTCATTCAAAAAGGGATTTGACAACTGGATTTGGTGTACTCTTTGCTGCAATGGGGGTTTTGCGTCTTAGAGCTGGTGCTATGTCAACTAGCATCATCATACTATTTGCTGCAGTTGGGGTCTGCTGAGTTGGGGCATCAGAGATGGCCAATGTAGTAAGGCCAGAGTCTGCTAGAGTTGTGGCCGTGTTTTCTGGGTCTGGTGATATTGCAACTGAAAGTGCGTTACGTCGGCTGGGGGGGTGAATAGGCGATTTCTATGAATTCTTCACTGAGGAATTTCAAGGTGAGGAAATTCCTAAGAGAAAAACTACTTGCAGCGGAATAGGTACTCAGGTATAAGCATAACAGAGCAACAACATAGTCATCACGATAAAATAAAAGACAAACACAGAGTACAGGAAGCATAAACACAGGATAAGTAGGATGAAAACAAATAGACTAAAGAAATATGATTGAGGAAATAGAGAAAGTCTTCAGTCAATGTCTTCAAGAAGTAATGATCAGGTACATCAACACATAATGAGGACATGAAAGGGTTGAGGAAATAGAACCAGTTGGCTTGGTGAAGACAATGATTTGGTAGACCAGTTCCAACTGCTGTGACAGTTGTATGTCTGGTTGGAGCGGCTGAGTATTTAAACTCCAGGACACACAGTCCCGGACAGACAGTCCTCTCTGTATTCTCCTTGAGCTAAGATCATACAGACCTCGCCCAACAGTAGTGGTAAGTCTTCACAGGTGACTTCCAAACCTTCACAGACTTGGTCACTCAGCAATCGACAATTCCTCTTGGATGCTCAAACCATGATGCCTAACCGTCTAGAGAATACACAGTCCTCAAAGGTAACAAGCGTCGGTTCCACATAGTTACAATCTCTTCAGTGATGCTCAATCACTTTGCTACTCACTTGATGATTTTCCCGCAAAGTCCTCGGAGGATGGGATGCTCCCAAATGACAAGTGTGAGCTTCTCTGTCAGTGAAGAAATTGACTGAACTGATATGAGATTTCTAATGGCTTCACTCGAAGGATTGGGTAGGTGTAGGATTTTGAGATGAGCATCACTTGGAAATATGTTTCCTTAGTATTACCTCGACCCCCTTTAACAGTACGGTGTTTCCTATGAGTCATGAGGAAAAAAAATGAAACCACGAAAACAAAAGTCTTCATGCTTCAGATTCCTCGCATGATTATCAAGTCTTCATGGTCACACTAGTTTCTTCACTTTCAAAGTCTTCAGGAGAACCAAAGTCTTCAGCCAAAGACATTCATTTTTAGGGGTCGACTTTCACTGTAAATATCAAACTCCTCATTGACTTATAGAGCCTGTGTACACTCACAAACATATTAGTGCCTTAACCTATAAGTCTTCAATACACCAAAATCACTAAGGTGCACTAGATGCACTTACAGTCTCCCCCTTTTTGGTGATTGATGACAATATAGGTTAAGTTTTCAACGGGGATAAACATATGTATTGAAAGTACTAAAAATTGAGGAATTTGATTGGAAGATATAGAAGAACTCCCCCTGAAGATGTGCATAGTGAGGTATTTGCTTTTGAAGCGATGCACATTTGAAGAGTAGAATCATGGAGATCGCCCCCTATATCTTGTAATTCATACACGCATTCAACATATAGAATGAAGAATATGAAATGCATGATGAAATATGGTGACTGATGTAATTCAGCATGCGTGCATAACATTAATGAGGAAACATCATGGAGAAAAATAGAGCAAAAGTATCAGGTCACCATCGGACTTAAGTTTACAACTCAATCAACAAAAGCTTGAAAAGAGCGAGAGTTGCAACTTAACAAAAAAGCGCCCATATATATAGAGACCCGCTTCAAGACTAACTCAAATTTCTCCCCCTTTTACATCAAGTGACCAAAAGGGATGAAAAGTGAGGACTAACGTACGTGAAGAATTTCTTCACGAAGTGGATGGAGGAGCGCCAGCGTTGTTGGGGTCGTCTTTTGGAGTAGGGCCTGCCGCAGTGTCGTCTAGATCTTCATTTTCATCAGTATCGTGGGACGAGGAATATGAACTGGGCACCAAAGGAGGAACAACAACTTTCTTGAATTTCTTCGGTGGAGGCTTAGCCCCGCCGAAGTCCTGTTTGAAGCCCATCTGCTTGAGATCCTCATCACCGTAAAGGTGAGACAGTATAGCCCAGGTGCGATCAAACACTTCATTAAGGTAGTAATGGTTCTTCTTCACTGAATTGTAGGTGGCAATCATATTGTGATGAATTGAACCAAACTGGCGTTTCACCCATTTGTGATTGCGATCCACCTTTTGATGAAGACTGAGGAGAAACTCACGATCAATCATCACCCTTGGAGCTGTTGCCTGAGGACTTTGCTTGGATGCATTAGCGGCAGAATCATGAGTAGCAGAGTCATCATTGGTGGAGTATGAAGCAGCTTTGTGAAACTGTCCATCCAATGGTCGAATGCCCTCATCAATAATAGCAGTGGCCTTGCCCTTCTCATCAGCTGAGGAAAATGTCTATTTGAGGACTTCAATCAGGGGCAAGTAGCGGCCATGGTTGAGTGTATCAGCTTTGTAGTTCAGTGAAGACCTTGATGTGAGGAATCTCATAATCCAGGGCGCGTAAGGCTTCAACTCAAACGGGGACATTGCAAAGTTTGCCAAAGTCCTCATGAAGAAATCATGATAGTTCACGGGAATACCGTGCATGATATTGAACAGCAGATTCTTCATGATGCCAACAACTTCTTCATCACTCGAGTCGTGGCCTTTGATTGGACTCAATGTCTTCGTCAGAATGTGATAGACTGTCCTTGGCACATATTGCAATTCCTTCACAAGGAATTTAGTGCTTGAGGCTTGTCCAAGCTTCAGTGGCTTCATCAGCACTTGCATGAAATGATCTGACAGCTTAGTTTCAGACTAAATTAGACGCGCACCTTCTGGGGAAGGACTGACAGGAATGGCACGAAGCAATTTAGTTGTCGGTGCCTTATAGTGTGTGTTTTCTGTTATCCAGTACAACACCCATGAGTTCACATCTTCAGCATTGCCTGGGATGTGCAATGTCGCGTAGAATTAAAGAATGAGTTCTTCATTCCAATCGCAGATGTCAGTGCAGATATTGAGCAGGCCAGCATCATAAATGGCAGCGAGGACTGGCGTAAAGCAAGGAAGTGATCCATATCCAAGTGAGGAATATGCTCATGGTCAAAGACTTTGTCCTTGTTGAATAGCACTGAAGAATAGAAATTTGCTTGAGTGGCAGTCCAGAATCGCTTCCTCCTCAAACGAGCAGAATCATATGGATTGTAGTCCTTGAAGAATACATGCTCATTGAAGAAGGCACCAGTCTTGAACTTCGGAGTCTTGGAGAATGGATTCTTCGGCTGTGACTGAGGAGTGCCAGTGATTTGAAGAATGACTTCTGGAATGTAAATCTCGGGAGCCGCAGGTTGAGGAATTTCTGCTTCTTCTTCAGTAGCAGCCTGGGCCTCCATTTCTTCAGAAACATTTTCATCAGCACTAGTGGCAGGAATCTCTTCATGAATGGAAGGGGTGGCATGAATTTCTTCAGAACCCATCTGAACTTCAGTTGGAGCAGGGGACTAAAGAATTTGTTGGATTGTTGTGAATAGAGGAGAATTTGGGTGCTGACTATCCCAAAAATCATCATTCATTACTGGAGTGGTACAGCCAATGTCCACATCCTCATCCACTTCCATTTCTTCAACGTCAGCCTCTTCAGCAGTAAATTGAGGCATTGGCGATGATACCTGGGGAGTTGAAGTGAGGGTCTCAACTTGAATTTATTCATCCATCTGCTCTGTGGAAGCAGCAGAGGGATCTTATTCTGCAGATTCTTCAGGAATATGATATTCTTCACCATAAGGAACAAGTTCCTTTGATGGCATACTTGCAAGAGGAACAACATCAATGGGATTCTCCGGTGAACTTGTCAAAATCTTCGTCTTCTTGGGGGCCGAAGATTCTGAAGCAGCTGATGCCTTCCTCTTCCTCAAAGTAGCACACTCCGCAGCTTTGGTTTTCTTCACTTCCAGAGCAGAAGGAAGAACTGGGCTTGGTGTTGGTGCAGGCGGAGAAGTGGTAGTGGGATCAATTTCTTCAGGCTCAACTAATGAAGTTGGCCTGTCTTGAGCTATTTCTTCGGCAGCTAGAATTTCTTCAGCAGCCCTAGTGCTTGCAGTTTCATCGGCAGCCTGATTTTCATCAGCGGTGCTGGCAATTCCTTCAGTGGCTTGAGCAGATGCTTCAGCCGGAGTGACTTCAATGTGCACAGGAGCAGCAGCACTTGAAGTGAATTTCTTCGTCAGCTGAACGAATCTGACCTTGGCACCCTTCCATTCAGCCTTGTAGGCCTCAAATTCTTCGCTGAGCTTTTTGATTTCAGCTTGCAGTGCAAGGAGCTGCTCAGGAAAAAGACTGAGGACATTGTCCTTTAGGTAGCGCTTCTTCTTGTACTGCGCTTTCCTCACTGACCTGACTTGGTCATACTTCCATTTCTCTTCAGCAATGAACACCGTCACAACGTGACTTTGTCCAGGAGTGAGGCCCAAATCTGGCATTGGATCATTGGGATCTTTATGCCGGAGATTTATGAAATTGAGGATCTTCTTCGGATCCGATAGAAGGGGCACAACACTTCCTTTGGCTCTAGAGGCTCGCTGCTATCTGTCCTTGACGATATCGGCTAGTTCATCATCATCAGCCTCATCATCAGATGGAATTTGAAAGACCACCTGCTTCTTGTGAGGACTTGGTCTAGTGCCTCATCCAGCAATGGCCATGGTCTTCAGCAGAGTGGGACCGGTAGATGAAGGCTGTGCCGAAGAACTCGCTGAAGCCCCTGAGGCAATAGATATGCCTGTGGTCCTTTGGCATGTGGCGAGATGCACGGGTGCTGAGGACTTTGCCGGAGGAGCTGAGGGTTTTGAAGCCCGAGGAATTGGTGCAGCTTGAGGAACTGGGCAGCCTGAGGAATTTGCCTTGAAGGCACTGAGGAGATTGGCCATGAGGGCATTGAAGAAGAACTTGGCCGTGAGGGCATTGCTGAGGAAGGTGGTTTCTTGGATGGCTTCTTTGGCATAGCCTTCTTGCTGGAAGAAGCCCCAGCAGCGGTAGCGGCTGCAGCAGAATCCTCATAGAATTTCTTCACTGCTTCTTTGGCCTACTTGGCCAACTTTGCTTGCCGCCTAGCCCATTCATTAGCATAATCCTGACCACGTTTAAGGCTTGTTGGATCAGCTAGCTGGCCAGGCGCCAGAGGAGGTCTTGAGCACGGAGGGTTAAGAGCGAATTTCTTCATGTACTTGGGAGTGACATATTTGTACTCCCTCCACTCTCTTGCCCATCTCCTTTCTATCCTCTGAATGCGCACTTTGCACTCAGTCTTCATCTCCTTGCCATGTTTTGCCTCATCAGGCATGCAGTACCCTGCATAGATATCCGCAGGGCTCTCAAAGGTAGTATTTACTTCAAGCTTCTTTCCTCCTTTCTGAGGATGTTTACCATCAACCATTTTCTTTAGCTGAGGAATTTGCACAATTGAGTTCTCTGAAGAAGTATGCAGCTTTTCTTCGAGGAACGCTGCAAATGAGTTAAGTTGATGAGAACCTAGTGATTAAGCAGCAAACATGTGTACCTATGAATAGAGTATAGGTGCGAAGAATTTGGAGAGGTCATATGCGTTCTCAGAAGGTTTTGTAAAATTGAACAAGTTTGAGGAAATTGACCCGATGTGTCTTGAAGAATTTCACTAAGCGTTCTTGTCTTAGGTTCCAAAGAGTGTGGATCATGAGATTGACACAACTGAGGAATCATGAAGAAAAATGTCACTTAGAGAAACAGATCAAGAACTAAAGATTTTTGCTAGGTGTTTTATAGTGTGGAGGTTGAAGAATAAACACCTTTTGAAGATTTGATGAAAACCATCAGTAGAATAAATGTGGTAAAAGTAACTTTTAATTACCCTTGATGAAGAACACGACGAACTGTAAGAGTATTTTTGGAAGTTCATCGTCTCGGATCTTCCACACCTTAACTTGGCGGAGGAAGACGTCTACGGCGGCGGCGGAGGGAACATTTCCGCGTCCGGTGAGGGAGTCCTGGATTAGGGGGTATCCGGATAGCCGGACTATATACTTTGGCCGTACTATTGGGCTGTGAAGATACAAGACCCAAGACTTCGCCCCGTGTCCGGATGGGACTCTCCTTTGCATGGAAGACAAGCTTTTCAATCCGGATGTTAGATCTCCTTCTTGTAACCGACTCTGTGTAACCCTAGCCCCCAACAGTGTCTATATAAACCGGAGGGTTTAGTCCGTAGGACCAGAACAATCAGAATCATAGGCTAGCTCCTAGGGTTTAGCCTCTACAATCTCGTGGTAGATCAACTCTTGTAATACTCATATCATCAAGATCAATCAAGCAGGAAGTAGGGTTTTACGTCCATCGAGAGGGCCCGAACCTGGGTAAAACATCGTGTCCCCTGCCTCCTGTTACCATAAGCCTTAGACGCACAGATCGGGACCCCCTACCCGAGATCGGCCAGTTTTGACACCGACATTGGTGCTTTCATTGAGAGTTCCTCTGTGTCGTCGCTGCAAGGCTCGATGGCTCCTTCAATCATCAACAACAACGCGGTCCAGGGTGAGACTTTTCTCCCCGGACAGATCTTCGTGTTCGGCGGCTTCGCACTGCGGTCCAATTCGCTTGGCCATCCGGAGCAGATCGATAGCTACGACCCTGGCCATCTGGTCAAGTTCAGAAACTTGAACTACACATCCGATATCCGCAGAGACTTGATCTTCGACGGATTTAGGCCTGCGTCAGGAGCACCAAACAGTCACGACGAGCACAGCATAATCCTGCTATCAGACAATACTCGCGATATCGCACCCGCAAGAGCTCCGGACCTAAATCCGAGGCAGATTGCGTCGTCCGAGGATGGGTGGACGGACCCCCGCCCCGCAGGCCGCAACTCATCGGCGGTAGAGCTGAACACAGACTACATCCCCAAGGAAGTCTGTGTCACTGGACCCCTGGGCTTGTATCCGGTTGTAGGTTCGAGACGCGCATCCCCAAGCCCGCCGAATTTGGTTGGGCTGCAGTAATGGAGTTCACCACTGCGGATATCTTCCAGCAGTCACCTTTTGGCGACATGCTGAATTCATTAAAGTCTCTCTCTTTGTCAGGAGACTCTTGGCCGAACTATGTCCGGCTCAGGTGGGAAGCAGGCGACGAAGAAATTAGTTGCCCACCGACCACGCACTTCATAGCCATTGTCAATGACGTAACAGACATGCTTGACTTCGACTCCAACGACACCGACGGTATGGACATCGGCGCAGTGGACGATTTGGAACCATTGCCCATGGGGCGCTGGACGGCCACCTCATCATATGATATATACATGGTGGACATGCCTAAGGAGGACAGTGGCGACAAAAATGACACAACGGAGGATAAAACCCCCGGACAGAAGCCAAAACGACAGTGCAGACACCACTCTAAGTCCAGCCACAGTAAAAATAGCGATAACAACACTAGAAAAATCGACACCCCAGTCAACTCCAAAGGCAACAACGACCATATGGACCCAGCGATGGAGCAGGAAAAGCCAGGTCACCCCGAACACAGTCCAGAGCAGACACACAATCACAGCGATCCCAAGGGCCGAACTCATCAACCCGCCTCGGGAGAAGAGCATAGTTCGGACGATGATGCATTCATCATCCCGGAAAAACGTCTGGAACGAGATAACCTCCACAGAAGGTTTATGGCCACTGTGAGAACCCTAAAGAAGTAGAAGCAAAGGCTTAAGGCTGCGCAGGAAATCCTCAATCGCAGATGGAATAAAGTGCTAGACACCGAAGAAAGATATGGCGACGATCGCCACACAAAGAGCTACCCAAAGCGCAAGCTGCTGCAAGAATTCGATGATGAGGCCATTCTGCCAAAGAACAATACGGCCAGTAAGCTAGACAAACCACTCCTTGACCACAATAGAGTAGCTACTAACGCCGCACATGATCTACATGAGCTCCTGGACAAAAAGGCCGGCGCGACTAGGTCCATCTATGGATCTAGAGGACATGCTCCGGCGCAGGATTATGGTCACGAAAACGATCAGACTGATCGAATACCAGTTCAGAATCAACACCGGACACAACAACAGTCGACAACATGCCACAACATGTCCAGATACAGAGGGGCTGTGCACCCTCTGTGCTTCACCGAAGAGGTACTGGATCACGAAATTCCATAGGGATTAAAACCCGTGAACATAGAGGCATACGATGGAACGACAAACCCCGGGGTCTGGATTGACGATTTTATACTTCATATCCACATGGCTCATGGGGACGACCTCCACGCCATCAAATACCTCCCACTCAAGTTGAAGGGACCAACTTGGCACTGGTTGAAAAGCCTCCCCGAAAATTCGATCGGAAGTTGGGAGGAACTTGAGGACGCTTTTAGGGCCAACTTTCAAGGGACCTATGTCCGACCTCCGGACGCTGATGATTTAAGTCACATAATACAACAGACCGGAGAGTCTGCCCGTAAGCTTTGGAATAGATTCCTCACTAAGAAGAATCAAATTGTCGATTGTCCGGATGCCGAAGCCCTAGCGGCCTTCAAGCATAGTATCCGAGACAAGTGGCTCGCCAGACACCTCGGCCAAGAAAAGCCGAGGACAATGGTAGCCTTAACAAGCCTTATGACCCGCTTCTTCGCGGCCGAAGACAGCTGGTTGGCCCGTTGAGGCACTAGTGACCCAGGCACATCCGAAATCAGGGATGGCAACGGGAAGCCACGGCACAATAAAAACAAGCATCCAAACAAGGAAGAAAGTCCAGACAACACGGCGATCAACGCTGGATTCAGGGGCTCTCGACCCGGTCAACAAAAGAAGCCATTTAAAGGCAGCAAAGAGGGACCGTCCGGCCTGAACAAAGTCCTGGACAGACTGTGCCAAATTCACGGCACCCCCAAAAAACCTGCGAACCACACTCACAAAGAATGCTGGGTCTTTAAGGAGGCCAGCAAGTTAAATGCCGAACACAAGGGAAGGTAAACACCAAGTGAAGACAAGGACAAGCCTCGCCAGCCGAACACTGGGGGATAGAAGAAATTCCCACCAGAGGTAAAAACAGTAAACATGATCTACGCGACCCACATACAAAAGAGAAGGCACAAACGCGCGCTCAGAGACGCATACGCTGTACAGCCCGTCGCCCCCAAACTCAACCCCTGGACGGCCTGCCCGACCACGTTTGATCACAAGGACCACCCGACTGGGTGCGGCATGGAGGATCGGCTGCCTTGGTGCTCGACCCAATAATCGATGGATACCATCTCACTCGTGTCCTCATGGACGGCGGCAGTAGTCTCAATCTAACATATCAGGACACTATCCACAGGATGGGGATAGACCCATCCAGAATCAGCCAAAGTAACACCACCTTTAAAGGGGTGATACCAGGCGTTGAGGCCTGCTGCAGGGGCTCCCTCGTATTAGAGGTGACATTTGGTTCTCCAGACAACTTCAGAAGTGAAGAATTACTCTCCGCCATCGCTCCCATCCGAAGTGGCTATCATGCATTGCTCGGAACAACAGCCTTCGCTCACTTCAATGCAGTACCGCACTACGCCTACCCTAAACTCAAGATACCTGGTCCACATGGCGTCATCACCATCAGCGGAAATACAGAGAGGTCCTTATGTGCGGAAGAGTATGCGGTGGCTCTATCAGCCGTACACTAAGCGACCTCTCCTATCAGAACGCATGATCGGTCGTTAAGACCACTGACACGGTTAGACGAGTCCAGCACACCACCCTCGGTAACAGCCCAGATAAACCTGAGCTGGGTGCTATACATGTAACACCATAGAGGGCATCAGGGGCTCCAAACATGCAATAAAGCCCACCTCTTTCCTTCACCTTACTAATAGGCCAATGTCTTACACCCCTACTATCCATTGATAATAAATCAACTCTTCGCACGATTATGCCGTACTCTTTTACATGAGTTTTCCTCTTTACAGACACCATTTCTATGACACCCTACCAGGACACGGCACAACGGAGACAAAGGCGCAGACGTGCAGCAGGGCCCTGCTCAAAGGTTTGTCTTTAGATTAAGCCCCCGTGTAAACCTTATTTATTGTATCTTGTTGCTTGACATCAAATGGGTATTCTATACACCCACAGGGGATACTGGCGTGTCGGGCGCGACGGGAGGCGCTGGAGGGAGCCGCCCGCCGCGGGACACCTATGGGGCCGGGGCCCCTTCGTGTGTTCGGTACGAGGGCGGAGGAGGCACAGAGCGAATCGAGGCGATGCGCTGGCGGCGGGAGTTTTACCCAGCTTCGGGCGCGATGGTCGCGTAAAACCCTCTTGCTGCTTTGTGTTGTATTGTGCTCGGGAGCTTGAAGAGCTACATGAGCAGCTACACCGAGCGTGGGAGTTGCAAATGGTTCAACCCCTCACGCTGTGCATGGGCCTCCTTTTATAGTGCAAGGGTCACCGACAGTGTCAACGAGGGTAGAGGGGTAAAAATGTAAAAGAGGTGGTAGTTGGAACAAGGCGGGAACAAAGGCACTCACAAAGGCTTGAACAAAGGATTCTACCTACTTTTGACAGAGGGGACAAGGGCATTTAATGCCCGTCGCCGTCGCCCAAAAGCTCCCGCCTTTGCGTCTCCGCTCGCCACGGCGATGGATCCACTACCGTGGAGTGCCACCGCACCCTCCATGCAGCCAGCCATCCGCCACGCGCGTCTCTCGAGAAAGCTAAAGGCGACGCGTGGGCGATGAGCTGGAGTGCGGGCACACAACAGCAGCTCTCCGGCAAGTACCTTGCCGGGTCTTGATCTTGCCGACCCGGGGCTTGTCGGGCTTGTAGCTTGCCGCTCCCGGGCCCTCGCCGACGCCGTATAGCGCGGGCGTGTCTTCTACGATTTAGTCTTCTAGTCTCCCCGGCGAGCTCCTCTCGCCGTGGCCTTGCATGAGTGATGTAGTCTTGAGCTCAGGGCGGCCTTCCCGGCAAGCTCCTCTTGGCGGGTCTCGATCTTCTATCTTGTACACTTTGTTCTTGAATGGCTTGATATGGATCGGGATGGTCTCCGCAAGCGCGCATGGTAGATCCACCCTGGGAGTCACGATCGCCCGTGCACAAGTTGGGGTACTGAGGTACCCCTACCTTAGTACACCGATAGGAGCCCCCGGGTCTGGGCCATACACGGTGCCGAGCGCTGTTGGGCCAGGCCCAAAACAGTGCACGGGCACACGAAGCCCATGGCGTGCCGACTCCACTTCTGCATCTGCCGCCTCTCCCTGCAATGGCACGCGTCGATTGCGGCGTCGTGGGAGACGTGGGCGGCGCATGCAGTCTTTAAGGCATCCACCCCGTGATCGTGGTGCAGAGTGAGGTCGCTTCACCCGCCGCCTGGCTCCGCTTTTTCGCCACGCGGCCCGCATGCACGGGGGTCGTGGGCGGCGAAGGTGGGAGACCGAGCCGTCACGGGCGGAGAAGGCGAGTCGGCCCCGCTCCTCTGGCCTCCTTGCTTCCTGATTGGTTGAGCGGGGCGGTTGAGTTTCACCTCGCCCCTTTAAAAAGGGGGCGGAAGGGGAGCACAATGGCCACACTCATCCTCTTCTCCCTTCGTCTTCGTCTTCTGTTCTTCTTTCTGCCATGGAGGGAGGAAACCCCGGTCCTTCAACGGTGGCAGCGAGGGTCGCCTCCAGGCAGCGCACCGCTCCCTATCCTGCTCCCGTGGCGGCGGAGCCGGCTCCGAGAGGGAGAGGGAGGGGGCGTGGCCGCGGACGAGGCCGAGGGCGTGGCCGAGGCGGTCGGGGGAGAGGCGGTCGTGGTGATGTGCCTCCCCCGTCTCCCCCGACGTCTCCAGACCACGGTGCGGTCCACACCGGAGATGACCCCTGGGAGTTCTTCATCAAGCTTCGCCGGGCGCCTCGTCGCCGCCTCCGGCTGCCGGCCCCGTTTGCGGACGCGATGGGACCGGATCCACCCGACGTGATGGAGTTGCACATGAGGGGCTGCGGGATCAGCGGCACTCGAGTGAGTGTCGTGTCCCCAGCCCCCGGCATGATGTTCTTCGACCGAGGGTGGAAGACGTTCGCCCGGATCCATAGCTTGACGGCGGGGTTTACCCTCCATTTCAAGTTAATGGAGGGCGACCTTCTCGCCGTCAAGGTCTTCGGGACTACGGGACCCGGTGCGCTGCTGTGTGGACAGCTCCTCGGATAGCGAAGGCCCCTCCTCGGCGAGAGGACGAGGAGGGAGCGACAGCGACGATGAGGGGATGGCGGGTCCGACCAGGCGCCGGACACCGCTGCTCTCAAGGCCACCGGCGACCCGTCTCTGGGGTGCCGCCTTCAACTCCCCGGGCCGCCTCCTTGGGCGGCTGGCGTAGGGAGGCTGCGGAAGAGGAAGAGGGGGATGGCGGCAAGGCCGTCAAATCGGAGTACGAGGGCGAGGTGCCCTCGACAGCGTGCCGATGTCCCACCACCCCGTCTTCAAGCTCTGCCTCCGACGCCTTCGTCTCCGCCAAGCTCCTGGCCGGCCCCCGGGGTGTTCTCTTGGTGTCTTCGCGCCCGTAGCTCTCCCGGGTGTGCTCCCCATGCCCGCCACCTTATGCAGCTCCCGAGGCACGGCGGCACCACCGCCACGCCTCCTAGGCGCCTTCGCCCTCCCGGCAAGCTTCTCTTGCCGGGGCTCCTGACCTACCTCCCGAACTCCCGAACAGAGAAACAGAAAGGGATCACGGCACCTTATCTTTCAATTTGTAAGCCTTCGGGCCTTAGCTGTATTTAAAACTTGTAATCCTCTCTATCATGTTTTTCATCCTCTATGGACTTGTATCAAACTAGGATGTTTTTAATGAAAAGAGAGGAATGCTTGCCGGACTGAGTCTTTTACTTGATCTCGTGCCTTGTATGTTCTTACGCTATCGGGGAGCTTGCCGGGGCGGACACGCTTGCCGAAAAGGGACAGCCATTGGCGGTGTTGCTTCCGCAAGCAACCTTGCCGGGCGATTCTGACGCTTAACTTGCTGAGCAGGCTCGAAAGCAAGATAAGGGTGCAGCTGCACACTTGTGTTTGTTGAGCGGACTCGGAAACAAAACAAGTACGCAACTGGTCCACGACTCGGCTCCTCCACGTATGGGTTTTACAAGACACGCTTCGTTCAAAGACGCAGTCCCGCTTTTCCGTCCATGAGAGGATGCATGACGAGGGATGAAAACTCATCGATATCGCAGCCCCAGCAACTCTAGCTTGCCGGAGAATCTTGGCGCCGCAGCCTCTAGCGAGGCTGGCTTGCCGGGAAGAACCTTGGCACTCGCAGCCCCGCGACTCGCTTGCCGGGCCAGTGTGCCGTGTGCCCTTCTGGTTTCTCCTTGTCGCTATAATTTCAGTCATGAAAACAGCTGAGATAGATCTGCAACAGCTTCATCATGTTCATGTATATGTATATAAATCTTGACCGCGCAATATGATGCCGTGCCTTGCCCTTCAGATGTTTGTACTCTCACGCCCCGGGAGCTTGCCGGGCGAACACGCTTGCGGGTGCGGGACAGCCACCTGGCGGTGTCGCTTCGGCAAACAACCTTGCCGGGCGATTATGACGCTTAACTTGCCGAGCAGGCTCGAAAGCAAGGTAAGGTGCAGCAGCACACTTGTGTTTGTTGAGCGGACTCGAAACAAACCAAGCACGCAATCGGGCCACGACTTGGCTCCTCTCGCTCAAGTCTCTCATAAGGCGACATCTCACGGCAGGGCTTGCCACGCTACACCCTCTACTTTACATCCTTTGTGCGCTTACCCCTCGCTTTTAGGAACTTGCCGGTGCTTAACACACTTGCTGAGTGCGGAACATCAGCAGCCCGCTGGCTGGTGTCGCTCCGCAAGCAACCTTGCAGCGTCTAGCCAGCGACGCACCTAACTTGCTGAGCGCACTCAAAAAGCGCAACAAGGGCGCCGGCTGGTCGCGCTCACTTTTAACTCGCTGAGTGTGCTCAAGCAAGATAAGGGTGTGGCTATCTACGGCGAGTGCTCCTCCGCGCGCAGGTTTTGCGCACAAAGGACTAACGCACGAGGATATAACAAATAAAAGCATGGGATTAAGGAGTGCTCGCACAAAAGCTCGAGCGACTTAGCTTTTCTTTTTCTCGCTTCTCGCACTTGCTGGTGGAGCTCGATGGTGCGTCCTCGACAAAGCAGCGCAGCACTCCGGGAGGTGCGTTTGCGGACGAGCACCGAGCTGTCATCTCCGGGCTTATAGCGCCCGAGGTGCGGCGCTTGTCGGAGTGAACACGAGCTGTCCTAGCCGGACTTGGAGCTCGATGGCGGGTCTCGACGACAGCGTAGCGCCAGGAGATGCACTTGCGGCGTGGAGGGGAGCGGAGCGAGCGCGGAAACAGGATATGCTCGGACTCCTAGTAGCGATAGGAGGAGCAAAGCCCTGCCCGGCACTTTCGCTTTGCTCATGTATGGACAGCAGTCCGAGCATCCCGCGAGCCTCCGGCTTATTCTTGCCCGAAAGAGGCGGATACCACCTCTCGTGGTATGGCGCTGCTGGTCGCCGTGTCTTGAGAGGGACGTGGATCTGCGGAGACCGAGGCGCGGTCATCCGCCCTGCCCTCGGATCTGTGGCGCCATGAGTGCCCTCGCCGTGTCCACCCTTCATTGGCGTCCCCTCCGCCTACCGTTGGCTCCGGTGGCGGCGGGTGAGACGCAGACGGGTCTGCGACCCTTGAAGCCCTCGTCTTCGGGGCCATGGCGCAGTTGTCGATGAAGTTGCTGATGAAGCTGGAGAGGTTGATGAAGAACGCGCGCGCGAACGCCGGATCAGGTCCGCACAACCTCGACGCCCCCTACCTGGCGCGCCAAAGATGTCGGGCGCGACGGGAGGCGCTGGAGGGAGCCGCCCGCCGCGGGACACCTATGGGGCCGGGGCCCCTTCGTGTGTTCGGTACGAGGGCGGAGGAGGCACAGAGAGCAGATCGAGGCGATGCGCGCGGGCGGGTTTTTACCCAGCTTCGGGCCGCGATGGTCGCGTAAAACCCTACTGCTGCTTTGTGTTGTATTGTGCTCGGGAGCTTGAAGAGCTACAGTAGCAGCTACACCGAGCGTGGGAGTTGCAAATGGTTCAACCCCTCACGCTGTGCATGGGCCTCCTTTATAGTGCAAGGGTCACCGACAGTGTCAACGTGGGGTAGAGGGGTAAAATGTAAAAGAGGTGGTAGTTGGAACAAAGCGGGAACAAAGGCAGCTACAATTGCTTGAACAAAGGATTCTACCTACTTTTGACAGAGGGGGACAAGGGCATTTAATGCCCGTCGCCGCCGCCCAAAAGCTCCGCCCTGCGTCTCCGTGCGCCGCGGCGATGGATCCACCACCGTGGAGTGCCACCGCACCCTCCATGCAGCACAGCCATCCGCCACGCGCGTCTCGAGAAAGCTAAAGGCGGCGCTGGGCGATGAGCTGGAGTGCGGGCACACAGCGCAGCTCTCCGGCAAGTACCTTGCCGGGTCTTGATCTTGCCGGACCCGGGCTTGTCGGGCTTGTAGCTTGCCGCTCCCGGGCCCTCGCCGACGCGTGAGATAGCGCCGGGCGTGTCTTCTACGATTTAGTCTTCTAGTCTCCCGGCGAGCTCCTCTCGCCAGGGGCCTTGCGTGAGTGATTTAGTCTTGAGCTCGGGCGGCCTTCCGGCAAGCTCCTCTTGCCGGGTCTCGATCTTCTATCTTGTACACTTTGTTCTTGAATGGCTTGATATGGATCGGGGATGGTCTCCGGCAAGCGCATGGTAGATCCAGCCGCGGGGAGCTGCGACTGCCCGTGCACAAGTTGGGGTACTGAGGTACCCCTACCTTAGTACACCGACATGGCGTGATTGGCATTTTGCCACGACAGACTACCGCACGTACCTGGAAATACAGGGTTCATAATAAAAGGGTGCTACTCAGCCTAGTATATGTTATAAAGTCTGAATACCTTCGGGAGTGTTCGGCATCGCGAGTTAGGCCTTATATGCATCAGCTCTGAATCATGTCTTTGATCAAATGTTGGGTTTGCCCGGCTCCTAGGTTTGTTGCCTTACGTTCCGCTTCTATTGGCTAAGGCGGCCAAAGGAGAACTATTGCGATTGTGCCCTAGTTATTCCGGATGAGCACCTCAGTAGAGAAACCCGAAAACTGACTATCATGATATAGAGAGAGACTGGTCAACCACTCGAGGACTCATCGGAATCGTTAGGATTCCTCCGCATTAACAAAGGACCATTTCCCGGTTATGTACACACGCGCCCGTATCCGGATGCACGCGAAGGTACCAGGGGCTACATAGTAGCCCCACCGTCAAACTCCTATGGCTAAGTGAAAGCGTTAAAGCTATATAGTCCGGTTGCCTAGTTCATCGTGCGATCACCTCCTTAATGGACCAAGATGTTGGATCAAGTGTGTTTACGCACATTTTTGCGAACACCCCCGCATTGTATGCGTGGGGGCTGAAGCCAACGACTACTAACTTTCAGGTTATTTATACATCAAACGGCCGCACAGGAGGCACAATATCACTTTCGGGCAAAAGTATAAACATAGCCCCTATAATTAAATTGTTTTTACAATTAATTGATTTGTCACTCAAACATGACATTCTTCGAGCACTAAGCCTCTATTAAACGAGCACCTTATGTTACCTGCTCCAAGTAGTGCTCGGCCAGATCCTGGCTACCCGCCGGATTCTGGGTTGCAATGATGGTGGCCTCCATATCTGCCCAATATGTTTTAACACTGGCACGAGCCATCCGCGCACCCTCTATGCACGTCCACCTCTTCATGGCATCGATCCGTGATACGGCACCAAGGAATTGTTGCACTAAACCAAAATAACTGTCCGGCTTCGGCCCCTTCGGCCATAGATGGTCTATTCTAGACCTCATTGCAAGACCGAACAATCTATGGAGCTCAGCCACGGCGGCCATCATTTCACTTAATGCCAACGGGCGCGTTGGAGCACTGAATTGCGACCAGAACAGCCTTTCCACTTCACTATCATTTTGATCCTCGAAAAACTTGGCCGCATCAGCCGTACTCTTTGACAGATCCGCATACGCATCTCCAGGGCTCCAGCGCCAATCCAGAGGAGCGTAGTTTGGATCTAAGAACTTCATCCGCAACAAATAGGGGCTTCCAGCCGCGATTTCCCCGGCCTGTCAAAGCTCCTCCCGCGCATCCTTAAGTTCGGAATGCGTCTCCTTGGCCGCATCAAGGGACTTCTTCAAGTCAGCCGACTTCGCCTGATTCTCCTTTTCAAGGAGCTCATACCGGCCGGCGGCGTTTTTCAGCTCTACTGCCATCTCGGCTATTTTATCTTCGCTTCGGTGATGAGCATCCCGTTCGGCTCTCAACTCTTCGGCCACCTTTAGGGAAGCCGCATTGCTAGCTCGGGTTTGCTCCTTGGCTAGGGAAAGCTCCGCCCTCAGGGCCTCCATGGCAGCAGCTCCACTTGCAGTCGAAGCATACCACATTAACATTATGCTACTCTTAATATTTCCTATAAAAACAAGGAAAGCAGAACACAAACTTTGTGACTAGTTAAGCCGCTCGTTCACAAGCGTGATGGCTGCATCCACAATGTCAATCTGTCGCCTTAGTTCGGCGACTTCAGCGGTCCGGCCTGCCGCCGGACCCTTAGCCACCTGCGCGTGAATGCAGTGCGATCATTACATAAGAGTATGATCCTCCACTTGCCGCCTAAGGCTGGCAACCAGAATCTCAGGGGCTACCATCTATACAGAGCACACCTATCGTGTGCGGTACAACCAAAAAATTATGTATTTCATTATGTACCTCAAAGCCTTTGAGCAGGCTTGTAAAAGCTTCATTCAACCCGCTCATGGCGGATGAAATCTTCCCAAGCACTGTGCTCATTAATGAACGATGATCCTCCGAGAGAGCAGCTTGGTCCAGAAGCCCCGTCAGTGTGTCCGGCCGGTTGCCGAACTATGCCGGACCCTTCTTATCGGCCCATGTGGGATCCGCACGCTCCCGGCTCAGGGCGGCCGAAGTGTTAGCCTCTGGCCTCAGCAAATCTAGACTCCTCCGTGACAACACCTCGGGGTCGCCCGCTCCATGAGGCGGAGAGGCAGGTGGGGTTTACTCTCCATCATCTCCGAAAGAAGATCCCCCGAAGACGATCTCTGTCGAGAAGAGCTGCTAGCCGGACTGCAAAGAATGGATCTTGGTTATAGTTCTTGGAGGAGGAAGTAGTAGCTTTGTATTTACGATTAACTTATAGCTCGGCTGAGGGCTGGCCCGTTTGCCGGCATGGCGTCGTGAGGACGCCCTCCGGGGCAGGGCCCCTTGGTGAAGTTTTCTTCCCTTGTCTAGGCACCTCCGTCTCCAAGTGTTCGGAGGTGGCCCTCTTCTTACCGCGGGGGGAGGAGACCATAGATTCCCCTCGCCGACTATCCTCCTCTATGGAGATAGTAATTCCCCCGGTTTGGATGTGCAATGTGTGAAGCTCTTCTTCTCTGTTCTTCCCTCCGTCTTTCCCCGAGGGCACTTGACTTAGCAAACGACTAAGCATCCTGGCTATGGCAGGACTAGGCGAGCCTTTGGGAAGTGGTGCTGGACACCTGATTCTCTCCGCCTTGCTGAGCCAATCCTGGCCACGGACGGCTTTCAGAATAATGTTATGATAAATATAAACGAAGTGTTCAGTATTTGGGTTACTTACGTGGGTATCTAGGCGGTTGCAGCTCAGGCTCGCATCCTCGGTGGTGTCCGGACACTTTACTTGTGGTTCGAAGAATAACTTACACGTCCCTTCGAGCGTCATGCTGAAGAAGTTTTGAATAGTTTGCGGACCTTCCGAGTTGAATTCCCACATCCGGAGAGGCAGACGTTTGCACGGCAAGATCCGTCGAACTAGCATTACCTGGATTATGTTGACAAGACTAATGTCCCTCTCAAGAAGCTCTCGAATGCGGCTCTGCAATGTTGGTATGTCATTAGCAGGCCCCCAATCCAGTCCCACATTGGCCCATGATGCCAGTTGAGGCAGAGGGCCTGAGCGGAAGTCGGGGGCATCCACTCACTTTGTGCCTCCGCACTCTGCGTGTCGCCCCTCAATCATCTTCGGCTTTACATTGAAGGTCTTGAGACATAAGCCAAAGTGCGGGGTGATGTGGAGGAAGGCTTCGCACACGACAATCAATGAAGAGATATGAAGGATGGAGCCCGGAGCTAGATCATGAAAATCTAGCCCGTAATAAAACATGAGCCCTCTCACAAAGGGATCAAGAGTGAAGCCTAAGCCACGGAGGAAGTGAGAAACAAATACGACGCTCTTGTTGGGCTCAGGAGTAGGGATGACCTGCCCTAGAGTAGGAAGCCTGTACTTGATGTCGGCGGTCAGATATCTGAGCTCCTTAAGCTTCGCAATGTCCTCCTTCGTAACAGAGGAGGCCATCCACCGACCTTGAAGGTTGGATCCGGATATGATTGAAGATCCGAGGTGCCTAAGCTTGGGCTTTGAGTGTTGGAACTTGAGATGCGGAGAGGTGCAAGCGTGGTAGGAAAGAGGGATAGGCCTCGGTCCCTCTATAAAGGGGGTGAATATCAAGCGTCCCCAGCGTGACCGTCCAGGACTTGCCTAAAATCACGGAGTCATACCAACAGGTGTAGTGGGGTTTCCCACGCCCGTATTGATTGGAATCCCGCAATAAGGGGAACACAATCTCTGCTTCAACGAGGCATGCCAATAGAACCGCCTTAAAATGCGTGTCGTGGCAAGCCAAGAAAAACCGATTCGTATTAAGCCAGGCTGTGGCGTAAGGGCACACCGTGAAAGAATGTTAGCAGATTAGATTTGTAAAGTGTTCTGACCT
The DNA here is from genome assembly GCA_021437245.1 of Aegilops speltoides. NCBI lineage: Eukaryota > Viridiplantae > Streptophyta > Magnoliopsida > Poales > Poaceae > Aegilops > Aegilops speltoides. The sequence goes on from CM038144.1 coordinate 151,053,018, forward strand.
CTACAGTGGTGTGCGGAAATTATTTCACAGAGCCGGACACGATCTTTGATCTACTTCGGAGTATTCGGAGATGGAACCCGCCTTGTAGTGCTTAAGACAATCTACGCGCCGGACTCATCGTCATTGAAGCCTGCTTCAGGGGCTACTGAGGGAGTCCTGGATTAGGGGATATCCGGACAGCCGGAATATATACTTTGCCCGGACTGTTGGGTTGTGAAGATACAAGACTCAAGACTTCTTCCCGTGTCCGGATGGGACTCTCCTTTGCTTGGAAGACAAGCTTGGCGAGCCGGATTTTAGATCTCCTTCTTTGTAACCGACTCTGTGTAACCCTAGCCCCCCTTCGGTGTCTATATAAACTGGAGGGTTTAGTCCGTAGGACAAGAACAATTAGAATCATAGGCTAGCTCCTAGGGTTTAGCCTCTACGATCTCGTGGTAGATCAACTCTTGTAATACTCATATCATCATGATCAATCAAGCAGGAAGTAGGTTTTCACCTCCATCGAGAGGGCCCGAACCTGGGTAGAACATCGTGTCCCCTGCCTCCTGTTACCATTAGCCTTAGATGCACAGATAGGGACCCCCTACCCGAGATCTGCCGGTTTTGACACCGACAGCCAGCGCGATTACGACGATGACGAGGTCGAGGTAGTGAAGCTCTTCCTCATCAGCGACGATGGAGGTAGCGACGGTGATAGGGCTTGAGAAGCTCAAGTGAGGGAGTGAGTTCGAGCGGAGTAAAAGTGAAATGAGGAAGGGAAGGGGTTATTTATAGCGGAGATGAAAAACTGTTTGCCCGAAGAATTTGGACGAACGTACCCCTGACCCGTCTCATTCGCGCGACATGTGTCACCCACGTATTGAGAAGTGGAGATCGTTGGTGAATAGATAAGTACAACGTGGAATGCGTAAGGTTTTAGCGGCAAAAGCCAAAATTTTCAGATAAGAATATTTTAAAGTGTCGTTTGCAATTTCTTCAGCTGACAAGGACACAGTGAAGAATTTGAACGAGTCTCAAATAGAACACACATGAAGAATTTGTGAACAAACTGGGTTGAGTTTAGCATAGAGGGGGAAGGGTCCGATCACATTCACTTAGCAGAGAAGTCAACTTGAAGAATTAGCAATAAGTAAATGATGTAGAGGACATAAACTCATATATATATATATATATACATATAATGTCAAATGAAGAACAAAAATGGAAAGAGTGAAGACAATGCAAAGTTGAAGAATTTAAAAAAATTGAGGAATTTCAAAAAAGAAGAAAAACTCAAATTGAATATTTTCAACTTTGGTTGGTGGCGTAACCCACCGTATAAGAAAGCTAATTTGACACACTGCGTGCAATTCTCGCAGGGTTCTGGGAATCAATTTCTTCATTAATTTCTTCACACTTAGAGGGTTAGTCTTCATTGATTGAACATCTAAGTAATCAAGTCAGCATAAGTGTTAGGATGTGTGTTCTTTTCAAAGAACATTCGAAGATTCTAGGATATTTAGCTCACATCGCAACTTACTAAATCTCTTCTCATCCAAGGGCTTTGTGAAGATATCGGCCAGCTAGTCTTCATTACTTGCGTGGTCGATGGAGATGTCGCCCTTCAACACATGGTCACGAAGAAAATGATGACAAATCTGGATGTGCTTTGTCTTCGAGTGTTGAACTAGGTTGTGAGCAATCTTGATAGCATTCTCATTGTCACTGTAGAGAGGCACATTCTTCACGTTGATGCCATAGTCCTTGAGTGTTTGCTTCATCCATAGTAATTGAGCACAGCAAGATCCAGCAGCAATATACTCAGCTTCTGCAGTGGAAAGTGATACACAGTTCTGCTTCTTCAAGGACCAACATACCAAGGATTGTCCGAGGAAATGACAAGTGCTTGACATTGACTTGCGGTCCACCCGATCGCAAGCATAGTCAGAGTATGAATATCCAATGAGATCAAAGGAAGAGCCCTTGGGATACCATAATCCAAGTGTTTTTGTGTGAGCTAGATATTGAAGAATATGCTTCACAGCCTTATGGTGTGATTCCCTCGGTGTAGCTGGAAATCGGGCACACATGCAAACACTAAGCATAATATCCGGCCTAGATGCACATAGGTACAATAAAAAGAACCAATCATGGAGCGGTATAACTATTGATCGAAGTATTTACCTTTTTGATCAGTGCGTAGATGGCCATTTGTGGGCATTGGAATTTTGACGCCTTTGCAATCTTGCATTCCGAATGTCCTCAACACATCCTTGAGGTATTTCTCCTAATATATGAATATGCCATTGTATTGTTGACGGATCTGAAGACCTAAGAAGAATTTCAATTCTCCCATCATAGACATTTGATATTCTTCACTCATCATATAGGCAAATTCATCACTGTTACGTTCGTTAGTACAGCCAAAGATAATATCATCAACATATATTTGGCACAGAAATAATTTATCATCATATGTTTTGGTGAAAAGAGTTGGGTCAGGTGAACTGGGTTTGAAGCCTTTCTTCATGTGTAATTCCTTCTGTGTGTCATACCTCGCCCTAGGTGCTTGCTTGAGGCCATAGAGGGCCTTGTTGAGTCTGTAGACATGATCTGGAAATTTTGGATCCTCAAAACCTGGTGGTTGAGCAACATATACTTCTTCCTCAAGCTTACCATTAAGGAATGCACTTTTCATATCCAGTTGTTGTAAGATGATATTATGTTGGTTAGCATAAGCAAGCAATATGCGAATAGCTTCAAGTCTAGCAACAGGTGCAAAAGTTCCATCAGAATCAATTCCTTCAACCTGTGTGTAGCCTTCAGATACAAGACGAGCCTTATTCCTCACCACGAGGCCATTTTTGTCTTGTTTGTTGCGGTAGATCCATTTGGTACCAATGATGTTGCGCTTGCGTGGGTCTGGTCGCTTGACAAGCTCCCACACATTGTTGAGCTCGAATTGATGCAATTCATCTTGCATGGCTTGAATCCACTCAGATTCCATGAATGCTTCATCTACTTTAGTGGGCTCTGTGATAGAGACAAATGCAAAATGCCCACAAAAGTTAGATAAATATGAAGCTTTTAAGCACATGAGGGGACCTGCTGCACGAATGTCATTGATGATCTTTTCGACTTGCACTTTGTTTGCAATGTGAGGATGTGCGGGTTGACGACTTTGTTTAGGCCCAGCAGTTTCTTCAGGACCAGTTTCTTCAGCAGCACCAACATGATTTTCTTCACTGTCAGGAATGACTTCTTCAACAGGTTCTTCGGTAGAGATGACATCCTCAGTAGCTTTGAACTTGATGGATTCCTCAGGTGACATTTCATCTAGCACAGGAGGTAGGTGCTCTATTTGCGAGCCGTTAGTTTCATCGAACCGCACATGTACAGTTTTAACAACCTTGTGATGATTGATGTTGAAGACTCTGTAGGTGTGCGAGTCCTCTCCGTAACCATGCATAAAACCCTCATGTACTTTCGATACAAATTTAGAGTGATGGTGAGGATCTCCAATCCAGCATTTAGAACCAAAGACTTTGAAATAACTTACATTGGGTTTCTTGTTAGTGAGGAGTTCATATGAGGTCTTTTTGAAGAATTTGTGAAGATATAACCTGTTCATGATGTGGCATGTAGTATCAATTGCTTGAGGCTAGATACGCTCAGCTGTCTTGTATTCATCAAGCATACTACAGGCGATCTCAACAAGAGTCCTGTTCTTGCGCTCCACGACGCGATTCTGCTGAGGAGTATAAGGAGCAGACAATTCGTGAGTAATACCAAGCATATCGAGATATTCATCGAGGCCAGTGTTCTTGAACTCGGTTCCATTATCACTCCTGATATGCTTGATCTTCACACCGAAGTTAGTGGAAGCCCTTCAGGAAAATCGTATAAAGACTTCCTGCACTTCATTTTTGTAAGTGATGATATGCACCCATGTGTAACGAGAATATCCATTAACTATGACAAAACCATATAAAGATGCAGAACTAGTGAACGTGGCATAATGAGTAGGGCCAAATAGATCCATATGAAGTAATTCAAAGGGACGAGAAGTGGTCATGATAGTCTTCGCAGGATGCTTGGCTCTGGTGATCTTTCCAGCCTTACAAGCCCCACAAAGATGATCTTTGAGGAATTTGACACCCTCGATCCCAATGACGTGCTTCTTCGTCGAAAGTGTATGGAAGTTCCTCGGCCCAGCATGACCAAGTCGTCGATGCCATAACAAGCATTCTAAAGCTTTTGCAAGTAGACATGTCGCAGTCTATGGTCCTATAGAGAAATCAACAATATACAAGTCTCCTTTCCTAAAGCCTTCGAAGACTTTGGAGTTGTCGGATTCCATTAGCACAAGGCAACGATATTTGCCGAAGACAACAACCATATCAAGATCACAAAGCATTGAGACAGACATAAGATTGAATCCTAAGGACTCAATAAGCATGACCTTGTCCATGTGTTTATCCATTGAGATTGCAACCTTACCTAGACCCAATACCTTGCTTTTGCCTTTGTCAACGTAGGTGATATCCTTCAGATGAGATGGTGACAAAACAGTGTCCATCAGCAAGCTTCTGTCACCAGTCATGTGATTTGTACATCCACTGTCGAGGACCCACTCAGTAGCTTTGGGTTGTTCATCCTGTAGATGAATTAGTGCAACTTACGAACCCATATACTTCATTAGTGAAGAATATGATATCAATTTCATCAACAGTAACAGATATAGCAATATGAGGATATGAGAAATAAATGATTCATTTCTTCATGATTAGCTTGCGTCCTTTCAAGCACATTCAGGTCTACAGCAAATTCTTCAGACGATCAAGTTCGTCTTGAGACCTGACCCTGCCTAAGAGATTAGTTCTTTTTCTTCACCACCCACATCTGGAGGGGTGGCAAAGAGTTCATCGTTCTGCGCACTCCATAAGAAAATGATGGCATAGAAGCGAATGCACTTCGTTTCACAGAAGAGTGGTTAGGATAAGCATATGAATAAGTAGAGAAATTCTTCGAGGACTTATGAAGATAGTGGTTTGAAGAATAATGCACATATTCATGGCCCTTAGACTTTCCCTTTGCACCTTTTTCCATGAAGCAATAGGTGGGAGCATAGTCATCGTTGCCCTTGTCAGCAGAGTCGGAGAATTCATTTTCTTCATTGTTGAAGATAGACTTGCTTACGTACGGAATAGCGAGGGCTAGGCTAGCCACACCAGAGTCAGATTCCTCAGATTCCTCCTCTTCCACATTATCCTCAGATTCAGCTTCAGAGTCCATTTCCTTGCCAATGAATGCCCGGGCCTTCTTTGAACTGCTCTTCTTGTGAGATGAAGACTTTGAGGATTTTGATGATGAAGACATTGAAGATTTCTTCTTCTTCTTTGAGTCATCAGAATCATCATCTTTGTACTTCTTCTTTGATTCCTTTTCCCACAGAAGACAATCAGACATGTAGTGACCAGGTTTCTTGCATTTGTGGCAAGTTCTCTTCTTGTAGTCATGGGACGAGGAATCATCATTTCTTGAAGACTTTCCAAACCGACCGCGGCGAGTGAACTTCTGGAATTTCCACACGAGCATCGCTATCTCCTGGCTCAATTCTTCAGGATCACCAAGGCTGCTACCAGAATCCTCAGCTTCAGACTCAAATACTGCCTTGGCCTTCAGTGCACGTGATCTTCTATAGCTCGATCCATAGAGATCTCTCTTTTCAGCAAGCTAGAAGTCATGTGTGTTTAGCCTCTCGAGGATATCAGCGGGATCACATGACTTGTAATCAGCTCGTTCTTGAATTATCAGTGCGAGGGTATCAAATGAGGTGTCAAGTGATCTCAACAATTTCTTCGCCACCTCATGATCGGTGATATCAGTGGCACCAAGTGCTTGAAGCTCATTTAAGATGTCAATGAGGCGATCGAAGGTTTGCTGAACATTTTCGTTGTCGAGTCTTTTGAAATGGTTGAAGAGATTGCGAAGAACATCAACTCGGGAGTCACGTTTTGTTGAGACTCCTTCGTTCACCCTTGACAGCCAGTCCCAAATCAGCTTAGCAGTTTCCAGTGCACTCACTCTGCTGTACTGGCCTTTGGTCAGATGGCCACACATGATATTCTTCGCTTGAGAATCGAGTTGCTTGAATCTCTTCAAATCAATAGCATTCAGGGATGGAGTGACCGAGGGAGCGCCATTTTTCACAACGTACCAGAGACCGTTATCAATTGCCTCAATATGCATACGCATCTTGTTCTTCCAGTAGGGGTAGTCCATCCCATCAAAGGTAGGACAACCGGTCGAGACCTTGATCATACTTGCAGTCGACATAACTAAAACTCCAGGTGGTTAAAACAAAATCACACAGAACAAGGGAGTACCTTGCTCTGATACCAACTGAAAGTGCATTACGTCGACTAGAGGGGGGGGTTAATAGGCGATTTTTATGAATTCTTCACTGAGGAATTTCAGGGTGAGGAAATTCCTAAGCGAAGAACTACTTGCAGCGGAATAAGTACTCAAGTATAAGCAAAACAGAGTGACAACATAGTCATCATGATGAAATGAAAGACAAACACAGAGTACATGAAGCATAAACACATGATAAGCAGGATGAAGACAAATAGACTGAAGAAATAGGATTGAGGAAATAGAGAAAGTTTTCAGTCAATGTCTTCAAGCAGTAATGATCAGGTACATCAATACATAATGAGGAAGTGAAAGATTTGAGGAAATAGAACCAGTTGGCTTGGTGAAGATAATGATTTGGTATACCAGTTCCAACTGTTGTGACAGTTGTATGTCTGGTTGGAGCGGCTGGGTATTTGAACTCAAGGACACACAGTCCTCACTGTATTCTCCTTGAGCTAAGATCACACAGACCTCGCCCAATAGTAGTGGTAAGTCTTCACTCGTGACTTCCAAACCTTCCAGACTTGGTCACTCGACAATCCACAATTCCTCTTGGATGCTCAGACCATGACGCCTAACCGTCTGGAGGATACACAGTCCTGAAAGGTAACAAGCGTCGGTTCCACACAGGAACAATCTCTTCAATGATGCTCAATAACTTTCGGGTTTGTAGGTTTGGGATTGGGATTTGGGTTTTCCTCACTTGATGATTTTCGCTCAAAGTCCTCGGAGGATGGGATGCTCTCAAATGACAAGTGTCAGTTTCTCTCGGAGCAGCCAAACAGTAGTGGTTGTAGGGGGCGGCTATTTATAGCGTAGGGAGCAGACCGACATGATAAGACATAAATGCCCTTGGCAGATATGACCGCTAGGTGGTAGGATATTTTGGAACAGCTGGCGCGCGACTCAGCAACGGTCAGATATTTGAGGTTCGAATTCCTCAGGGCTATCATGTTCCTCCTTGTGTAGGCAATCCGCACTGGTGATTTCCTAACTCCTCAGTCAGAAAAAATTCCTCAGAGACCAGAAGATCTTCATCTCTGTCACTGAAGAAATTGACTGAACTGATATGAGATTTCCAATGGCTTCACTCCAAGGATTGGGTAGCTGTAGGATTGTGAGATGAGCTTCACATGGAAATCTGTTTCCTTAGTATTACCTCGACCCCCTTTAACAGTATGGTGTTTCCTATGAGTCAAGAAGAAGAAAATGAAACTACGAAAACAAAAGTCTTCACGCTTCAGATTCCTCGCATGATTATCAAGTATTCATGGTCACACCAATTTCTTCACATTCAAAGTCTTTAGGAGAACCAAAGTCTTCAGCCGAGGACATTCATCTTTAGGGGTCAACTTTCACTGTAAATATCAAACTCATTGACTTATAGAGCTTGTGTACACTCACAAACATATTAGTCCCTTAACCTATAAGTCTTCAATACACCAAAATCACTAAGGGGCACTAGATGCACTTACAACAACTACACCTAATGGGCTATTTGATTTATCTGATGTCACTACCTTTTCCAAATACTCAGCAATCGCCCTCTTCCTTTTGAACGTCTGATACATAAGAACAACATTTTAATGGATAAATATGGTATGATGACAGATGGAATATGTACTTAAAATGGATAGGCAGGGGTATTCACATACACGATGTGTAAACTAAGCTAATGGCAGTGCAACAAAGTAGAAGCAATGCACATCATCAGTTGCAAGATATGTGCGACCAATATAACCTTCGAAAGTTAGAGCAAACACCTTGATGGATGAATAAGATAGGGCATCTACCTCTCACTCCTCTGCTATCCCTTAATGCCAAGTTTGACAGCCATGTCATTGTTTTGCTTTATTCTTTTCATGCGCACAAGCTCATAATCATTATGATGTTGTTTAGTATCTGAGATTCATGAAAATATAAAAAGTAGTCAGATTATTATGGAATGCATTACAGATTCAACTCGAAGAGTATCTCCCTACGAACCTCTACGTATACAAAGGTCACCCCCAGCCGTGCTGACCAGACCACACACAGAAATGCAAACCTCTTATGTCTCTATAACAAGCAGACACACATTTCAAAACCAAAGTAGGAACATTAGAATCATATCAAATTCATATTTGAACACATACACTAAGTAATTATGAGTGGCATAATGTTTAGCTTCAAGGGTGGAGTGCTGGTAGTGCGAGACAAAGCAAGTAGGCAGATTGTATTCCATGTAAAAGATCGTAGTCTATGTAAAAGTTGGATATGACACTTTCTTTCTATACAATGCAGTGTTCGTTGCCCACACATGATGGAAGAGATCACAGAGAGAAATACTATTCACTCATGTCTATGGTTCCAGTATTTTGAAACAGGGTGGTTCACACTAAAATAGTACTGACAACAAATATGAAAAGGCAAGCATAGAAGTAGTGAATCAATCATTACTTGTGAGCTTACTAGGACAAGTATGAAGAATTGTAACCACAGTAAGAGACCATCCAAAATCTGAATCAAGAAGTTGGTGTAGCACTTATTGTTTGCAACTAATCGACGTGAATAATTGGATATCATATCGAACGAGTAAGAAAGACAAGTAAAATTGTCAACAAACCTGGCCTGCAGTAGTAATCTGGGTCAATGTCACTATGAACAACAATCCAAAATGAAGAGTGTCCGTTCCTCGGGCTGGAATTTTGAAACCCTGTGAACTTTACAAGTACTAAAGATTACTGAAAATACATCTAAACCATTAAGTGTAGCTAGCACTCAGTACACAACAAACCCTAATGACAGTTCTGCCTAATGAGTAATGAATCAATTAGCAAATGGGTGATGAGGAGTGGCTGCTGAGAGTTGAGGAAGTATCTTAGGATAAATCGGGTTGGCTTAATGGCTGCTGCATGCCTGAGCCCTGAACGGACTAGGAAGGTAGGCATGGCGGCGCACCCGAGCAGTGGTGACTCTGTTGGGTGAGCGGCTCCTGACCTCATGTTAGTCCGGCGTCTCCTCCTAGAGTCATGCCATCTGGGGACGGCAAGTCGCCGGTGAGACTGGCGGCTGGGGGCGAGTAGAGAGCGGAAGCGCAACAGAACAAAGTGGAATTGGGGCCTTGGCTGACCCAAAATAGTCGGTGGACGAGCGCGCGGCGAAGGCTGGATGAACAGGAGCCTGTGGATGAATAGTCGCAGGTGGAGGCTGGAGGAGGTCGACGGTGGATGAATAGTAGCCCGTGGAGGCTGGCAGAGGTCGATGGTGGAGATAAACAGTATCTCGTGGAGTCCCATTTTGCGGTACGCCACAACCCTCCAATACAAGTCCGTTTCTTCCGTTTTACGGTACGCCATCCCACTCCCGATCAACAGGACCCTATTTCGAATGTAGGAGGTCCAACAGAAGTCCGTTTCCTCCGTTTGGCGGTACGCCAGACCCCTCCCGATGAACTGGATCCCGTTTCGACCGTGGCAAGTCGAACACAAGGCTGTTTCCTCAGTTTTGCGGTACGCCAAGCCTCCTTTCCATTGGCTGTTTCGTCCAAGCCCTCCCCATGAATACGATGACGCATTCCGTTCCAACCCAGCCGGTTGGCTCCCCATGAACACGACAATGACGCCGTTTCTCCGTTCTGACCCAGCCATGTACACGAGCCCTGGCCATACGTATGCGCGAGTAGGCGTTCGAGACCCCGCCCATATGTACGTACGTGGCCGTATTTACTTTCTTGCACCCTAGACGATATATGTACGTGTATATGCTACGTGCGTGCCTCTACTATGACACATGCGCGCCTCTACTATGGCACATGCGCGCCTCTACATCGACCAGTATGTACGTACACGTTCGCGACCAGAATGAAAACGCTACGTATGCTTCGACCAGGTGGGTCTCGAATGTCAGGCACTTCCTTGCGTGCGAAGATGTAGCTAGTGGGTCCCAGCAGTCAGGGGCGAATTGTTTTTTTCCCCGTAATATGGACGCACTTCCTTGCGTGCGAAGATGTAGCTGGAGGGTCCCAGCTGTCAGGGGGGAAACTTTTTTTGCAAAATATAGTGGCCCGTCTGGTGGGTCCCTGCTGTCAGGTGGAGAAATAATTATTTTGCATGTAATAAGGCAATTCCTTGCGGCTTCCGTGGACCCAGGTGTGAGCCTACCAACGTACAGTACTCTTTTGATGGAAGTCATTCCTTGACCACGTTGACCACACCGCTCTAAGAGCACTAGGGCGGTGGACGACGGCGAGGCCTAGGAAGGGGACGACATGGAGCTGGGGAAGACACGGCAGTGGATGCCCACGCGGAGAGGAGTACGAGGGTTCACTTGTTCGGATGCGGTGTGACGCTGTCGTCGCTATAGAATAATAGGGAGTGTGGGTGAGTAGAGGGATGGCCTGGCCAGCGGTGGGAATAGTAGGGGGCGGTGAGTCCTCCGCGACATCATAGCAGGCCATGGGAGGCAGGAGCACGTGGCACGATCGGCACTGGTTTGGGTGGCTGGAGCAAGAAGACCAGAGGTTGAAGAAGCACTACGGCTGTTGGATGGACATCGTACGGTCACTGGAGCTAAAATCGTTCGTATTGACTAAGTTGACAAAGCCCTCCGTCCCCGTCAACTTACTAGGCCCACAAGTCAGCCTCCCACTATGGTGGGTCCCAGCTGGCAGGGGGTATTCATTTTTTTGTGCGCAATAAGGAGGCACTTCCTTGCGTGCGAAGATATAGCTGGTGGGTGTGACATGTCAGCGGGGTGAACATATTTTTCGCGAAATACAGAGGCCCTTCCAGTGGGTACCAGATGTCAGGTGGAGGAATCATTATTTTGCATGTAATAAGGAGGCATTTCGTTGTGTGCGGCCCTGGACCCAGCTATCAGCCTATCCATGTACAGTCCACTTCTGATGGATGTCGTTCATTGACCATGTTGACCACGCAGCGCCAAGAGCACTAGGGCGGTGGACGACGTTGATGCCTACAAAGGGAATTACAATGCAGTGGCTGCCCATGCGGTGGAGACTATGAGGGTTGACTCGTTCGGCTGCCGTCGCTGGAAAATAACAGGAGGTGTAAGTGAGTAGAGGGATAAACAGGCAAGGGATGTGAGTATGGTGGGACCGTGAGTCCTACCCAGCAGCACAGCCGGCCACGGGAGGCGGGAGCAGGCGGTTCCACCGGCGCTGGCTTGGGCGGCTCGACCAGGAAGATCAGAGACTGAAGTAGCACGATTGCCGTTAGATTGACATCTAACGGTCTGACGCTGGTAGAGTCGATTGTTGACTAAGTTTATTTTTTGAGAAACCATGTGTACGCATGAACTTAGTAGGCCCACAAGTGAGCCTCCAAATCTGTGGCAGACAACATAGAGCCCATTTGCTACTTTTTTGATATTTTGCATCCCATTTTCTAATTCTTAAGTAATTTATTACAACCCATTTTCTACCCAGGACCACTGTCAAAAAGTTCAACCTTATTTTGCATATTTTGGTGGAGTCCGAACTGTTGTAATCCTGAAATGATAAACATTTTTTAAGAACTTATTGATTTGACAAAAAAATCGTTTTGTTTTTGTAAGCAAATAAGACGTGGGACAATTGAGTTGGTTTAACGGAAAACCAATGGTAAAAAAATCAGCGCTGGGAGGGAAAACAACAACAAAAATAAGGATGTAAATATTAAAAGGGAATTTTATGTATTTTCAATATAACGATATGTGTATATGAACTAGCAAAACTAAAGGAAGAGATTAGAAAATGGATGCAGGATATGGTTTCAAGAGGAAAATAGAACTGGGCTGTGTGTTTCATTTAGTAAAAAAACGGCCTACCGATGTTGTAAGACAAAATATAACTAACGCTGGCGGGCCAAAGGCAAGTAGATATCTGCTGGATCTTTGTGCCCCGTTGTCATCATGGGCTGGGCCTGTTAAAAACGAAACCAAGCCCGGGCAGTCTACACCCAGTTGAAACTTGCTCGACCTAAAAAAAATAATATACCTGCTCAATAAACGAGAGAATTCTGCAAGTACAGACTGATATCTGGGATGCAACAGGGATATTGTTTTTTCATTGTGATAATAAGTTTATGCACTTGTTTTGAAAAATTTGGAGAACTGGGAATTCGAACGGCAGGTGCTTATGCTACCCATCAAATAAAAATTAGGTGACTGAAAATTCGTTTCGAAACAAATGATTCAGCTTTATATCCATGTCGACCCTCGGCATGATGGTTGGAAGCAAATGCCAAGTTCATACCGAAAGATCGTTAACAACAATACCAACTTGCGTACGACAAGGTAGTAAAAGTACCAATACCAAACTAACTTATAATCTGTTTAATCCTGGCCCTAGTGTTCGTTTGGTAGAAAATCTTGCGGAGAACCAGCTTCCGCTCCTTCTCTTGCTCCAGGTCTGTAAGTGCATCTAGTGCCCCTTAGTGATTTTGGTGTATTGAAGACTTATAGGTTAAGGGACTAATGCGTGTGAGAGTGTACACAGGTCTATAAGTCTATGAGGAGTTTGATCTTCTGAGAGAAAGTCGACCCTAAAATGAAGTTCTTCAACTTGAAGACTTTGGATTTGAAGACTTTACGAAGACTTTGAAAGTGAAGAAATTGGAAGTGCATCTAGTGCCCCTTAGTGATTTTGGTGTATTGAAGACTTATAGGTTAAGGGACTAATGCGTGTGAGAGTGTACACAGGTCTATAAGTCTATGAGGAGTTTGATCTTTACAGAGAAAGTCGACCCCTAAAAATGAAGTTCTTCAACTGAAGACTTTGGATTTCTGAAGACTTTCTGAAGACTTTGAAAGTGAAGAAATTGGTGTGACCCCGAAGACTTGGCAATCATTCGAGGAACATGAAGCGTGAAGACTTTAGTTTTTATAGTTTCATTTTCTCTTTCTTGAGTCATAGGTAACACCGTACTGTTAAAGGGGGTCGAGGAAATACTAAGGAAAAATTTCCATGTGATGCTCAACTCAAATCCTACACCTACCAATTCTTTCGAGTGAAGCCATTGGAAATCTCATACAGTTAGTCATATTCTTCAGTGACAGAGACGAAGTTCTTGTGGTCTCTGAGGAATTTGTTCCGACTGAGGAGTTAGGAATTCGCCAGTGTGAATTGCCTACACGGTGAGGAACATGATAGCCCTGAGGATTTTGATAGTCAAAATTCTGACCGTTGCTGTGCTATGCGCTAGCGGTTCCAAAATATCTACCCACCTAACCGTCATATCAGACAAGGGCATTTATGTCTTATCATGTCGGGCTGCTCCCCAGGCTATAAATAGCCTCCCCCCACAACCACTAGCTGGTTGGCTGCTCCGAAAGAAACTGACACTTGTCATTTGAGAGCATCCCATCCTCCGAGGACTTTGAGAGAAAATCATCAAGTGAGGACAACCCAAACCCAACACCTACAAAACCAAAGTGATTGAGCATCACTAAAGAGATTGATCCTACGTGGATCCGACGCTTGTTTCCTTTGAAGACTGTGCTTCTTCCAGACGGTTAGACGTCAAGGACTAGAGCATCCAAGAGGAATTGTGGATCGCCGAGTGAGTGAGTTTGTGAAGGTCCGGAAGTCACCTGAAGACTTACCACGAGTGATTGGGCGAGGTCTATGTAACCTTAGCTCAAGGAGAATATGGTGAGGATTGTGTGTCCGGGACTAGGTGTCCTCGAGTTTAAATACTCAGCCGCTCCAACCAGATGTACAACTGAGACAACAGTTGGAACTCGTCTACCAAATCATTGTCTTCATCGAGCTTACTGGTTCTATTTCCTCAACTCTTTCATTTCCTCATATGCATTGTTATGCACTGTTCATATCTGTTTGAAGACTTTGACTGAAGACTTTCTCAATTTACTCAGTTCATGTAAGTGCATCTAGTGCCCCTTAGTGATTTTGGTGTATTTAAGACTTATAGGTTAAGGGACTAATGTGTTTATGAGTGTACACAGGTCTATAAGTCTATGAGGAGTTTGATCTTTACAGAGAAAGTCGACCCCTAAAGATGAAGTTCTTCAACTGAAGACTTTGGATTTCTGAAGACTTTCTGAAGACTTTGAAAGTGAAGAAATTGGTGTGACCCTGAAGACTTGGCAATCATTCGAGGAACATGAAGCGTGAAGACTTTAGTTTTTATAGTTTCATTTTCTCTTTCTTGAGTCATAGGTAACACTGTACTGTTAAAGGGGGTCGAGGAAATACTAAGGAAAAATTTCCATGTGATGCTCAACTCAAATCCTACACCTACCAATTCTTTCGAGTGAAGCCATTGGAAATCTCATACAGTTAGTCATATTCTTTAGTGACAGAGACGAATTTCTTGTGGTCTCTGAGGAATTTGTTCCGACTGAGGAGTTAGGAATTCGCCAGTGTGAATTGCCTACACAGTGAGGAACATGATAGCCCTGAGGATTTTGATAGTCAAAATTCCGACCGTTGCTGTGCTATGCGCCAGCGGTTCCAAAATATCTACCCACCTAACCGTCATATCAGACAAGGGCATTTATGTCTTATCATGTCGGGCTGCTCCCCAGGCTATAAATAGCCTCCCCCCACAACCACTAGCTGGTTGGCTGCTCCGAGAGAAACTGACACTTGTCATTTGAGAGCATCCCATCCTCCGAGGACTTTGAGCGAAAATCATCAAGTGAGGAAAACCCAAACCCAACACCTACAAACCCAAAGTGATTGAGCATCACTGAAGAGATTGATCCTGCGTGGATCCGACGCTTGTTTCCTTTGAAGACTGTGCTTCTTCCAGACGGTTAGGCGTCAAGGTCTAGAGCATCCAAGAGGAATTGTGGATCGCCGAGTGAGCGAGTTTGTGAAGGTTCGGAAGTCACCTGAAGACTTACCACGAGTGATTGGGCGAGGTCTATGTGACCTTAGCTCAAGGAGGATATGGTGAGGATTGTGTGTCCGGGACTGGGTGTCCTCGAGTTTAAATACTCAGCCGCTCCAACCAGATGTACAACTGAGACAACAGTTGGAACTCGTCTACCAAATCATTGTTTTCATCGAGCTTACTGGCTCTAATTCCTCAACTCTTTCATTTCCTCATGTCTGTTGTTGTCTGCCTGTTCATATCTGTTTGAAGACTTTGACTGAAGACTTTCTCAATTTACTCAGTTCATGTAAGTGCATCTAGTGCCCCTTAGTAATTTTGGTGTATTGAAGACTTATAGGTTAAGGGACTAATGTGTTTATGAGTGTACACAGGTCTATAAGTCTATGAGGAGTTTGATCTTTACAGAGAAAGTCGACCCCTAAAAATGAAGTTGTTCAACTGAAGACTTTGGATTTCTGAAGATTTCTGAAGACTTTGAAAGTGAAGAAATTGGTGTGACCCTGAAGACTTGGCAATCATTCGACGAACATGAAGCGTGAAGACTTTAGTTTTTATAGTTTCATTTTCTCTTTCTTGAGTCATAGGTAACACCGTACTGTTAAAGGGGGTCGAGGAAATACTAAGGAAAAATTTCCATGTGATGCTCAACTCAAATCCTACACCTACCAATTCTTTCGAGTGAAGCCATTGGAAATCTCATACGATTTAGTCATATTCTTGATGGATGAGACGAAGTTCTTGTGGTCTCGAGGAATTTGTTCAGACCGAGGAGTTAGGAATTCGCCAAAGTGAATTGCCTACACAGTGAGGAACATGATAGCCCCGAGGATTTTGATAGTCAAAATTCCGACCGTTCTTTGTGTTATCGCCAATGTTCCAAAATATCTACCCACCTAACCGTCATATCAGACAAGGGCATTTATGTCTTATCATGCCGGGCTGCTCCCCAGGCTATAAATAGCCTCCCTCCACAACCACTAGCTGGTTGGCTGCTCCGAGAGAAACTGACACTAGTCATTTGAGAGCATCCCATCCTCCGAGGACTTTGAGCGAAAATCATCAAGTGAGGAAAACCCAAACCCAACACCTACAAACCCAAAGTGATTGAGCATCACTAAAGAGATTCATCCTGCATGGATCCGACGCTTGTTTCCTTTGAAGACTGTGCTTCTTCCAGACGGTTAGACATCAAGGTCTAGAGCATCCAAGAGGAATTGTGGATCGCCGAGTGAGCGAGTTTGTGAAGGTTCGGAAGTCACCTGAAGACTTACCATGAGTGATTGGGCGAGGTCTATGTGACCTTAGCTCAAGGAGAATATGGTGAGGATTGTGTGTCCGGGACTGGGTGTCCTCGAGTTTAAATACTCAGCCGCTCCAACCAGATGTACAACTGAGACAACAGTTGGAACTCGTCTACCAAATCATTGTCTTCATCGAGCTTACTGGTTCTATTACCTCAACTCTTTCATTTCCTCATGTCTGTTGTTATCTGCCTATTCATATCTGTTTGAAGACTTTGACTGAAGACTTTCTCAATTTACTCAGTTCATGTAAGTGCATCTAGTGCCCCTTAGTGATTTTGGTGTATTGAAGACTTATAGGTTAAGGGACTAATGTGTTTATGAGTGTACACAGGTCTATAAGTCTATGAGGAGTTTGATATTTACAGAGAAAGTCGACCCCTAAAACTGAATATCTTCGACTGAAGAATTTAATATTTTTGAAGACTTTCATGAAGACTTTGAAAGTGAAGAAATTGGTGTGTCCGTGAAGACTTTATATTCATGCGAGGAATATGAAGCTTGAAGACTTTGGTTTTCATAGGTTTGTTTTTCTCTTTCTTGAGTCACGGGAAACACCGTACTGTTAAAGGGGGTCGAGGAAATACTAAGGAAAAATTTCCATGTGATGCTCAACTCAAAATCCTAGACCTACCAATCCCTTGAGTGAAGCCTTTGAAATCTCATACTGATTCAGTCAATTTCTTGATGGATGAGACAATGCTCTTCAGTCATTTGAGAATTTGTTCTCGACCGAGGAGTTAGGAATTCGCCAAAGGCGGATTGCCTACACAGTGAGGAACATGATAGCCCTGAAGAATTTGAGAGTCAAATTTCCGACCGTTGCTGTGCTTCGCGCCAGCTGTCCCAAAATATCTTATCCACATAACGGTCATATCATTGAAGGGCATTTATGTCTTATCATGTCGGGCTGCTCCCTAGGCTATAAATAGCCGCCCACTACAACCACTAGTTGGTTGGCTGCTCCGAGAGAAATTGACACTTGTCATTTGAGAGCAACCCATCCTCCGAGGACTTTGAGCAAAAATCATCGAGTGAGGAAAATCCAAACCCAAACACCCACAAACCCAAAGTGATTGAGCATCACTGAAGAGATTGATCCTGCGTGGATCCGATGCTTGTTACCTTTGAAGACTGTGCTTCTTCTAGACGGTTAGGCATCATGGTCTAGAGCATCCAAGAGGAATTGTGGATTGCCGAGTGACCAAAGTCTATGATGGTTTGGAAGTCGCCTGATGACTTACCACGAGTGATTGGACGAGGTCTATGTGACCTTAGTTCAAGGAGAATACGGTGAGGACTTGGTGTTCTGAGCTGCGTGCTCAGAGACTGGGTGTCCGGGACTGTGTGTCCTCTAGTTTAAATACTCAGCCGCTCCAACTAGACATACAACTGAGACAACAGTTGGAACTGGTCTACCAAATCATGGTCTTCACCAACCCTACTAGTTCTATTTCCTCAACTCATTCATTTCCTCATTACTGTGTTGAGTTTTTATTCACATCTGGGTTTGAAGACTTTCACTGAAGACTTTCTCAATTTCCTCAGTTCAATTTCTTCAGTCTGATTGTCTTCATCTTGTGCTATCCTGTGTTTACGCTTTCTGTAATCTATGATTGTCTTCATTTCATCATGATGACCGTGCATGTCTTCTGTTATGCTTACTTCTCAGTACTTATTCCGCTGCAAGTAGTTCTTCGCTAAGGAATTTCCTCACCGGCAAATTCCTCAATGAAGAATTCAAAAATATGGCCTATTCACCCCCCTCTAGTCGATATAACGCACTTTCAGTTCAATTTCTTCAGTCTGTCCGTCTTATTTCATGAGTTATCATGTGTTTACGCTTTCTGTACTCTGTGCTTGTCTTCATTTCATCATGATGACTATGCTTGGGTTATGTTATGTTTACTTCTGAGTACTTATTCCGCTGCAAGTAGTTCTTCATTTAGGAATTTCCTCACCAGCAAATTCCTCAGTGAAGAATTCATAAAAATCGCCTATTCACCCCCCTCTAGTCGATATAGCGCACTTTCAATTGGTATCAGAGCGAGGTACTCCCTTGTTCTATGTGATTTTGGTTTAACCGCCTGGAGTTTTAGTTATGTCGACTACAGGATTGAGAAACGTATCATGCCCCATCTTTGACGGTCATGAGTATCCTCGGTGGAAGGCCATGATGAAGAAGCGACTCATGGCTATGGACAGCGAATTGTGGACCGTCACTGAGATTGGTCTTACTGATCTATGCAAGATGGCGGAGGCTGATGACATTCACAAGTACACTCTACTGAACCACACGGCGAAGGATGTCATCTGCTTCTGTTTGTCCCGAAATCAGTTCAGGAACGTCATGCATCTCAATCACGCGAAGCTAATCTGGGACCAGCATTCTGAGGTCTATGAAGGTCATCGTACTCGTCATGATCCTTGGTTTGAGGATTACAAGGATTCTCTCAAGGAGATGACTTTCACATCTGAATCATCATCCTCACTGAATGTTACCTTTCTGAATCTAGTGATGATGAATCAGGTGATGAGTGTGGCCCCGGCTATGTCAAACTTGCTTCCCTTGCCACTAAACAACAAAGATCTTTGGAAAAAGTCCAATACATGCTTAATAAGAGCGATGATATGTTGGGTGAACAAATGGATCAGTTGAAAGCTTTGGCTGAGAGTCTTCAAAGACTTCAGTCCAAGTTTGACGCCCTTCAAGATCATCATAATACTCTCTTGTCTGATCATAAGAAGCTTTCTTCTAAATCTCGGAAATGCTAAGAGTGGATTATGAAGATCTTTAGAAGGAGCGCGATTCATTACTTGCTCAACAAATCAGCGCTACCCAGAAATAATTTGTTCCTCCATGTCTGAAGTGTATTGAACGTGAAACTGCTAATTCTTCACCTGAATGTTCAAATTCTTCTAATGCTACAAATTCTTCATATGTCACTGCTATCACTAATTCCTCATCTGAGGACAATGCAAGTATCACTGATGATGCAGGGCTGAAGGAATTGTACATGACAGGCATGTACAAAAGCCTCAAAGGGCATCAGACTCTTTGTGATGTGCTCAAAAAGCAGATCCTCAATAGAAATCCTAGGAAAGAGGGTATTGCCTTTCAGAGGAAATTCAATGCTGATGGGACATATTGGAAGCCTAAGAAGTACCCCAAAACCTCATGGGTTGCTGCAAAGGGACCTCCAGTTGATCCATCCAACTTATCTGGCTTTACATGCGAATCTCCTCATTCTTCTGATGAGTCATTTGACTCTAACTATGAACTATTCAAAAATCAGAATGGTGAAGTATTTGATAGATATGTTGGGACTAATTTGTTCCTCCCTATGAAGAAAATCTAGGTTCACAAAAGTTGCCTTGAAAGTCTTCAGGTGAATGTCCTCATGACACCACCTGTAAAGAATAGGAACCCCAGATCAACTTCTTCATATGAACCAAATTCCTCATGTGGATCAAATTCCTCAAAAGGATCAAAGTCCTCATATGATCATCATCGTGCTAACCCTTCTGTTTCGCATGGTAGAGCTAAGGGCTATGAATATGTGCATTATTCTTCAAATCATTATGTTCATAAGTCCTCGAAGAATTTCTCTGCTTATTCATATGCTTACCCTAACGCCTCTTATGTGAAACGAAGTGGACTGGCGTCTATGCCCCCTTTCTCATATTGTGCTCGCAGAGTGATGTATTCTTTGCCACCCCTTCAGATGTGGGTGGTGAAGAAAAAGAACTAATCTCTTATGTAGGGTCAGGTCTCCAGTCGTGCTCAAAACGACTAAAAAATTTGCTGGAGACCTGAACAATGCTTGACTGGACGCATGCTAAACATGATGAAATGAACTTTCATTTCACACGTCCTCACACTATTCATCTGTTCTATTGCTTGATGAAATTGATCTGATGATATTGATGTCATATTCTTCACTGATGAAGTATATGAGTTCATAAGCTGCACTAATTCGTCTGCAGGATTATCAATCCAAAGCCAACGAGTGGATCCTCGATAGTGGATGTACAAATCACATGACTGGTGATAAGAATCTTTTGATGGATGCTCCTTTATCACCGTCACATCTGAAGCATATCATCTTCGATGACAAAGGCAAAAGTCAGGTATTGGGTCTAGGTAAGGTTGTGATCTCTAAGGACATACACATGGACAAAGTCATGCTTGTTGAGTCCTTGGGGTACAACCTGATGTTTGTCTCAATGCTTTGTGATCTTGATATGGTAGTTGTCTTTGGCAAGTATCGTTGTGTTGTGATCATGGAAGTTGACAATTCCAAAGTCTTCGAAGGCTTTAGGATAGGAGACTTGTACATTGTTGATTTCTCTACAGGACCACAACCGGCCGTGTGCTTACTTGCAAAAGCTTCAGAAGGCTGGCTATGACATCGACGACTTGTCATGCTGGCATGGGGAATCTGCACACGCTCGCGAAGAAGAAGCATGTCATTGGCATTGAGAATGTCAAATTCCTCATGGATCACTTATGCGGAGCCTGTGAAGCAGGGAAGATGACAAAGACCAAGCATCCAGCAAAGACTGTCATGACTACCACTCGACCATTTGAATTGCTTCACATGGATCTCTTCGGTCCTAATCATTATTCTGCTGTTACAAATGATGCATCTCTATATAGCTTTGTTATTGTTGATGATTATTCTCGTTATACATGGGTACACATTGTCACTTACAAACATGAGGTGCAGGAAGTCTTCAAACGATTTTCCTCGAGGGCTTCAACCAACTTTGGTGTGAAGATCATGCACATCAGAAGTGACAATGGAACTGAGTTCAAGAATTCCGGTCTTGATGACTATCTTGATGAACTTGCTATTACTCATGAGTTATCTGCTCCTTATACTCCTCAACAGAATGGCGTCATGGAGCGCAAGAACAGAACTCTTGTTGAGATGGCTCGCACTATGCTTGATGAATACAAGATGCCTCATCGTTTCTGGAGTGAGGCAATCGACACTACGTGCCACATCATCAACGGAGTATATCTTCACAATTTCTTCAAGAAGACTGCCTATGAACTCCTCACTGATAAGAAACCCAATGTGATTTACTTCAAAGTCTTCGGTGCTAAATGTTGGATTATATATCCTCATCACAATTCTAAATTTGCACCGAAAGCACATGAGGGTTTCATGCTTGGTTACGGAAAGGACTCGCACACCTACAAAGTCTTCGACAACGTTCTTCACAAGGCTGTTGAAACTGGGGATGTGCGGTGCGATGAAACTAATGGCTCACAAAGAGAGCACCTACCTTCTGTGATAGATGAACCATCACCTGAGGATTCTATCAATTTCAAAGCCACTGAGGATGTCATTCCTACTGAAGAACCTGCTGTAGAATTCATTCCAGAACGTGATGAACGTCGAGCTAGTGCACATGAAGAAAATGGTGCTGAAGGAAATGCACCTGAAGAAAATGCAGATCAACTTCCTCGAAGACAACCCGCTCATCCTCTTATTGCAAACGAAGTGCAAATCGAGAAGATCATCGATGACATTGAAGCACCAGGTCCTCTCACACGCTCAAAAGCTTCACATTTATCTAACTTTTGTGGGCACTTTGCGTTTGTCTCTATCACAGAGCCCACTAAGGTAGATGAAGCATTTCTGGAGCCTGAGTGGATTCAAGCTATGCAAGAAGAATTACATCAGTTCGAGCTCAACAACGTCTGGGAGATGGTCAAATGTCTAGATCCTCGCAAGCACAACATTATTGGCACAAAGTGGATCTACCACAACAAGCGAGATGAAAATGGCCTTGTGGTAAGGAATAAGGCACGACTTGTAGCTCAAGGCTACACACAGGTTGAAGAAATTGACTTCGATGAAACTTTTGCACCTATTGCTACACTTGAGGCTATTCGCATATTACATTCTTATGCTAACCATCATGATATTATCTTACGGCAAATGGATGTGAAAAGTGCATTCCTCAATGGTAAACTTGAGGAAGAAGTATATGTTGCTCAACCACCAGGTTTTGAAGATCCAAAGAATCCTGACAAAGTCTTCAAGCTCAACAAGGCCTTGTATGGCCTCAAGCAAGCCCCTCGGGCGTTGTATGATACTTTGAAGGAATTCACTAAGTCTTATGATGATGAATTGTTTGTGTGCCAAATATATGTTGATGATATCATTTTTGGCTGTACTGACCAACGATATAGTGATGAATTTGCCTATATGATGAGTGAAGAATATCAAATGTCTATGTTGGGAGAATTGAAATTCTTTTCAGGACTTCAAATTCATCAACAACACAATGGAATATTCATATCTCAGGAGAAATACCTCAAGGACGTATTGAGGAAATTCGGCATGCAAGATTGCAAAGGGGTCAAAATTCCAATGCCCACAAATGGCCATCTATGCACTGATGAAAATGGTAAAGACTTCAATCAAAAGGTATACCGCTCCATGATTGGTTCTCTATTGTACCTATGTGCATCTAGGCCGGATATTATGCTTAGTGTTTGCATGTGTGCCCGATTTCAAGCTACACCAAAGGAATCACACCACAAGGCTGTGAAACATATTCTTCGATACTTAGCTCACACACCAACACTTGGATTACGGTATCCCCAGGGCTCTTCTTTTGATCTCATCGGATATTCAGACTCTGTCTATGCTGGCGATCGCGTGGACCGCAAGTCAACATCAGGCACATGTCATTTCCTCGGACGATCTTTGGTCTGTTGGTCCTTGAAGAAACAGAACTACGTATCACTCTCGACTGCAGAAGCTGAGTACATTACTGCTGGATCGTGCTGTGTTCAACTACTATGGATGAAGCAAACACTCAAGGACTATGGCGTCAACGTGAAGAATGTGCCTCTCTACTGTGACAATGAGAGTGCCATCAAGATTGCTCATACCGCAGTTCAGCACTCGAAGACCAAGCACATCCAGATTCGTCATCACTTTCTTCATGATCATGTGTTGAAGGGCGACATCTCCATCGACCACGTCAGGACTGAAGATCAACTGGCCGATATCTTCCTAAGCCCTTGGATGAGAAGAGATTTAGCAAGTTGCGGTGTGAGCTAAATATCCTAGAATCTTCGAATGTTCTCTGAAATGGACACACATCCTAACACTTATGCTGTCTTGATGACTTAGATTCGGAACACACGAAGTAACGTTTTTCATCAATCAATGAAGACTAGCCCTCTAAGTGTGAAGAAATTAATGAAGAAATTGATTCTCAGAGCCCTATGACAATTGTACGCGGTGTCTGAAATCAGCTTTCTTATACAGTGGGTTACGCCACCAACCAAAGTTGAAAATCTTCAATATGAGTTTTTCTTCGTTTTTGAAATTTCTCAGTTTTTCAAATTCTTCAACTTTGCATTGTCTTCACTCTCTCCGGTGTTGTTCTTCATTTGAATATATATATATATATATATATGAGTTTTATGTCCTCTACAACATTCACTTATTGCTATTTCTTTAAGTTGATTTCTTCTGCTAAGTGAATGTGATCGGACCCTTCCCCCTCTATGCTAAACTCAACCCAGTCTATTCACAAATTCCTCATATGCGTTCTATTTGAAACTTGTTCACAATCTTCACTGTGTCCTTGACAGCTGAAGAAATTGCGAACGAAACTTTGAAACTTATCTTATCTAAATTTTCGGTTTTGCCGCTTAAACCATTCCGCTTCTCACGACAATACTTATCTATTCATCCACGATCCTACACGATCGCCACCTCTCAGTACGTGGGTGACACATGTCAAGCGAATGAGAAGGGGCCAGGGGCATGTTCGTCCGATTTCCTCGGGCAAGCAATTTTTCACTCTCTCTATAAATATCCTTGTCTATTCCTCACTTCACTTTCACCTCGCTCGCGCTCTCTCCCGCTCGAGCTTCCCAAAACCCTAGCGCCGCTGCTACTTCATCGTCGCCGGTGAGGAAGAGCTTCACTGCCTCGACCTTGTTGCTGTCGTACTCGCGCCGGTTGCAGATTTCTTCACTCCGCCGCCGCCATAGCTGTCTTCCTCTGCCGAGTTAGGGCGTGGAAGATCTGAACTGACGAACTTCAAATCTACACTTCCCAGTTCGTCGTGTTCTTCACTTCGGGTAATTAAAACTTACTTTTACTACTCGCTTTGATTCTCAAGTTTTCTTGAAAATCATCAAAGGTGTTTATTCTTCAAATCTTCACACACATGAACACCTCACATGTCATCTGCTCTTGATTCGTTTCTCTAAGCAATGATTTTCTTCAAGATTCCTCAATTGTGTGGATTTTCAATCTATACAACTCTAGAACATAAGACAAAGAACGCTTAGTGAAATTCCTCAAGACTCATCAGGTCAAATTCCTCAAAACCTATTATTTTTTAAAAACCTTCTGAGAACGCATATGAACTCTCCAAATTCCTCGCAATTATACTCTGTTCACAGGTACAAATGTCCGATGCTGAATCACTAGGTTCTCATCAACTTAACTCATTTGCAGCATTCCTCGAAGAAAAGTTGCACACCTATTCAGAAACTTCAGTTGTTCATATTCCTCAGCTGAAGAAAATGGCTGACAAAAGGCCACAGAAGGGAGGAAAGAGGCCTGAGGTCAATAATGCGTTTGAAATCCCTGAGGACATTTATGCTGGGTACTGCACACCCCCTGAGGAAGATAGAAATCAGCGCAAGGTGCGCATTAAAAAATAGGGAGGAGATGGGCACGGGAATGGAGGGAGTACAAGTATGTTACTCCCAAGTATATGAAGAAATTCGCGCTCAATCCTCCATGCTCAAGACCTCCATTGGCACCATGCCAAGTGGCAGATCCCACCAGGCTCAAGCACGGTGAGGACTATGCTGATGAATGGACAAAGCGCCAGGCCAAATTGGCAAAGCAAGCAAAGGAAGCACTGAAGAAATTCCACGCAGACTCTACTGCTGCTGCTGCCTCTGCTAGTCAACCAAAGAAGGCAATGCATAAGAAGCCTGCGCATAAGTCTAGTGCTTAAACGTCAATGCCCTCATGACCAAGTTCCTCTGCTATGCCATCAAGGCCATATTCTTCAAGGCCCTCATGGCAAATTCCTCAGACTGCTCCTTCAAAGTCCTCAGCTCCTCCGTCAAAGTCTTCAGCTGCTCCGACAAAATCCTCGGCACCTGTGCATCTCGCCACGTGCGAAAGGACTCAAGGCTTCTCAATTGCCTCAGGAGCATCTACAAGCTCCTCAGCTGCTCGAAATTCCTCAGCTGGCCCCTCACTGCTGAAGAAAAAGGCCACTGCTGGAGGAGGCATTCGACCAAGTCCTCACAAGAAGCAGGTCGCCTTCCAAGTGCCCTCTGATGATGATGAGGCGGATGATTAATAACTTGCCGAAATCATCAGAGACAGGCAAGCCAGGGCTGCTAGAGCCAAAGGCAGCAATGTGTCGCTGATGTTGGATCCAAAGTTGATCCTCGACTACATTGACCTGTGGCACAAGGATCCTAACACGCCTTTGCCGGAGATGAACCTCACTCCTAGTCAAAGTCATGTTCTACCTGCCTTCATTGAGGAAGAAAAATGGAAATTTGAACAAGGCAGAAGTTTGAAGAAAGCGTAGTACAAGAAACAACGCTACCTCAAAGACAATGTCCTCACTCTCACTCCTGGTCAGCTCCTTGCCTTGCAAGTTGAAATCAAACAACTGAGCGATGAATTTGATCGCTACCATGCTGATTGGAAGGGTGCTGTCAGTGTCAAAACTAGCGGATCTCAGGTAGGGGGTCCCGAACTGTGCGTCTAGGCGGATGGTAACAGGAGATAAGGGACACGATGTTTTTACCCAAGTTCGGGCCCTCTCGATGGAGGTAAAACCCTACTCCTGCTTGATTAATATTGATGATATGGGCAGTACAAGAGTGGATCAACCACGAGATCAAGGAGGCTAAACCCTAGAAGCTAGCCTATGGTATGATTGTTGTAATGGTTGTTCGTCCTACGGACTAAAACCCTCCGGTTTATATAGACACCGGAGAGGGCTAGGGTTACACAGAGTCGGTTGCAATGGTAGGAGATCTACATATACGTATTGCCAAGCTTGCCTTCCACGCCAAGGAAAGTCCCATCCGGACACGGGACGAAGTCTTCAATCTTGTATCTTCATAGTCTTGGAGTCCGGCCTATGATGATAGTCCGGCTATCCGGACACCCCCTAGTCCAGGACTCCCTCATGTGCCAACGTGCGTTTCTTCAATCTGACGAAGAAATTGACTTCAAGTGCTGCTCCACCTGTGCACGTTGAAGTTACTCAGGATGAAGCACCTGCTCAACCTACTGAAGAACATGCCAGCACCGCTTATGACAATCAAGCTGCTTAAGAAAGTGAGAGTGCCAGAGCTGATGACTCCATTCCAGCCGCTGAAGATATTGCCAGGGCATCCACTAGTGGTGCGCCTGAAGAAAGTGAACAAGTCAGGGCAACTGCATCAGTTGTGCCTGAGGAAAATGAACCAGAATCCTCTACACCTCCTACGCGCACACCAACTCCGATCGTTCCATCTGCATCAGATGCGAAGAAGACCAAGGCTGCAGAACGTGCAGCTGTGAAGAAAAGGAAGGCATTAACTTCATCAAATTCTTCAGTTCCCAGGAAGATGAAGACTCTGTCCAGTTCAATTGACAATCCAATTGATGCCGTTCCAATCTCATCAATGCCATCAAAGGACCTTGTTCCTTTTGGTGAAGATTATGTGACTCCTGATGAATCTGATGAAGAAACTCCATCTGCTACTTCAACAGAGCAATTGGACGAAGAAATTGAAGTGGGTAAAATCCCTTCAACTCCAGTCATTTCCTCACCTATGCCTCAGTTCACGGCTGAAGAGGAAGGTGTTGAAGAAATAGAAGATGAGGATGTGGACATTGGCTGTACCACTCCTGTGCTCAATGATGAATTTTGGGACAGTCAACACCCCAACTCTCCAATGTTCACTCCACTCCAAGAAATTCCTCAGTCCCCAGCTGCCACTGAAGTGCAAATGGGATCTGAAGAACCTCATGCAACCCCAAGTGTTCATGAAGAAATTCCAGCCACTAGTGCTGAAGAAATTGTCAATGAAGAATTGACGACCCAGGCTCAAGCTGCAGAACAGCCTGAAATTCCTCAGCCTGAGGAACCTGAGATTGCGATTCCTGAGGTGGTGTGGCAATTGACTGACACTCCTTAGCCCAAGCCCAAGGATCCTTTCTCCAAGAAGCAAATTCAAGGCTGATGATTTCTTCGGCGAGCATGTGTTCTTCACTGAATTCAACCCCTATGACAATGCTCGTCTTAGAAGGAAGCATTTCTGGACTGCCAGTCAGGCCAATTCTATTCCTCAGTGCTCTTCAACAAGGACAAATTCTTCGACCACGAGCACATTCCTCACGTGGACATGGAATCCATGCCTTGCTTCTCTCAAGTCCTCAGCATGATTCATGACGCAGGCTTGTTCAATTTCTGCTCTGACATAGTTGATTGGAATGGAGAGCTTATTCTTCAGTTCTACGCAACTCTACATATCACAGGTGATGCCCACTAACGTCAACTCGTGGGTGTTGGACTGGATGACTGGAAACACTCATTACAAGGCACCGGCCTCTGAATTGCTTCGTGCCTTGCCAATCAGTCCCCCACCTGACGGTGCTTGTTGTCTGTATGATGAGCCTGAGCTCACTGACCACTACATGCAAGTGCTCATGAAGCCGCTGAAGCCGGGTCAAGCTCCAAGGACAAAATTCCTCGTGAAGGAATTGCTCTATGTGCCAAGAACCATCTACCGCATTCTGATGAAGACCATGAGTCCCATCAAAGGCCATGACTCATCCGATGAAGAAATTATCGGAATGATGAAGAATATGCTTTTCAACATCATGCATGGCATCCCCGTAAATTATCACGATTTCTTCATGAGGACTCTGGCAAATGTTGCACTTTCTCCATTTGAGCTGAAACCTTACGCGCCATGGTTCATGAGATTCATCAGAACAAGGTCTTCACTCAACTACAAGGCTGATTTTCAGAATCACCTCAGCTACTTGCCCCCTATTGAAGTCCTCAAGCGGACAATTTCCTCATCTGATGAGAAGGGCAAGTCACCAGCCGTTATCGATGAAGGCATTCGTCCATTGGATGGCCATTTTCGCAAAACTACATCTTACTCCACCAATGATGACTCTGCCACTAATGATACTGCTGCCAATGCTACCAAGTCAAGTCCTCAAGCTACTGATCCTCGTGTGATGACTGACTGTGAACTGCTTATAAGTCTTCACAGGAAGGTGGATTGCAACCACAAGTGGGTTAAGCGTCAGTTTGGCTCTATTCTTCACAACATGACTTCTACACATAATGCAGTGAAGAAAAACCAATACTACCTCCGTGAATTGTTTGATCGCACCAGGGCTATTCTGTCACATCTATATGGTGAAGAAGATCTGAAGCAAATGGGCTTCAAGGAATACTTTGACTGGTCTGCTCCTCCTCCAAAGAAATTCAAGAAGGTCAAGGTTCCTTCCTTGGTGGCTAGCTCATATTCTTCATCGCGCGCCATGGACAAGCATTAATACTTGGACGACACTGCAGCAGGCCCTACAACGACTCAAGACTCAAGACCCTGACACTGCAGCAGAAACCTTGATTAGTCTGAAACGGTCAATGAAGGCAAAGCGGAACGCGGCAACTACGAATGGGAACGAGTTTTATGAAAAACATGCGGATGCAATGCGCATGATGCAATGAGATGAAATGCAAGACATGAACAAAATGCAAAACAAAAGGCAAAACCCAGCCACGAAAGAAATATCATATCACATCTCCAGAAAAGGCAAGA
Organism: Aegilops speltoides; assembly: GCA_021437245.1. NCBI lineage: Eukaryota > Viridiplantae > Streptophyta > Magnoliopsida > Poales > Poaceae > Aegilops > Aegilops speltoides. Next base: position 151,082,420 of record CM038144.1, read on the forward strand.
GTTAGAGTTACAATTATGGAAAGTTGTATCCGGGGCGTTACATTTTAACCATAGGTTTAACTAATAAGTACGCACTTGAAACTAACCATAGGTTTAACAAGTATATATATAGGCACACTACACAACATCTCCATCATCATTATCAGTACATCCTACGCACGTGAGTTAGGATGCACCTGATCCCAGAAAGGTATCTATCCTTCAAACCAGAGGAGTGCTTCAAACTAACAACAATACATAATATCCAACAAAAGAGGATCGTGCTACAGCAGCCGAATACATGGCTCAATCTAGATATCAGTACGAATCAAGTTGTGCATATTTGTTGTTGGCATGAACCACATCGCCGCAGTCGGGTTTGCAAAAGCCATCCATCGCATGGAAGCTTGATGCCTTTCACACACTTAAGATTATCTGGAAACAAGCAGTGTCGATGAATCTCTGGATATGGTGATTCATGAAACCCATGGTATGATGTGTAAACACAGTCCCCCGTGGCGACTGGAAGTTGCATAGCACGGTAATCATCGTCGGTGATATGATTGATGATTGGTTGGATGATCGGATAATTGAACCCGAGGAACATGGAGTGGTTGTCGAGGCTTTAAACCCACGTCCAGTTGAATAGGCCTGGCCCAACGGAGCTGGGATCTTTCTTGAACATGAAGCAGCCATAGCAACAATGTCACGAACGCCCCATGCATTGTACTGCATGTGGTTTGATGTAATGTTTGGTTAATTTGGTACATGCGAATGAGCATGATATGACCGTCGTCAACTGAACGAGCGATAAACCACCACCCATCAACTGATATGATTCCAGGTCCTGGAATCATGAAGGCCATCGCATTTGCGTCTGCTGCAAAAATTCAAATTGGAGACCAACAGGACAAAAATAAACAATCATGTTCAGAGTATGTGTGGAATTAAGATTATTATAACAGTGACACTTATCATAGACAGAGAATTGCAATATCATGGTCATAATCATACCCCAAGTTAAAAAAATAAGCCAATGGCTTTCATGTTGTTGAAGGAAATATGCCCTAGAGGCAATAATAAAGTTATTATTTATTTCCTTCTTTCATGATAAATGTTTATTATTCATGCTAGAATTGTATTAACCGGAAACATAATACATGTGTGAATACATAGACAAACATAGTGTCACTAGTATGCCTCTACTTGACTAGCTCGTTAATCAAAGATGGTTAAGTTTCCTAACCATAGACATGTGTTGTCATTTGATTAATGGGATCACATCATTAGGAGAATGATGTGATTGACATGACCCATTCTGTTAGCCTAGAACTTGATCGTTTAGTATATTGCTATTGCTTTCTTCATGACTTATACATGTTCCTGTAACTATAAGAATTATGCAACTCCCGTTTACCAGGGGAACACTTTGGGTACTACCAAACGTCACAACGTAACTGGGTGATTATAAAGGAGTACTACAGTTGTCTCCAAAGGTACATGTTGGGTTGGCGTATTTCGAGATTAGGTTTTGTCACTCCGATTGTCGGAGAGGTATCTCTGGGCCCTCTCGGTAATGCACATCACTATAAGCCTTGCAAGCAATGTAGCTAATCGTTAGTTATGGAATGATGCATTACGTAACGAGTAAAGAGACTTGCGATAACGAGATTGAACTAGGTATTGGATACCGACGATCGAATCTCGGGCAAGTAACATATCGATGACAAAGGAACAACGTATGTTGTTATGCGGATTGACCGATAAAGATCTTCGTAGAATATGTGGGAGCCAATATGGGCATCCAGGTCCCGCTATTGGTTATTGACCGGAAACGTGTCTCGGTCATGTCTACATTGTTCTCGAACCCGTAGGGTCCGCACGCTTAAGGTTTCGATGACAGTTATATTATGAGTTTACATGTTTTGATGTACCGAAGGAGTTCGGTGTCCCGGATGAGATCGGGGACATGATGAGGAGTCTCGAAATGGTCGAGACGTAAAGATTCATATATTGGATGATATGGTTAAGCCAAGGGGTCAAGCCCATGAGGCTTTAGGTCGGTGCAAAAGGAATTTTGCGGAGGCCAGGGGGCCAAACGCCGGAGACCCTGGCGTCTGGGCCAGACGCCAAGGATTGTGGCGTTTGGTCCTGGAGTCTGAATGGGACTCTTGCCTTTCGGGCAAAACCGACTTTGAGGAGGCTTTTGCTCCAAGTTTCGACCCCGGGGCTCAACATATAAATAGAGGGGCAGGGCTAGCACCAAAGACACAACAATTGATCCCTTGGATCTCTTAGCCGTGTGCGGTGCCCCCCTCCACCATAGTACACCTCGATAATATCGTAGCGGTGCTTAGGCGAAGCCCTACGACGGTAGAACATCAAGATCGTCACCACGCCGTCGTGCTAACAGAACTCTCCCTCGACACTCGGCTGGATCGGAGTTTGAGGGACATCATCGAGCTAAACGTGTGCTAGAACTCGGAGGTGCCGTAGTTTCGGTGCTTGATCGGTCGGGCCGTGAAGACGTACAACTACATCAACCGCGTTGTGCTAATGCTTCCGCTTATGGTCTACAAGGGTATGTAGACAACAGTCTCCCCTCTCGTTGCTATACATCACCATGATCTTGCGTGTGCGTAGGAAAATTTTGAAATTACTACGTTCCCCAACAGTGGCATCCGAGCCTGGTTTTATGCGTTGATGTTATATGCACGAGTAGAACAAAAGTGAGTTGTGGGCGATACAGGTCATACTGCTTACCAGCATGTCATACTTTGGTTCAGCGGTATTGTTGGATGAAGCGGCCCGGACCGACATTACGCGTACGCTTACGCGAGACTGGTTTCACCGTTACGAGCACTCGTGCTTAAAGGTGACTGGCGGTTGTCTGTCTCTCTCACTTGAGCTGAATCGATTGTGGCTACGCCCAGTCCTTGCGAAGGTTAAAACAACACTAACTTGACGAACTATCGTTGTGGTTTTGATGCGTAGGTAAGAACGGTTCTTGCTTAGCCCGTAGCAGGCACGTAAAATTTGCAACAACAAAGTAGAGGACGTCTAACTTGTTTTTGCAGGGCATGTTGTGATGTGATATGGTCAAGACGTGATGCTATATTTTATTGTATGAGATGATCATGTTTTGTAACCGGTTATCGGCAATCGGCGGGAGCCATATGGTTGTCGCTTATTGTATGAAATGCAACGCTACAGTAATTGCTTTACTTTATCACTAAGCGGTAGCGATAGTCGAGAAGCAATAGATGGCGTAACGACAACGATGCTACGATGGAGATCAAGGTGTCGAGCGGTGACGATGGTGATCACGACGGTGCTTGAGATGGAGATCACAAGCACAAGATGATGATGGCCATATCATATCACTTATATTGATTGCATGTGATGTTTATCCTTTATGCATCTTATCTTGCTTTGATTGACGGTAGCATTTTAAGATGATCTCTCACTAAAATTATCAAGAAGTGTTCTCCTGAGTACGCACCGCTATGGAAAGTTCTTCGTCTTTGAGACACCACGTGATGATCGGGTGTGATAGGCTCTACGTTCAAATACAACGGGTGCAAAACAGTTGCACACGCGGAATACTCAGGTTAAACTTGACGAGCCTAGCATATACAGATATGGCCTCGGAACACGGAGACCGAAAGGTCGACCGTGAATCATATAGTAGATATGATCAACATAGTGATGTTCACCATTGAAACTACTCCATCTCACGTGATGATCGGACATGGTTTAGTTAATTTGGATCACGTGATCACTTAGATGACTAGAGAGATGTCTGTCTAACTGGGAGTTCTTAAGTAATATGATTAATTGAACTTAAACTTATCATGAATTTAGTCCTGGTAGTATTTTGCAAATTATGTTGTAGATCAATAGCTTGCGTTGTTGCTTTCATATGTTTATTTTGATATGTTCCTAGAGAAAATTGTGTTGAAAGATGTTAGTAGCAATGATGTGGATTGGATCCGTGATCTGAGGTTTATCCTCATTGCTGCACAGAAGAATTATGTCCTTAATGCACCGCTAAGTGATAGACCTATTGCAGGAGCAGATGCAGACGTTATGAACGTTTGGCTAGCTCAATATGATGACTACTTAATAGTTTAGTGCACCATGATTAACGGCCTAGAATCGGGACTTCAAAGACGTTTTGAACGTCATGGACCATATGAGATGTTCCAGGAATTGAAGTTGATATTTCAAGCAAATACCCGAGTTGAGAGATATGAAGTCTCCAACAAGTTCTATAGCTAAAAGATGGAGGAGAATCGCTCAACTAGTGAGCAGGTGCTGAGATTGTTTGGGTACTACAATCACTTGAATCAAGTGGAAGTTAATCTTCCAGATAAGATAGTGATTGAGAGAGTTCTCTATTAACCATCACTAAGTTACTAGAACTTCATGATGAACTATAGTATGCAAGGGATGACGAAAACGATTCCCGAGCTCTTCGTGATGTTGAAATCAATGACGGTAGAAATCAAGAAAGAGAATCAAGTGTTGATGACTCACAAGACCACTAGTTTCAAGAAAAGGGCAAAGGGAAAGAAAGGGAAACTTCAAGTAGAATGGCAAACAAGTTGTCACTCCCGTGAAGAAGACCAAAGCTGGACCAAAGCCGGAAACTGAGTGATTACACTGCAAAGGAAATGGTCACTTGAAGCGGAAATGCCCTGAATATTTGGTGGATAAGAAGGATGGCAAAGTGAACAAGGGTATATTTGATATACAGGTTATTGATGTGTGCCTTACTAGTGTTTATAGTAGCCCCTGAGTATTTGATACTTGTTCGGTTGCTAAGATTAGTAACTCAAAGCAGAGTTCTGAGAATAAATAGAGACTAGTTGAAGGGGAAGTGACGATGAGTGTTGGAAGTAGTTCCAAGATTGATATGATCATCATCACACACTCCCTATATTTTAGAGATTAGTGTTAAACCTAAATAAATGTTATTTGGTGTTTGCGTTGAGCATAAATATGATAAGATCATGTTTATTGCGATACGGTTATTCATTTGAAGTTAAAGAATAATTGTTATTCTGTTTACATGAATAAGACCTTCGATGGTTATACACCCAATAAAAATAGTTTGTTGGATCTCGATCGTGGTGATACACATATTCATAATATTGATGCCAAAAGATGCAAAGTTAATAATGATAGTGCAACTTATTTATGGCACTGCCGTTTGGGTCATATCGGTGTAAAGCGCATGGAGAAACTCCATAAAGATGGATTTTTGGAATCACTTGGTTATGAATCATTTGATGCTTGCGAACCATGCCTTTTGGGCAAGATGACTAAAACTCCGTTCTCCGGAACAATGGAACAAGCTACTGACTTATTGGAAATAATACATATCGATGTATGTGATCCGATGAGTGTTAAGGCTCGTGGCGTGTATCGTTATTTTTTGACTTTCACAGATGATTTGAGCAGATATGGGTATATCTACTTGATGAAACATAAGTCTGAAACATTTGAAAAGTTCAAAGAATTTCAGAGTGAAGTGGAAAATCATCGTAACAAGAAAAATAAAGTTTCTACGATCTGATCATGGAGACGAATATTTGAGTTACGAGTTTGGTCTTCAATTAAAACACTGTGGAATAGTTTCACAAAGTCATGCCACCTGGAACACTACGGCATTATGGGGTCCGAACGTCGTAACCGCACTTTATTGGATATGGTGCGATCTATGATGTTTATTATCGGTTTACCACTATCATTTTGGGTTATGCATTAGAGACAGCTGCATTCACGTTAAATAGGGCACCATCTAAATCTGTTGAGACGACACTGTATGAACTATGGTTTAGCAATGAACCTAAGCTGTCGTTTCTTAAAGTTTGGGGTTGCAATGCTTATGTGAAAAAGTTTCAGCATGATAAGCTCAAACCCAAATTGGAGAAGTGCATCTTCATAGAATACCCAAAAGAGACTTTTGGGTACACCTTCTATCACAGATCCGAAGGCAAGATATTCGTTGCTAAAAATGAATCCTTTCTAGAGAAGGAGTTTCTCTCAAAAGAAGTGAGTGGGAGGAAAGTAAGAGCTTGATAAGGTAATTTGTACCTTCTCCCGAATTGGAAAGTAGTTCATCACAGAAATCAGTTCCAGTGATTCCTACACCAATTAGTGAGGAAGCTAATGATGATGATCATGAAACTTCAGATCAAGTTACTACAAAAACCTCGTAGGTCTTCCAAAGTACAGTCCGCACCAGAGTGGTACGGTAATCCTGTTCTGGAAGTCATGTTACTAGACCATGATGAACCTACGAACTATGAGGAAGCGATGATGAGCCCAGATTCCGCGAAATGGTTTGAGGCCATGAAATCTGAGATGGGATCCATGTATGAGAACAAAGTGTGGACTTTGGTGGATTTGCCCGATGATCGGCAAGCCATATTGTATAAATGGATCTTCAAGAGGGAGACAGATGCAGATAGTAGTGTTACTATCTACAAAGCTCGACTTGTCGCAAAAAGGTTTTCGACAAGTTCAAGGTGTTGACTACAATGAGATATTCTCAACTCTACCGATGCTTAAGTCTGTCCGAATCATGTTAGCAATTGCCGCAATTTATGAAATCTGGCAAAAGGATATCAAAACTGCATTCCTTAAATAGATTTATTAAAGAAGAGTTGTATATGATGCAACCAGAAGGTTTTGTCAATCCTAAAGGTGCTAACAAAGTGTGCAAGCTCCAGCGATCCATTTATGGACTGGTGCAAGCATCTCAGAGTTGGAATATATGTTTTGATAAGTTGATCAAAGCATATAGTTTTGTACAGACTTACGGTGAAGCCTGTATTTACAAGAAAGTGAGTGGGAGCACTACAACATTTCTGATAAGTATGTGTGAATGACATATTGTTGATCGGAAATAATGTAGAATTATCCTGCAAAGCATAAAGGAGTGTTTGAAAGAAGTTCTTTAAAAGAAAGACTTCAGTAAAGCTACTTACATATTGAGCATCAAGATCTATTGAGATAGATCAAGACGCTTTATAAGATTTTCAATGAGTACATACCTTGGCAAGATTTTGAAATAGTTCAAGATGAAATAGTCAAAGAAAGAGTTCTTGCCTATGTTGCAAAGGTGTGAAGTTGAGTAAGACTCAAGACCCGACCATGGCAGAAAATAGAAAGAGAATGAAAAGTCATTCCCTATGCCTCAGTCATAGGTTCTATAAAGTATGCTATGCTGTGAACCAGACCTATTGTATACCCTGCCCTGGTTTGGCAAGGGAGTACAATAGTGATCTAGGAGTAGATCACTGGACATTGGTCAAAACTATCCTTAGTGGAATAAGGATATGTTTCTCAATTATGGAGGTGACAAAAGGTTCGTCGTAAAAGGTTACGTCGATACAAGTTTTGGCACTGATCCAGATGACTCTAAGTCTTAATATGGATACATATTGAAAGTGGAAGCAATTAGCTAGAGTAGCTCCGTGCAGAACATTGTAGACATAGAATATTTGCAAAATACATACAACTCTAAATGTGACAGACCCGTTGACTAAGCTTCTCTCACGAGCAAAACATGATCACACCTTAGTACTCTTTTGGGTGTTAATCACATAGTGATGTGAAATAGATTATTGACTCTAGTAACCCCTTTGGGTGTTGGTCACATGACGATGTGAACTATGGGTGTTAATCATATACAGATATGAATATTGGTGTTAAATCACATGGCGATGCGAACTAGATTATTGACTCTAGTGCAAGTGGGAGACTGAAGGAAATATGCCCTAGAGGCAATAATAAAGTTATTATTTATTTCCTTATTTCATGATAAATGTTTATTATTCATGCTAGAATTGTATTAACCGGAAACATAATACATGTGTGAATACATAGAGAAACATAGTGTCACTAGTATGCCTCTACTTGACTAGCTCGTTAATCAAAGATGGTTAAGTTTCCTAACCATAGACATGTGCTGTCGTTTGATTAATGGGATCACATCATTAGGAGAATGATGTGATTGACACGACCCATTCCGTTAGCCTAGCACTTGATCGTTTAGTATATTGCTATTGCTTTCTTCAAGACTTATACATGTTCCTGTAACTATGAGAATTATGCAACTCCCGTTTACCGGAGGAACACTTTGGGTACTACCAAACGTCACAACGTAACTGGGTGATTATGAAGGAGTACTACAGGTGTCTCCAAAGGTACATGTTGGGTTGGCGTATTTCGAGATTAGGTTTTGTCACTCCGATTGTCGGAGAGGTATCTCTGGGCCCTCTCGGTAATGCACATCACTATAAGCCTTGCAAGCAATGTAGCTAATGAGTTAGTTACAGAATGATGCATTACGTAACGAGTAAGGAGACTTGCCGGTAACAAGATTTAACTAGGTATTGGATACCGACGATCGAATCTCGGGCAAGTAACATACCGATGACAAAGGGAACAACGTATGTTATTATGCGGTTTGACCGATAAAGATCTTCGTAGAATATGTGGGAGCCAGGGCATCCAGGTCCCGCTATTGGTTATTGACCGGAAACGTGTCTCGGTCATGTCTACATTGTTCTCGAACCCGTAGGGTCTGCACGCTTAAGATTTCTATGACAGTTATATTATGAGTTTACATGTTTTAATGTACCGAAGGAGTTCGGAGTCCCGGATAAGATCGGGGACATGACGAGGAGTCTCGAAATGGTCGAGACGTAAAGATTCATATATTGGATGATATGGTTAGGCCAAGGGGTCAAGCCCATGAGGCTTTAGGTCGGTGCAAAAGGAGTTTTGCGGAGGCCAGGGGGCCAAACGCCGGAGACCCTGGCGTCTGCCCATGGCGTCTGGGCCAGACGCCAAGGATTGTGGCGTTTGGTCCTGGAGTCCGAATGGGACTCTTGCCTTTCGGGCAAAACCGACTTTGAGGCTTTTGCTCCAAGTTTCGACCCCGGGGCTCAACATATAAATAGAGGGGCAGGGCTAGCACCAAAGACACAACAATTGATTCCTTGGATCTCTTAGCCGTGTGCGGTGCCCCCCTCCACCATAGTCCACCTCGATAATATCGTAGCGGTGCTTAGGCGAAGCCCTGCGATGGTAGAACATCAAGATCGTCACCACGCCGTCATGTTGACAGAACTCTCCCTCGACACTCGGCTGGATCGGAGTTCGAGGGACGTCATCGAGCTGAACGTGTGCTAGAACTCAGAGGTGCCGTAGTTTCGGTGCTTGATCGGTCGGCCGTGAAGACGTACGACTACATCAACCGCGTTGTGCTAACACTTCCGCTTATGGTCTACAAGGGTATGTAGACAACACTCTCCCCTCTCATTGCTATACATCACCATGATCTTGCGTGTGCGTAGGAAAATTTTGAAATTATTACGTTCCCCAACAGTTGTAGCAATTTGTCATGGTTCCAGCATCATGTAACAATGAGAGGAAAACAGCTATGACAGAGCCTACTTATATTCTACCATAGCACTTACTACTATTCTCATATCAACTCTAATCAATAACATTCGTTGTTATAATAATCTTGGAAATATAGTAATCATGAGGTTATGCTCATAATATCTATTCTAACAATCATTAGATGCCAATTGATCTCATATCAACTCTAACAACAACATGTGAGGTGATAAAAATCTAGGAAATGAGAGGAACATACAGCAATGATGTAGTTCTAGACATACTATCTATTTTAAATTTGTAACAATGAACAAGGAGTCGTATTCACAAGGTAAAGATGAGATGAGATAGAACAATTACACGACAATAGATTCCACCAGTATAGGCAACCAATCTGTGTGTCGCCCGTGTAAACGATGCCATCATGCACTATAGCATCAGAGAGAAAGGTTACCTCAACAGGATTGACGATGACCATAACCATGTATGGCGACTGGATTCCAGATAGACTAATCCCATGTTGAACAAGGCAATGAGCTTGTAATCCATGTAGTCTTCTGATGGTGTGGGAAGTTCGCAGATTACAACTTTCAGCAAACAGAGGTCGAGCCAAAAGCTTGACATGTCTCATGCGTAGTAGGCAGGAGTGTCCGACGGGCCGCGAGGCTCGATGGTGGTGGTGTCCAACGATGGAAGGGTGATCTCCCGCTGGGTGTAGATATCCACGAGACGCCATGGATGAGGATGATCCAGTTGGCCTTCATGCCCGCCCAGTAGTGGCTGCGCATGAAGGATAGGTGGACGGGTAGTGGTAGCATGTCAAGAGGCACCACGGGAACCTTCGTAGGATCATCAAGTCGGTGTCTGGGCCACCTGTGAGGATCGGGCATCAGCAAGCAGGGTGTCTTGAAAAGAGCTGACCGGTTGCAGAAGAGTAGACGGTACAAAGACACCGAGCATGCGGCCAGACGGACAGTGCTGAGTAGGTCCATACGATTACAGATCTGCTCCAAGAGAACATCGGGGAGGGAATTCCAATTGCAGCTCTTCATGTCAGTCGGTTCTGCCATTGGGATTTTCGATGCCTGCGAGCCAGCGGGGAAGTGGATTCGGGCAGGCGAGCTAAGAAGCTTCTTCTCGTGTGGCCAAGCAGTGAGTAGGGAGATATGGTACGTGGGAGCTACAAAGGAAGATGGCGTGGGCGGGCGAGCTGTGAGTAGGGGGAAATGGTTTGCGGCTAACGATGGGGAAGAGAGGAGGAAGAAGACTGAAAGACGGGGAAGAAAGTGCATTAAATCTCAATTCTACTAGTACTACTACCAGGATATACTGTCCTTTGGAGTGTAAATAGTTACACCGATGACATGTGGGTCTACCTCATGTGGGCCCATATGTCAGTTAATGGAGGAGAGAGGTGCGTAGGCGTATTTGTGGAAGTGTGCTCTACCGGCAAACATGATGTCAATACTAGATAAGGCTGATTTAGTAACACTAACACGCTGGTTCAGCTTATTAATTAAGTGCCCCATATGTTGCAGCGTGTATTGTCACTTCACTACGAAGACTAGTTGAATAGTTCTCTCTAACCAAGATGGGGAATAATGGATCACGAAGACTTCCTATCTACAGTATCCCTATGCTTCTACGCTCACTTCACTCATTTTGCTCCGTACGTAGTCACTTATTGAAATCTCTAGAAAGACAAATACTCCGTATTTGGGAACAGAGGGAGTATCACCACATGGAGGGAATAGAGGAAGATTGAAATATGAACATGTCAATGGGAGGGAGTAAGCCCCATGCATGGATGCAACATGCAACACTCACACGTACACATGGATGCACGCAACACTCACACACCCATCGGGCACACAGCACACGACGCAACACACGCTCACGCTCAAGTGCTCAACCTACTCCCTACGTCCGTGAAAGACTGTACATTTAGAGATTTACACATTGACCAGGGCATAATTAACGCCCAAAACTAGCAGACTTATATGTGCATGCGACCATTGAGAGAAGAAGATTAAATGAAGGTTGTTGCATGCTGTAATTAAGGATAGACATGTAGCCTATACGTAGAGCACAAGTTGGTGCATTAGTAAATCAATATCGATTTATATTAAAGGTTAAATGCATTGGAAGTGTAGATGTACTACACTCTTTGTTTTTTAGCCGATATACACTCTTGGTTGGAAGACCGAGTGAATACACATGCATGCACTCACATACACTGCTAGGGTGGTTCACGCGCAAGGGTTGGACTGGACTCCTATCGCGCCTGCGTAAAGTTTTGTTGAACTGATTTCTTTGCTCTGCCAACTGACAGGTGGGACCTAGAAACCAGGTGACAATTTAACCAGTCAACAAAGTGCCACGTTGACTATGTGGTCGGTCAGTAGGGTGCAATACGGTGCTCTACGATGAACCTAGTGATCGTATAATCACCGCAAAACTATATAAGTAACCGTAAAGAGCGTATTGTTACATACCTTGACCGCGAGTGTATTTTTCTCATTTCAAATTAAGCCATATTAACCGTAAAGGACGGAGTATGGACTAGTACTAGTACAGCTTTGATGTGTCCCATCAACTCGCCGAACAAGGAGAAGCCTGCTTACTACACATCTCCCTCGCCCACGCGCATGGTGGCTCGTAGGACGAGGAGAGGATTTTGACTACAGCACCCTCTGCCTCTGCCTCTCCCTCGCCCTCGCCCTCGCCCTCACCGTGGACGTGTAGCAGTTCAATCAGTGTCAGATTGCCAGAAGCAGATTGCACTGTAGTATCATCATTGTTGGACCTTCCGAAGAGGCGAAGTGCCAAGTGAAAGGTTCACACAAGTATGAACTACTGAACCTCCTCAAGAGGCGAAGAGCCAAGCGCAAGGTTTTATAGGAGTTGTCGTCCTAGTAGTAGTATACTAAAACTATAGCGACCGATGCTATTGTATGATGCCGCCACGTCACCTATATCCAAAGCTGTGCCACCTTTTTTTCTCAAAGAGTTGGAGCCCGTGCAACAACCACACAAGTTGCATGTACACATAACACATTTACAAGTAATAAATTCTAAAGGACAAATGCCAGTATGCCCCACAAGTTCATCTCCAATTCATGTGATAAATTTGTGCCCGACTAGTCTACATATATTCAGAGCGCTACCGTTCACAATTTACCATACTCCACTTACACGTTATAGATGGGCTACATGTCCTCCTACTATTTCCAGTCCCAGGTGTTATTCATGGATGGCACAATCCATAGCGGTGGGCAACGGGAATCATTGTCGTAGCTTTCTAGTCCGGTTCCACATGATGGAGACTCATCCAAGCTGAAGCGGCATAAATCAGGGATAGCGTGTCCCAGCATGTCGTTCGTCCGGTGCTGCGCACTGAGGACACAACCATGCTTCATGAAAGGCAGGCCTTCAGTGTCGTGCACGGAAGGTGGCATCCGCTTGACAATGGGGTAGTTGTCCCCAAGAAAAGAGAGTACTCTCCAAGAGTGTTCCTCGGGACCCATGTAGCATCACGGGGGTCGAACTCAGCATCGTTCATCTGGTACACGCGGCATCTCAGATCTGGACACATGGTGACGTACATAGTCAAGGTCCATGCCTAATAATGTTGTGCTCAAATATGGCGGTCAGTAATACTGTGCAGAAAATAGTACTACTCTGGTATAGAGGATGTAAAATAACCGGCTTATTATATAGCCACTCTTGGCTACATGGATGAGATAGTAAGACATGGAAAAACAGAAATGGTGGAAGCTAGTGGGTTGAAGTCTTCAAGGGCCTAGCTATACACATCCTCCAAGGTAAAAAGTACTCCTACTAGTACTAGTAAGTAGTACAACAATGAAAGAGAAGGCGAGAGGGTTAAAATGGAATACCTGGGTAGATGGTGATGGTCCGATCATGGTAGATTGTGTGACCATATTGCACATCAGTGGTACCATGCGTAATGACTGCTAAGATAGGTTATCCCAATATACCAAAGTCACCTACAAGGTTCCAGGTTAAACCGAATTCTGGATTCAAATGCGCACCAGGATCGGCGATCTTATTTTGATCGAGGGATGGCACCAGGATCGGCAATCTTATTTTGATCGAGGGATGACTGGTCCCTGCAAAATAATGGAGTACCGTTAGGGATGCAAATGATGGTTTATGCATTGCGTTTGTAATCTCCCATACCGTAGGATGACAACGAGATGAAACTAGTCCGCTGGCTTATCACCATGAAGATGCAGCCTAGATGACGCATGACATCTTCGAACGTGTAGGGGTACAAATCAGCCGCCGCCAACATGCGCCAGCCTCTGCCGTTACTGCCTCTTGTATTGATGGCAATCCTTATGTCGAACACCGCTATGAGATAGTAATCATCATAGCCGCGTCGCTTTGTCGTGGGTCCGCAATTGCTATCTTATTCAATCTCATGTAGGCATCATCATACATTTTCAAGCCCAGCCAGTCCGGAAGGCCGATCCCAATGGTGGAGAAGGGGTCTACGGGAACGGCCGCACTGTTGTGGATGTTGTGCAACAAAATGATGGTGGTATCCGGGCGGAGGTATGCAAGCCAATCTTTGTTGGCACCGACCCAGACCTATTTATAAGACGCTGGGCAGCAGAGAAATTACGGGATGGAAATGGAATAACTAAGTACTACATGATCAAACTCCATTAGTGACCTGCTCATCGGACAAAATCCGACTACCTCTCAACGTCGGCAACTCTAGAGTAGTCAACGTGCAACCATGGCCAGGGTGCGGTGGACTGTTCGAAGGATTGTCCCATAGAAGAACCTTCTCCTCGAGGACGCATGGAATGCCAACAAGCATGGCCTTTGTGACGACCGGATAATTAAGCTATAATAATCCCATGCTAATGATGCCACGTCACCACGGTCACTGTTGTTAACCTCACAATGATTCGAAACCGTTTCAATTGAAATTCAAATTAATGTCAACAATAAAAGTTTTCAAAAGTTCAAACAAAAATGTTCGGGAGGTGCCATAATTTGCATATGTAAACATGGTGCAATAAACACATTTTTATAAAATGCCTAGATATTTTATAGTGGATGGAAACAAGAAAACAATTAAATAAAAAGAAAAGCAGAACCTAACTAAACAAAAAAACAAAAGCCTGCCCCCCACTAGGCCTCGGCCCAGCTGGCCATCGGGCCAACCAGGCCGGCCCACCCGCGCCTACTAACCCCCATCCCGGTCAAACCCTATCCCACCGACACCCCCACTCCCCCACTCGCTCGTCTCTCCCTCTCCCCCCTCTCCTCTCGATCCCATCTGGATCGGGGAGGGGGCCCGACCCCGACGCCGCCCGCGTGCGTCCCGCCGTCGTCGCGTCGATGCCACCCAGAGCGCCCCCGCCTCGGCCACCCCATCGTCTCTTCCCCGCCGGATCCCCTCGAGCTACGTCGCCTGAGGCCACCCATTGGAGCTCAACTCCTCCCCAACGAGCTCCTCGTCGGTCATCGGAAGCCGCCCGTAGATTCGCCGGCCTCCGCCCGTCCCAGGCTGCCCCGACCACTTTCCCCGAGCCCGATCCCGTGCCGTCGCCAGATCGCCCGTGGATCTCGCCGGACTGCTTCCTCGCTAGACTGCGCCTCCCCACCTCTCCCTCGCCAGCATCATCGAGCCACGTCGACCCCTCCCCTTCAACGCTCGTTAGCACGCTCCCCATTCCCCCTCTGCTTGCTTGTCACTAAACGCGACCGCGCTTCGGGCCGTACACGCCCCGCACGGTGCGCCATCGCGCGCGCTCACGCGCCCGCCTCCCCTGCCTACCCCAGCCGCGCCGGCGCCGCCATCTTCGCCTCGCCCCATGGCTGGCGGCGCCCGTCTCATCACGCTCCAGCTCGCCCGCGGCCACCCCCTGGCCGGCGCACCACTGTGCCCCGGTGGCCTACGCCCGCCCCGTTGCCTCGAATGGCCCTGCCCATTTGCCCGCGACCATCTGCTCCCGTTCGGGCTGGTGCCCGCAGCAGCGCCCGTAACCCGTGCGCCTGCAAGGCCTCTCTGGGCCAATGACCTGTGGGGCCCCACCCCCCCCCCCCACCGCCCAGAACGATTTTTTTTATAAAAAAGAGAGGAAAAAAAGTAATAATAAAAATAAATTTAATTAATTAATTAGTTAATTAATCATAATTAGATTGATATAATAACTATTAACCTAATTAACTGTTAGTTAGTTAATCAGTCAATGACAGGCGGGACCCTCATGTCAGTTTGACCAGTCAACACCTCTGTTGACTGTTGACGTCATGCTGACGTCTTGCTGATGCAATAATACCAATTTTGAATTAATTTAATAATAATAAATTGGAAAATGATTTTAAAACTTTATAAATTAATAGAAAATAAACCGTAGCTCGGATGAAAATACTTTGTACATAAAAGTTGCTCAGAACGACGAGACGAATCCGGTTACGCAGCCCGTTCGTCCGCCACGCGTCCCTAGCATAGTGAACCTGCAACATTTCACCTCCGGTTCATCTGTCCGGAAACACGGAACACCGGGGATACTTTCCCGGATGTTTCCCCCCTTCACCGGTATCACCTCATACCGCGTTAGAACACGTCTAGCTCTGCTTGTTGTCCTGTTATGCACTTGCTTGCTATGTACTTACTGTTTCTTCACCCTCTTCTCTCCGGTAGACCCCGTGACGATGCTGATGCCCCTGTGGTCGACTACGTCACCGACGACCCCTCCTTCTTGTCTGAGCAACCAGGCAAGCCCCCCCTTGATCACCTGATATCGCATATTCTTCTCTATACTGCTTGCATTAGAGTAGTGTAGCATGTTACTGTTCGGTTACTCCTATTCTGTTGCATAGCCTGTCATTGTTGCTACAGTCATTGATACCTTACCCGCAATCCTAAATGCTTAGTATAGGATGCTAGTTTATCATCATTGGCCCTACACTCTTGTCAGTCTGCCTTGCTATACTATCGGGCCGTGATCACTTGGGAGGTGATCACGGGTATATACTACATACATACATACTATACAGATGGTGACTAAAGTCGGGTCAGCTTGTTGAGTACCCGCAAGTGATCCCAATGTGGGGGCTGAAAGGACAGGTGGCTCCATCCCGGTAGAGGTGGGCCTGGGTTCCCGACGGCCCTCGACTGTTACTTTGTGGAGGAGCGACAGGGCAGGTTGAGACCACCTAGGAGACAGGTGGGCCTGGCCCTGGTT
Organism: Aegilops speltoides; assembly: GCA_021437245.1. Taxonomy (NCBI): domain Eukaryota; kingdom Viridiplantae; phylum Streptophyta; class Magnoliopsida; order Poales; family Poaceae; genus Aegilops; species Aegilops speltoides. The sequence goes on from CM038144.1 coordinate 151,099,051, forward strand.
GGCATCCGCGGTTGCTTCATAATAACACACTTAACGAGATCTTGGTATTTGATCTAAGTCTGGCCATTTGGTCTATACACACTAACCATCTACGCGGGAGTAGTTATAGGTATCCCGACATCGTGGTATCAGCCGAAGCCTTCTTGACGTCAGCGACGGAGCGGCGCTACCTGGTTGGACTGCGTTAACGCAACTTCCTTTGTAATGGAGGTTGCTAGGTCTGCTCACCGTCACAGACGCAACATGCAGGTGTGCAATGGGCGATGGGCCTGCACCCTGCACGCATAGGATTTAGACCGCGGGCTGACCTCTGTTGTGCCTAGGTGGGGCTGCGGCGTGTTGATCTTCCGAGGCGGGCATGACCCAGAAAGTGTGTCCGCCAAATGGGATCGGCGTGTTGGGTTATGTGGTGCACCCTGCAGGAAGTTAATCTATTCAATAGCCGTGTCCCTCGGTAAAAGGATGACCGGAGCTGTACCTTGACCTTATGACAACTAGAACTGGATACTTAATAAAACACACCCTTCCAAGTGCCAGATACAACCCGGTGATCGCTCTCTAACAGGGCGACGAGGAGAGGATCGCCGGGTAGGATTATGCTATGCGATGCTACCGGAGATGCTACCTGGAGATGCTACTTGGAGATGCTACTTGGAGGACTTCAATCTACTCTCTTCTACATGCTGCAAGACGGAGGCTGCTAGAAGCGTAGTCTTCGACAGGATTAGCTATCCCCTCTTATTACGGCATTCTCGGTTTAGTCCACCGATATGGCCCTTTACACATATAACCATGCATATGTAGTGTAGCTCCTTGCTTGCAGTACTTTGGATGAGTACTCACGGTTGCTTTCTCCCCCTTTTCCCCTTTCCTTTCTTTACGGTTGTTGCAACCAGATGTTGGAGTCCAGAGCGACGCGACTGCCGTCGATGGCGACTACTACTGGAGGTGCCTACCACTACGTGCGAGGCTGCCGGCGGCGACCGGGAGTAGTTTAGGAGGATCGAGTGCGGAGGCTGCGCCTCGTTCGATCTGTATCCCAGTTTGTGCTAGCCATCTTATGGCAACTTGTTTAACTTATGTCTGTACTCAGATATTGTTGCTTCTGCTGACTCGTCTATGATCGAGCACTTGTATTCGAGCCCTCGAGGCCCCTGGCTTGTATTATGATGCTCGTATGACTTATTTATTGCATTAGAGTTGTGTTGTGATATATTCCCGTGAGTCCCTGATCTTGATCGTACACGTTTGCGTGCATGATTAGTGTACGATAGAATCGGGGGCGCCACAGCCTTTTCCCAAGCCTGTTTAAGCACCGTCTTGAAATATTTGGTGCAGGAAGCACCGAGTCTTGCCGCGGTGAGGACGTCGGAGTGGCGTGCAATTTCTCTCACAGGATCGTCATCCAAGGTCTCCCAGCCCCGACGAGGAGGAGAACCGCTTGGCGAACCCATGAGAGCAGCGACGAACTGCCCTCTCTTCGGGGGCAGGGGAACAGGCGAGGAGGAGATAAGAGCATAGTAACCGCAGGGCCTCGTCCCTTCCAACTCTAGATCGTTCCATAGCGAACGGCTGAGGCTATTGCTTACTACTAGTACTAGCATTATGGGATGTTATGGGATTGCATTATACTGTAAATAATAGCACTAGTAAGAAATTTTTGGCACTAGGTAGTAGTTTTTGGCGTGGATTAAGAAATTTTGGGTATGTTTTTGCTATTTTTTGTACACGCCAACTAGTATCAAAAAACGTCTTACATTATATGACAGAGGAGTACGTACTCGTATTGTAGCACTAATAGTACTACTTTATCAACTAGTAGTGCGATGTACTGTACTTCTAGTATAGTGCACGAGTTTTGAACTCTTCAATCTCAGGGCCAAGGAGCTACATTTGGAAGTGGAGGGTACTAGTATTCTCTAGAACCATCGCTGTACTATCAATGTAGGGAAAGTACACCTGTGTAGTGGGTACTCTTAGTGCTCTATTCAACTGCTCCTCTCACGTAGCTGGCCTACTCAGCCGCTCCTCTCACGCACACACTAGCAGCCTGTTTATCAGCGATGATTACTGAGGGGGCAGAACATTTGAGTTATTTGATACAACGAGACTAGGCTTTTCGCTTCCATTTGTGGAGGTGTAATGGATCTCGTCGAACATTGTTAGGGTTCCTTCTTTATGAATGAGATGAGGCAAAGCTTTTGCCTCCCTTTCAAAAAAACATGTCAAGAGGAATTTCTTTTATAGAGCCGATAATGGAGTGAAGTCCATGCATGCAACGCCCCAAGCTACAGAGTAGTAGCAGAGCACTTTATATGCAGAGCCATATTGCATAGTTCCCAATGCCCCGCCAGGCTTTTCCGGCTCCTCGGTCTTAATTGGGAGGCGCTAGTTTAAATATGCTACTAGCTGATGAGGAAGCTTCATGCGAGGTGCGGCTAGGGCGAGCACGCGAGCCACGAGATGATGGGAAGGAAAACCCGTTCACATGGCTAGGCTATTCAGTGCACCCAGATTGTGGTGCCGCACGTCCGTTTGACTTCAAAACTCAAACTACCCATGTACCATATTCGCTCGCAGCGAAGTTATTTAAAAAAAAGGACGCCATGCGTTCGCCCGGATCGAACCCATAAAACAAGGTATACACTCCCGCGACCACTAGTAGTACTCCTTGGAGTACGATGTAACCTAGAATCGCCTTTTGTCGCTAGTAGTACATTGTTCCTTACAAGAAACCACTAATAATGCCAAGATACTACTACCACTTGCATACGTAGTAGATATAAGAAAAGACTACCTTATCAACCATTATACATGCCCTTACCAACCATCCCTACCAAGAAACGACTACTCTACAAAGTGCCATTACCGGCACATTTCAACCCATGTCACCCATTAAGTCAATGCCTTCTATTCGACCGGGAAGTCAGGCGTTATGACTTGTGGGACCTACATGTCAGTCTGTGTGACGCAGGTACCATCCTACCTCCGGCCCGTCCACCTAGTCATCCTCGGCCATGGGACGCAGGTACCATCGCCGGCAGAAGGCGAGGTCAAAACCACCGGCGGTGTGGAGCCAATCTTGCGGCAGCACGGATGCCAGCTCCGTCCGGCGCTTGCTGCCGCTAGCTAGCCAAGATAGCTCCGTCTAGCTACTTGTTTGCAAGGTTTGCTAGCTAGATTGGCACGGCGACGTGGAGGCTTGCTCGTGCGCGCCACGCTAAGGACAGCCATCTGGCTCGAGCGAAGGCCAGCGCGGCGGCTTGCTCGCTCGTGAATCATGCTCGGGCCAGCGTGCCAACCCGCGTGGAGGCCAGCGTCGCGTCCGGCCCATCCGGCAGAGCGGCGGCCAACTCGCTCATCATCGGTTCCACCGACGAACACGCATCAGTACAACTTGAAGTAATGTTCAGGAACAATATATTCCTTGTGTCGGTGTACTAAGGTAGGGGTACCTCAGTACCCCAACTTGTGCACGGGCAGTCGCAGCTCCCCGCGGCTGGATCTACCATGCGCTTGCCGGAGACCATCCCCGATCCATATCAAGCCATTCAAGAACAAAGTGTACAAGATAGAAGATCGAGACCCGGCAAGAGGAGCTTGCCGGGAAGGCCGTCGAGCTCAAGACTACATCACTCACGCAAGGCCCCGGCGAGAGGAGCTCGCCGGGAGACTAGAAGACTAAATCGTGAAGACACGCCCGGCGCTATACGCTGCGTCGGCGAGGGCCCGGGAGCGGCAAGCTACAAGCCCGACAAGCCCCGGGTCGGCAAGATCAAGACCCGGCAAGGTACTTGCCGGAGAGCTGCGCTGTGTGCCCGCCTCCAGCTCATCCGCCCACGTCGCCTTTAGCTTTCTCCAGAGACGCGTGGTGGATGGCTGTGCTGCATGGAGGGTGCGGTGGCACTCCACGGTGGTGGATCCATCGCCGTGGCGACGGAGACGCAAGGGCGGAGCTTTTGGGCGACGGCGACGGCATTAAATGCCCTTGTCCCCTCTCAAAAAGTAGGTAGAATCCTTTGTTCAAGCAATCAGAGTCGCCTTGTTCCCTTTGCTCCAACTACCACCTCTTTTACATTTTTACCCTCTACCCACGTTGACACCTGTCGGTGACCCTTGCACTATAAAAGGAGGCCCATGCACAACGAGGGGGTTGAACCATTTGCAACTCCCACGCTCGGTGTAGCTGCTCTCAGAGCTCTTCAAGCTCCCGAGCACAATACAACACAAAGCAGCGGTAGGGTTTCTGCGACCATCGCGGCCCGAAGCTGGGTAAAAACCCGCCCGCGCGCATCGCCTCGATCTGCTCTCTGTGCCTCCTCCGCCCTCGTACCGAACACACGAAGGGGCCCCGGCCCCATAGGTGTCCCGCGGCGGGCGGCTCCCTCCAGCGCCTCCCGTCGCGCCCGACATCTTTGGCGCGCCAGGTAGGGGGCGTCGAGGTTGTGCGGACCTGATCCGGCGTTCGCGCGCGCGTTCTTCATCAACCTCTCCAGCTTCGTCAGCAACTTCATCGACAACTGCGCCATGGCCCCGAAGACGAGGGCTTCAAGGGTCGCAGACCCGTCTGCGTCTCACCCGCCGCCACCGGAGCCAACGGTAGGCGGAGGGGACGCCAGCGGAAGGGTGGACACCGGCGAGGGCACTCGCGGCGCCACCAGATCCAGGGACAGGACGGATGACCGCGCCTCGGTCTCCGCAGATCCACGTCCCTCTCAGCACACGGCGACCCAGCAGCGCCATACCACGAGAGGTGGTATCCGCCTGCTGGGGCAAGAATAAGCCGGAGGCTCGCGGGATGCTCCGGACTGCTGTCCATACATGAGCAAAGCGAAAGTGCCGGGGCAGGGCTTTGCTCCTCCTATCGCTACTAGGAGTCCGAGCATATCCTGTTTCCCGCGCCGCTCGCTCCCGCTCCCCTCCACGCCGGCAAGTGCATCTCCTGGCGCTTCGCTGTCGCCGAGGACCCGCCATCGAGCTCCAAGTCCGCTAGGACAGCTCGTGTTCACTCCGACAAGCGCCGCACCTCGGGCGCTATAAGCCCGGCGATGACAGCTCGTGCTCGTTAAACAAACGCACCTCCCGAGTGCTGCGCTGCTGTCGAGGACGCACCATCGAGCTCCACCAGCAAGTGCGAGAAACGAGAAAAAGAAAAGCTAAGTCGCTCGAGCTTTTGTGCGAGCACTCCTTAATCCCATGCTTTTATTTGTTATATCCCTCGTGCGTTAGTCGCTTGTGCGCAAAACACGTGCGCGGAGGAGCTGCCGTGATAGCCACACCCTTATCTTGCTTCGAGCACACTCAACGAAGTTAAAATGAGCCGCGACCAGCCGGCGCCCTTGTTGCGTTCGAGTCCGCTCGGCAAGTTAGGTGCGTCGCGGCTAGACGCGCAAGGTTGCTTGCGGAAGCGACACTAGCCAGCTGGCTACCGATGTTTCGCACTCAGCAAGTGTGTTAAGCACCGCAAGTTCCCTAAAAGCGTGGGTAAAAGCGCACAAAGGATGTAAAGTAGAGGGTGTAACGTGGCAAGCCCTGCCGTGAGATGTCCTTCGATGAGAGACTTGAGCGAGAGGAGCCAAGTCGTGGCCCGATTATGTGCTTGGTTTGTTTCCGAGTCCGCTCAACAAACACAAGTGTGCTGCTGCACCCTTACCTTGCTTTCGAGCCTGCTCAGCAAGTTAAGCGTCGCAACTGGCCCGGCAAGGTTGTTTGCCGGAAGCGACACCGCCAGCGGGCTGTCCCGCACCCGCAAACGTGTTCGCCCCGGCAAGCTCCCCGGGCGTGAGAGTACAAACATCTGAAGGGCAAGGCACGGCATCATATTGCGCGGTCAAGATTTATATACATATACATGAACATGATGAAGCTGTTGCAGATCTATCTCAGCTGTTTTCATGACTGAAATTGTAGCGACAAGGAGAAACCAGAAGGGCACACCAGCACACTGGCCCCGCAAGCAGTCGTCGCGGGGCCGTGAGTGCCAAGGTTCTTCCCCGGCAAGCCAGCCTCGCTGGGGGCTGCGAGCGCCAAGATTCGTCTCCGGCAAGCTAGAGTTGCTGGGGGCTGCGATATCAGATGAGTTTTTCATCCCTCGTCATGCATCCTCTCATGGACCGGGAAAAGCGGGACTGCGTCTTTGAACGAGCGTGTCTTGTAAAACCCGTACGTGGAGGAGCCGAGTCGTGGCCCAGTTGCGTACTTGTTTTGTTTCCGAGTCCGCTCAACAAACACAAGTGTGCAGCTGCACCCTTATCTTGCTTTCGAGCCTGCTCAGCAAGTTAAGCGTCGCAACTGGCCCGGCAAGGTTGCTTGCCGGAAGCAACACCGCCAGCGGGCTGTCCCGCACTCGGCAAGCGTGTCCGCCCCGGCAAGCTCCCCGATAGCGTAAGAACATACAAGGCACGAGATCAAGTAAAAGACTCAGTCCGGCAAGCATTCCTCTCTTTTCATTAAAAACATCCTAGTTTGATACAAGTCCATAGAGGATGAAAAACATGATAGAGAGGATTACAAGTTTTAAATACAGCTAAGGCCCGAAGGCTTACAAATTGAAAGATAAGGTGCCCGTGATCCCTTTCCTGTTTCTCTGCTCAGAGTTGGGAGGTAGGTCAAGGAGCCCCGGCAAGAGAAGCTTGCCGGGAGGGCAAAGGAGCGCCTAGGAGGCGTGGCGGTGGCGCCCGTGCCTCAGAGCTGCGCAAGGTGACGGGCATGGGGAACGCACCCCCCCGGAGAGCTACGGGCGCCAGAAGACACCAAGAGAACACCCCGGGGGCCGGCCAGGAGCTTGGCGGAGACGAAGGCGTCGGAGGCAGAGCTTGAAGACGGGGTGGTGGGACATCGGCACGCTGTCGAGGGCACCTCGCCCTCGTACTCCGATTTGACGGCCTTGCCGCCATCCCCCTCTTCCTCTTCCGCAGCCTCCCTACGACAGCCGCCCAAGGAGACGGCCCCGGGGAGTTCAGAAGGCCGGCACCCCAGGAGACGGGGTCGCCGGTGGCACGCGAGGCAGCGGTGTCCGACGCCTTGTCGGACCCGCCATCCCCCTCGTCGTCGCTGTCGCTCCCCTCCTCGCCACTCTCGCTCGAGGAGGGGCCTTCGCTATCCGAGGAGCTGTCCACACAGCAGCGCACCCGGGTCCCGTAGTCCCCGAAGACCTTGACGGCGAGAAGGTCGCCCTCCATTAACTTGAAATGGAGGGTAAACCCCGCCGTCAAGCTATGGATCCGGGCGAACGTCTTCCACCCTCGGTCGAAGAACATCAAGCCGGGGGCTGGGGACACGACACTCACTCGAGTACCGCTGATCCCGCAGCCCCTCATGCGCAACTCCATCACGTCGGGTGGATCCGGTCCCATCGCGTCCGCAAACGGGGCCGGCAGCCGGAGGCGGCGACGAGGCGCCCGGCGAAGCTTGATGAAGAACTCCCAGGGGTCATCTCCGGTGTGGACCGCACCGTGGTCAGGAGACGTCGGGGGAGACGGGGGAGGCACATCACCACGACCGCCTCTCCCCCGACCGCCTCGGCCACGCCCTCGGCCTCGTCCGCGGCCACGCCCCCTCCCTCTCCCTCTCGGAGCCGGCTCCGCCGCCACGGGAGCAGGATAGGGAGCGGTGCGCTGCCTGGAGGCGACCCTCGCTGCCACCGTTGAAGGACCGGGTTTCCTCCTCCATGGCGTAAAGAAGAAGAAGACGAAGACGAAGGGAGAAGAGGATGAGTGTGGCCATTGTGCTCCCCTTCCGCCCCCTTTTAAAGGGGCGAGGTGAAACTCAACCGCCCGCTCAACCAATCAGGAAGCAAGGAGGCCGGAGGAGCGGGCCGACTCGCCTTCTCCGCCTGGCGGCTCGGTCTCCCACCTTCGCCCACGCCCCCGTGCATGCGGGCAGCGTGGTGCGAGCCGGGCGGCGGGTGAAGCGACCTCACTCTGCACCACGATCACGGGTGGATGCCTTAAAGACTGCATCGCCACCCACGCCCCCACGACGCCGCAATCGGCGCGTGCCATTGCGGGAGAGGCGGCGGATGCAGAAGTGGAGTCGGCACGCCATGGGCTTCGTGTGCCGTGCCTTGCTTTTGGGCCTGGCCCAACAGCGCTCGGCTTGCGTGTATGGCCCAGCCGGGGCTCTGTCGGTGTACTAAGGTAGGGGTACCTCGGTACCCCAACTTGTGCACGGCAATCGCAGCTCCAGCGGCTGGATCTACCATGCGCTTGCGGAGACCATCCCGATCCATATCAAGCCATTCAAGAACAAAGTGTACAAGATAGAAGATCGAGACCCGGCAAGAGGAGCTTGCGGGAAGGCCGTCCCAGCTCAAGACTACATCACTCACGCAAGGCCTGGCGAGAGGAGCTCGCCGGGAGACTAGAAGACTAAATCGTAGAAGACACGCCCGGCGCTTATCGCTGCGTCGGCGAGGGCCCGGGAGCGGCAAGCTACAAGCCCGACAAGCCCGGGTCCGGCAAGATCAAGACCCGGCGAGCTGCGGCTGTGTGCCGCCTCCAGCTCATCGCCCACGTCGCGCTTTAGCTTTCTCCAGAGACGCGTGGCGGATGGTCAGTGCTGCATGGAGGTGCGGTGGCACTCCACGGTGGTGGATCCATCGCCGTGGCGAGACGGAGACGCAAGGGGGGAGCTTTTGGGCGACGGCGACGGGCATTAAATGCCCTTGTCCCCTCTGTCAAAAGTAGGTAGAATCCTTTGTTCAAGCAATCGTGGCTGCCTTGTTCCCTTGCTCCAACTACCACCTCTTTTACATTTTACCCCTCTACCCTCGTTGACACAGCCGGTGACCCTTGCACTATAAAAGGAGGCCCATGCACAACGTAGAGGGGGTTCGAACCATTTGCAACTCCCACGCTCGGTGTAGCTGCTACTGTAGCTCTTCAAGCTCCCGAGCACAATACAACACAAAGCAGCAGTAGGGTTTCTGCGACCATCGCGGCCAAGCTGGGTAAAACTCGCCTGCCAAGATCGCCTCGATCTGCTCTCTGTGCCTCCTCCGCCCTCGTACCGAACACACGAAGGGGCCCCGGCCCCATAGGTGTCCCGCGGCGGGCGGCTCCCTCCAGCGCCTCCCGTCGCGCCCGACACCTTGGGCCATCCGTCCAAGGAATATATTATGTTTCAATCAGAATATATTCCTTGGGCTGTTTTGGTGAGGTGAGGGAGGGATGTGCTTGCTTTTAAGAAACTAATTATGGGTTTTTCCGCAAATTGGTAGAGAACTGGGATGTTGGTGAGAAAAGGCAACAACTTACCTCGTAGTCGTCAGATGTGGATCTAATGGTCAAAAATGACGGATGGCAGACACACCATCATCACCAACTTAGTCTTCTGTAGGAGTACTAGCAAGATCCGTGCATTGCACAGAACATCAAGATTCATTTTTTTATAAAACACTTGTTGTGATTGATCCATGCGGGATTAATCCCATGTGTAAAAACTAATGATATCTAGAAATAGGAGATAAGGTGAAGAGGAGTGGGGCGTGTGTTAGGGAACATTGTAATTTCGAAATTTTTCCTATGATCATGCAAGATCTATGTAGGTGATGCATAGCAACGAGAGGGGAGAGTGTTGTCTACGTGCCCTCGTAGACCAAAACAGATGCGTTATGAAAACGCGATTGATGTAGTCGTACGTGTTGACGAGCCGACCGACCCTAGCACCGAAGGTACGGCACCTCCGCAATCTGCACACGTTCAGCTCGGTGACATCCCACGAACTCTAGATACAGCTGAGGTCGAGGGAGAGTTACGTCAGCATGATGGCATGGTGATGGTGATGATGAAGTTACCGGCGCAGGGCATCGCCTAAGCACTATGATGATATGACCGAGGTGGAAGGGCACCGCACACGGCTAAACAATCAACTTGTATGTTCTAGGGTGCCCCTGCCCCCGTATAGGCCGGCCGACCCTCCTTAGGTGCTCCCCCAAGAGGGGAATCCTACTAGGACTCAAAGTCCTAGTAGGTTTCCACCTAAAGGGAGAGAGAGAGAAGGAAGTAAGAGGGGGAAGGGAACGAAAGGGGGGGCGGGCGCCACCCCCCTTCCCTTGTCATATTCGGACTCAAGGGGGGGGGGTTGGACAACCCCTCCCGGCCCTTCCTCTTCTCCCACTAAGGCCCATCGAGGGCCACTAGTTCTCCCGGGAGGTTCATGTAACCCTCCGGCTCTCCGGTTTTATCCGAAACTTGTCCGGAACACTTCCGGTGTCCGAATATAGTCGTACAATATATAAATCTTTATCTCTCGAGCATTTTGAGACTCCTCGTCATGTCCGTGATCACATCTAGGACTCCGAACAACCTTCGGTACATTATATCACATAAACTCATAATACCAATCGTCATCGAACGTTAAGCATGCGGACCCTACGGGTTTGAGAACTATGTAGACATGACCGAGACACGTCTGCGGTCAATAACCAATAGCGGAACCTAGATGCTCATATTGGTTCCTACATATTCTAAGAAAATATTTATTGGTCAAACCGCATAACAACATACGTTGTTCCCTTTTTCATTGGTATGTTACATGCCCGAGATTCAATTGTCGGTATCTCAATACCTAGTTCAATCTCGTTACTGGCAAGTCTGTTTACTCGTTCCGTAATACTTCATCCCGCAACTAACCCGTTAGTCACACTGCTTGCAAGGCTTATAGTGATGAGTATTACCGAGAGGGCCCAGAGATACCTCTCCGAAACACGGAGTGACAAATCCTAATCTCGATCTATGCCAACCCAACAATCACCCTTGGAGACACCTGTAGAGCACCTTTATAATCACCCATTTACGTTGTGATGTTTGGTAGCACACAAAGTGTTCCTCGGTATTCGGGAGTTGCATAATCCAGAGACTGAGGAACTTGTATAAGTCATGAAGAAAGCAGTAGCAAAGAAACTGACACGGTCATAATGCTAAGCTAACGGATTGGTCATGTCCATCACATCATTCTCCTAATTATGTGATCCCGTTAATCAAATGACAAAACATCTTTATGGTTAGGAAACATAACCATCTTTGATTAACGAGCTAGTCAAGTAGAGGCATACTAGGAACTATATGTTTTGTCTATGTATTCACACATGTAATAATAAATATTTATCATGAATTAAGGAAATAAATAATAACTTTATTATTACTGTAGGGCATATTTCCTTCAGTCTCCCACTTGCACTAAAGTCAATAATCTAGATTACATAGTAATGATTCTAACACCCATGGAGCTTTGGTGTTGATCATGTTTTGCTCGTGGAAGAGGCTTATTCAACAGGTATGCAACATTCAGATCCATGTGTATCTTGCAAATCTCTATGTCCCCTTCCGACACTTGATGACAGATGGAATTGAAGCGTCTCTTGATGTGCTTGGTTCTCTTGTGAAATCTGGTTTCCTTTGCCAAGGCAATTGCACCAGTATTGTCACCAAAGATTTTCATTGGACCTGATCCACTAGGTATGACACGTAGATCGGATATGAACTCCTTCATACAAACTCCTTCATTTGCTGCCTCCAAAGCAGCAATGTACTCAGCTTCACACATAGATCCCGCCACGACGCTCTGCTTGGAACTGCACCAACTGACAGCTCCTCCATTCAATAAAAATACGTATCTGGTTTGTGACTTGGATCTGTGTCAAAGCTTGCATCGTCGTAACCGTTTACGACGAGCTCTTTTTGACCTCCAAAAACGAGAAACATTTCCTTAGTCCTTTTCAGGTATTTCAGAATGTTCTTGATCGCTGTCCAGTGCTCCACTCCGGTATTACTTTGGTACCTGTAACGCCCCAAGACCGGCACTCCAGATGCCTTCCATGTTTTCCGAGTTTCATCGTGTGATTTTGTTTTGTTCGTGCATTCATCTCTGCATCATGTGCATTGCATCATGTCTTCATGCAACCCTTTCAAAAACTCAGCTAAATAAATTGCATAGATCGTTGATCTATTTAAATTGAGGGAATTCATATGGTTACTCCTCTTTATAACAATTATCCTCCCAATATTATTAGGGAGCTATGACAAATATTCCATTCTTTGGAATCATCATAACACACTTACAATTTAATTCTCATGCCTACCCTACTTCAGTTTTGGTCCCCAAATTTTGTCGATAGTTCTTCTGTCTCACATCCAAGCTCCTCCAAAACTCTCAAAATTTTTGGACTCTTCTAAAACTTGTCCTAGTTCAAACCATTCGAATTAAATTCAAATAGATTTGAATCTAAATCTTTCTATCATGCCACTTTTATTTTCCTTGATGGAGCTCATTTTTGTGAGTTCGGGAAAATAATCCCCATGCCCAAACTCTCCTCGTAGCCTTTCTTTTCTTCCCTTTTATTCTTCTGTTTAAGAGAATTAGAGGGAGACAGAAGAGAGCCAGCCCAGCCGGCCTCTTGGGTCTGACCATCTAGGCCAACCCATTTGTGCAGCTAGCCCAGCCCACCTAAACCCTTCCTAACCCTAGCCCAATCGATCCCCTTAACTCCTCGCTCACTAGCCCTCTCTCTCTCGATCCCTTGCCTCTCCCTCGACTTCCTCCAGCCCCGCCGCACGCTCACAGCCCGCGCCCGATCTGCTCCAAGCCGTGCCGTCGGCCATGCCCTCGACCGGATCCTGCAGCCCCGCACTGTCCATCTCGTGAACCGCGTCGCCCCGTCGACCCGCCTCGTCCTCGTGTCTCCCTTCCTTGTCACGCACCCAAGCTCCTGGAGCCCGAGCCATCCCCGAGCGCCTCCTCCTTCCTGCTTCGCTTGTCGCCGAGCAGGAGCTCTGCCGCCTCGACTCCTGGCCCGGCCGCCATCGGCCGCTCCCTCCCCGACCTCCGGCCTTGTCCAGGCCATCCCCGCCGTCGCCTCTCCAGCCGCATCGACCCACCGCTAGACCCGTGCTTGACCCCAGCCTTCTATGCTTTGCCTTCTCGCCGGAGATCGCGTCCCTGCCATCTTTTTCACCTCCTGCCCGAGACCCACCTTCGACCTCGCCATGGTTCACCTATAGCTGCTCCGTCCGACAAGGACGTCGCCCCGCTGCCTTCTCTTGTCGCGACCAGTATCCCCCTCCTCGTGCCTCTAGTCACCTCGTCACCCCATCACCCGTCATGTGCCCACGTCCGCGCAACACCATCTCTGCCGCCTCCACGCACCTCCGGTGTCCTCCCGAGGCAGGGCCTTGGCAAGTCCCTCGATGCCCCTTCAGATTCATCAAGACCGGCAAGTTCGACTTCGGTGCCAAGTTCATCTTCAAATCTGTACGACTACATCCGATGTGGATTTTGGCAAGTACTTGGAGGCCACAATGACGCCATGTAGCACGACACCCATGTTCATATACGGAATGTGTACCACTACGCCGAAGAGCTTGGATGCACCAAGGTCCACTACTTCCACAACCGGCGCCTTGGGTTTCGTCAAGTTCCTATACGACCCGTGTAACTACTACCATTGCTAAGTTCGACTACCGCACGGTTACGCCAAGTTCATCTACGAGACGTGTACAACTACTTCCACTACGACCCATGAGTACCACTACTTCCCTCGACGATCTCCAACCACTCCATACGTAAACACACGCTTCAAAGGTATAACCGCCGAGATGACCGTTGAATGCATGTCTGTGTGAGATGCACCCTATGTTTGCACCGTCTCCGAGTTGTCATTGCACGTACCTCCTTGTTTGCCATGTCGTCGACCCGTGGGAACCCGGTTACCGGGATCACCCCATCATCCTTACATGACTCGCTCACGTCTCACGTCCTTTTGCACCGGTATCTCCATGAGCTACCGGAACTGATATTTTGCTATGGCATCATTTTCAGATTTGTTGTCAAGGCACCCCTTTTGTTCCGCCATGGTGACCAAATACTTCATAACATGCTCATGTCAACATTTTCATAAAATTGCATATAACTTTTATATGTCATCCGCATCATGATAACAACATTTAAATGCTGAAAATTTGTTGTTGCTTTAAATTGCTAAATGACATATGGGGATTTTCCGGAATTGTGGTTTGTTGTTTCCGGCCTCATTTAAACATGCCTAAATAGGTGGTTTGCCCATGCTTCACCTATTGCCATGTATAATAACATTTAATGTTGTTGGGTACATAAACGAGAGCGAACTAAATAAATGGATGTGGTGTTTCTTCGATATGCAACTCGTTGCATATTGAACTCCACTTAACTTGTAGCATTGTTTGTGCACTTTGTCATGCCATGCCTCATTAAACCGGACATGCATCATACTTGTTTGTGCATCATTCCATGCTTATGTGATGGTTGTTTACCATGTTGTTTGCTTCTTTCCGGTTGCGCTTCTCCTTGATAGTTCCGGTAACGTTGCGTTTGTGAGGAATTGTCGACTACGTCCATTTGTCTTCTTCATGGACTCATTCTTCTTCCTTGCGGGATCTCAGGCAAGATGACCATTACCCTCCATATCACTTCTATCTTTGCTTGCTAGTTGATTCGTTCTATTGCTATGTTGCGCTACCTATCACTTGTTTACCATGCCTCCCATATTGCCATGTCAGCCTCTAATCTTTTCACCCTTCCTAGCAAACCGTTGCTTGGCTGTATTACCGCTTTGCTCAGCCCCTCTTATAGGGTTGTTAGTTGCAGGTGAAGTTGAAGATTGCTCCATGCTGGACAGGATTATGTTGGGATATTACAATATCTCTTATTTAAATTAATGTATTTATATAATTGGTAAATGGTGGAAGGCTCGGCCTTATGCCTGGTGTTTTGTTCCACTCTTGCTACCCTAGTTTCCGTCATACCGGTGTTATGTTCCTTGATTTTGCGTTCCTTACGCGGTTGGGTGATTTATGGGACCCCCTTGACAGTTTGCTTTGAATAAAACTCCTCCATCAAGGCCCAACCTTGGTTTTAACATTTGCCACCTAAGCCTTTTTCCCTTGGGTTCTGCAGACTCAAGGGTCATCCTAGTTTTACCCCCCCGGGCTAGTGCTTATCTAAGTGTTGGTCCGAACTAGAGCCACTTGCAGCGCCACCTCGGGGAAACTTGAGGGCTGGTTTTAGTTGTACGTAGTGTTCATCCGGTGTGCCCTGAGAACGAGATATGTGCAGCTCCTATTGGGATTTGTCGGCACATTGGGCGGCTTTGCTGGTCTTGTTTTACCATTGTCGAAATGTCTTGTAAACCGGAATTCCGAGACTGATCGGGTCTTCCCAAGAGAAGGAATATCCTTCGTTGACCGTGACAGCTTGTGATGGGCTAAGTTGGGACACCCCTGCAGGGTATAAACTTTTGAGAGCCGTGCCCGCAGTTATGTGGCAGATGGGAATTTGTTAATATCCGGTTGTAGAGAACTTGACACCATATTCGAATTAAAATGCATCAACCGTTTGTGTAGCCATGATGGTCACTTTTCGGTGGAGTCCGAGAAGTAAACACAGTCTTTGTGTTATGATTGTGCACAAGTAGTTTCAGGATCACTTCTTGATCACTTCTAGCTTCTCGACCGTTCCATTGCTTCTATTCTCGCTCTTATTTGCGTATGCTAGCCACCATATTTGCTTAGTGCTCGCTGCAACTCCACCTCATTACCAATTCTACCCATGAGCTTAAATAGTCTTGATCTCGCGGGTTTTGAGATTGCTGAGTCATCGTGACTCACCAGATACTATCACAATAGTTGCAGGTGCCAACGATACTAGTGCAGGTGATGCAACCCAGCTCAGATGGGAGCTCAACAAAGATCTTGGTTGTTGCTATGTTTCGTTTCATGTCGATCAGTAGTGGATCCCGGTTGGGACGATCGGCGATCTAGCATTTGGGGTCATCTTCTTTTCATTTGGATTTGTCCGTAGTCGGACTACGTGTATACTTTGAATGAAGTATGATCTGTTTAAGTACTTGTGTGAAGTGGCGATTGTAAGCCAACTCTTTATCCCTTTCTTGTTCATTACATGGGATTGTGTGAAGATGACCCTTGTTGGGACAAAACCACAATGCGGTTATGCCTCCAAGTCGTGCCTCGACACGTGGGAGATATAGCCGCATCATGGGTGTTACAAGTTGGTAATCAGAGTGTAACGCCCCGGATCCGATGCGCCAGGTGTCCGCCAGTTATTCGCCGTCTTTGCCATGTCATGTGCTTGCGTGTTGCACTTTGCCATGTCATCATATGCATTTCATATCATGTCATCATGTGCATCGCATTGGCATACGTGTTCATCTCATCCATCCGAGCCTTTTCCCCGTTGTCCGTTTTGCAATCCGGCACTCCTATGTCTCCCGGCGTCCCCCTTTCGTCTCCTGTTGTGAGCGGGTGTTAAACTTTCTCGGAATGGCCCGAGGTTTGCCAAGCGGCCTTGGTATAGCACCGGTAGACCGCCTGTCAAGTTTCGTGCCATATGGAGGTCGTTTGATACTCCAACGGTTAACCGGGTAACCGTAAAAGCCCTCTTTTGTTTCAGCCCAACACCCCTTCCAAAGTGTCCCAAAACCCATCTAACTCCTCTCCATGCTCTCGGTCGTTTGATCACGATCGTGTGGCCGAAAACCGCACCTCATTTGGACTCTTCTAGCTCCCTCTACCTATATATATGTGTGCCTCCCCGATTTTTCGCGCAGTCCAAACCCTAACCTAGTCCCTCTCCGCCGCCGGACGAAACCCCCACCGCGCCCGGACATGTCCGCCCGTCACCCCGTCCAATGGGAGGCCGTCACCGCAGCACCGCCGCCTCCCTCCTCCACTCCCAGGCCGACACGTGTCCTTGGCCGGCGTCCCCGCCGCCGCCCGGCCCGCTCGGCCGGTTGAACCCGCCCAGCCAGCGCGTCCGCCGCCGCTTCCAAGCACCCGCCCGAAACCTCCTCCCAGCCGAAGCCCCCGCGCCAGGCGCTTCGCGCCGCCGCCGCCAGCGTCGCTCCGCCGCCGGCCTCCTCTGCGCCGCCGCTCCCGCCACCTCGGCGCCGCCAATTACGCCACCACGCGTCGCCTGCGCCCGGCGACCCAGCGCCCTGCCGCCGTCCAACGACCCAGCGCCATCGCCCGCCGCCGCCTCCACCGCGCCGCCCCGACCGGCGCTGCCCCTCAACCCGCCGCCCGCCGCCTCGCTTCGCCGGCCGAGATCTGGCGAGAAGGACCCGCCGGCCGGATCCCGCGCCTCCTCGGCGTCCGGGCCGGATCCCGCCGCCGTCCGGGTCCGCGTATTCATTGCATAAACATGCCATATTCATTGCATCACATCTCTGCATACGTAGCTCCGTTTCGTGCGTATAATATGTCAAATTGTTCGCCTCGACGAGTACTTCATTTTGTTCCATTGCATAATTTTCATTTGAGATCATCTTGATGCCCGAAATGTTGTTGGAAGAGTGCATGTTGATGTTAATCTGCTGAAACTGTTATAACTTGTTGTTTTATCATTTTTGCCATGATTGATGTGTGCATCCTATGAGTATGAGCTCTACATGAATGTTGAACTATGCCATGCCATCTTTCCAGGGGTGTTAACCATGTATTTTTGTGAGTTGTGTGCTGATTGTATCAAGCTTGTTAAGTAGGGTAGTTGTTGTTCTTTGTTTTCTGACAGATTACATATATTTTGTTGCTATGTTAACATGCTTCTACTAATCATTCTATGCATAATCTGGAGATGCTCTATAAACATGTTTTGATATACATGTCATGCTCTATCCATTCATGCCCTTGTTTGCAATTATAGGCTGCTGGAACATGTTCATATCTTGCTCCAAATTTGCTTGAAAATGTTGTTGTCAGCCTGTTAACGTCAAGTTCACTTGTTCCCATGTGTTTTCCTAGTGATCCATGCATTCTATGACCTTGCTCTTGCCATGCTTAGCTTCATAAACATGTCTTCTTGCTGTTGGTTGCCTTGCCATGCTATGTATTACTCTGTAGTGAGTGGTTCAAGCTCACGAACATGCCTACTTATTGTTGTTTCTGCCATGTTTGAA
This sequence comes from Aegilops speltoides, assembly GCA_021437245.1. NCBI lineage: Eukaryota > Viridiplantae > Streptophyta > Magnoliopsida > Poales > Poaceae > Aegilops > Aegilops speltoides. The sequence continues at coordinate 151,116,998 of CM038144.1, forward strand.
TCTGTAATATAACTTGCCATGTTTACATGGGTGCCATCATATTCTCTATGCCCTTTTGGCTTATGGTCAGTAAGGGACTTTTGATCTATGCATTTAGTAGATTCATTCCATGCCTTTGTTTGCCATGATATGTTCCTGTAACATGTTGTTTGATAGCTCTGAACATTGCAACCTGATGTTATTTCTGCTAAAGTATGAAACTGTTATTATTTGCAATATCTCCATGTGTTTTTGAGCATGTTCTTGTTGTTTCTGGAGATAGCTCAGTGTTCATGTTTTGTTATGCTTTACGTGTACTTCATGCCCATGCCTTTTGTTATTATGTTGGGGTGCTGTAGCTTATTGTTTTGATGCTTGTAAGATGCCTAGTTGCTGTTATGGACAGATTGTGGTTATGACTTGTATAGTGTGCATGTGTTGAACCGTTGCTCCATTTTGAGTGTGCTCTATATGAAACTTGCTTGATTTTGCATGTAGATTCATATTATCATGTTGGATCCTTGTTTTGGTGTGTTTGCTTGATGTTTGGGTGCATTTTGCATCAATGCCATGTTTAACTTGTTTTGCTCATATCTTCTAGGCCGTAGCTCCGAATCTAATGAACTTTATATGTAACTTGACTAGATTTTCGTGTAGATCATCTTGGTGCATCTTAACTTGCTGTTTAACAACTTTAACATAAGGTTTGTTCAGTTCTGGACCAATTTCGAAATTTGCATATGAGGACTTACCGGAATTGTTATATGTTGTTCCCGGCCTCATTTAAACTTGCCTTGATGTGTTGATCTTGTTTGCATTATCTCTTGCCATGAGTACCTTCATGTAGATTGGTCATGCATCATGCTTGCTGTGCATCATGCCTTGTCCATGTGTGGTGTGTTTACCTATGTTGTGTGCTTCTTCCTGTTAGTTCCTGTTTCGTTGCGATCGTGAGGATTCGTTCGCCTACGGTTGGTTCGGCTTCATCCGTTCGTCTTCTTCATGGACTCGTTCTTCTTCCTTGCGGGATTTCAGGCAAGATGACCGCTACTACTGATCCTCACTACTATCATTGCTATGCTAGTTGCTTCGCTCTATCGCTATGCTGCGCTACCTATTACCTGTTTATCAAGCCATCCCAAATTGCCATGAACCTCTAACCTTTGACACCTTTCCTATGCAAACCACTGTTTGGCTATGTTACCGCTTTTGCTCAGCCCCTCTTATAGCGTTGCTAGTTGCAGGTGAAGTTGAAGATTTCTCCATGGTGGACATGGTTTTGTTGGTATATCACAATATCTCTTATATTATTAATGCATGTATATACTTGGTAAAGGGTGGAAGGCTCGGCCTTATGCCTGGTGTTTTGTTCCACTCTTGCCGCCCTAGTTTCCGTCATACCGGTGTTATGTTCCCGGATTTTGCGTTCCTAACGCGGTCGGATGATTTATGGGACCCCCCTGACAGTTCGCTTTGAATAAAACTTGTCCAGCAAAGGCCCAACATTGACTTTTACCATTTGCCTCACCACCACCTACCTTTTCCCTTGGGAGTCACTCTCTCGAGGGTCATATTTATTTTAGCCCCCCCGGGCCAGTGCTTGTCTAAGTGCTGGTCCAAACCGAGCGATGTCCGGCGCCCCCAGGGCAACCAGGGTCTATGCCAACCCGACGTCTTGCTAATCCGGTGTGCCCTTAGAACGAGATATGCGCAGCTCCTATCGGGATTGTCCGCGCATCGGGCGGCTTTGCTGGTCTTGTTTTACCATTGTCGAAATGTCTTGATGTACCGGGATACCGAGTCTGATCGGAGTGTCTCGGGTGAAGGTCTATTCCTTTGATGATCGAGAGAGCTTGTCATGGGCTAAGTTGGGACACCCCTGCAGGGTATAAACTTTCGAGAGCCGTGCCCGTGGTTATGTGCCAGATGGGAATTTGTTAATGTCCGGTTGTAGACAACTTGACACCAGATCCGAATTAAAATGCATCAACCGCGTGTGTAGCCGTGATGGTCTCTTCTCGGCGGAGTCCGGGAAGTGAACACGGTTTCTGGGTTATGTTTGGCGTAAGTAGGTGTTCAGGATCACCTCTTGATCATTGCTAGCTTCACGACCGTTCCACTTGTTTCTCTTCTCGCTCTCATTTGCGTATGTTAGCCACCATACTTGCTTAGTCGCTGCTGCAACCTCACCACTTTACCCCTTCCTTTCCCATTAAGATTTGCTAGTCTTGATACCCATGGTAATGGGATTGCTGAGTCCTCACGGCTCACGGATACTTCAAAACCAGTTTGCGGTGCCTATGTTACGAAAGGTGACTCAACCAAGCTCAAGGAGGAGCTCGATGAAGATCTTGCCCTTTGTGTTGTTTCGTTCTAGTTGATCGAGAGTGGAGCCCGGTTGGGGTCGATCGGGGACCTTTATGCATTTGGGTTTCTTCTTTTATTTTGGTTCCGTAGTCGGACCTTGATTGTATTTGGATGATGTAATGCTTTATTCATGTAATTGTGTGAAGTGGCGATTGTAAGCCAACTATGTATCTCTTTCCCTTATGTATTACTTGGGATGTGTGAAGATTACCTCACTTGCGACATTGCTTTCAATGCGGTTATGCCTCTAAGTCGTGCTTCGACACGTGGGAGATATAGCCGCATCGAGGGAGTTACATAGAGCCATCCCCAACTTAGGAATCCCCTGCTTGATCGAATCGCTGGTGTTGTTGAGTCTAGAACAAAAATGTTTTGAGTCTTAGGGTTATATATATCGGAGAGTAGGATTCTTTTTACTCCTCAGTCCCTTCGTTGTTGTGGTGAGGCCTCCTGATGCAGATATTTTGTCTTTCCTCTCCTCAAATTTCACTAAATATTTTTTAGGATCACGCGGGTATCTTGCGATCGTTCTGATATTCTTATGACGAGAACATTGTTCTTGGTGCCTCCTGACATTTAGGGGTTGTGGCAGTGTCCCGGGGAGTTGAGCTCCGAGGTGTTGTCGTCATAATTTTATCGTTGCAGTTCTGGAATACCTGAGTTTTACCGACATCGAAAATGTCTTTTATGTAGTTGTTGGTGAGATAACCTCGACGCCACCCAGTACTAGGGAGTTCGGGAGTATTTCCATAACTCGTATAACGAATGCTTTTCAAAGGTTGAGGTACACGATTTCCGGAGTTTTCTTGGTTATGTGTTGGCGGATGGATACAGCTAGATGTAGGGATTGTTAGTTTGAGTGAGATATTATGCTTCCCCTGTATCCCCAACACCAGATTGCATAACCAGAATGTTTCGGGAGTTTATAAGTGGGAATTCAAGTATCTCGTAGGATATCTTTCCAACAGACACATGATACGATATGGGGTCTATCATATGTTTGTTCTGGCTTATTTTGCAAGCCAATCCTTGTTTTGTTTTGTTGTGGTATCCAAGTTGCTTCGCTGTCAAGTGTTGATTCCATAGCTTATTCTAAACGGTGTTCACATATTCCTATGGGGATACTAATCCTTCTTGATCATCAAGATTTCCATCCCAATTCTACTTCCAATCGCTGTGCTTCTTTTCAAGTGGATCCGATCATTTCGACATTCGCAAGATCAATTCTAAGTTTTTCTCAACGGTATCCATTCCATCTGCCCCAAGTTGCCTTTGTTTCCCGCCCTCCCACTCCTTTTCTTCAAGGACTCAGATTTCTTAATTAAGTATCATTTTATTGATGGGATGTCTCTCCATTCCTTTTCGTCAATGTTCTTATCCGGTGATTCTCAGGAAGATACTAACGGAGCTTCAAGTTCATCATTCTTCATTCTCGTATGCTTTTCCAGTGGATTTAACTCAAGCTTTCGGTGTTGATCATATCCCTTTCCTCGTTTCAAATGCTATCCCATGTCGGTGCATCTCATAATCGTTCACCTCTCTATTCGTATCCGGAGTGCTGAAGATATCTAAGGACATTCGTGTTTTCATTCCTAATCCGTTCAACACATCTCGAGGTTGTTATCACTTTTCAGCGATTCAATTCAACCTGCGCAATCTCTCTTTTAAATAGTTCAATGGTGTATTTTTTGAGTGGGCCCTAACCCATAGGTCTTTTCCCAGGATCTTACCTGACTCTTCTAATTTTTTTTCCGGAGTTACTCTTAAATTCTTTTCCAAGTTTGACGTAAGTATGAATTATCATCAGTCATATGTATTTCTCCCAAATCATTCAAATTCTTTCATTGTTGGCTCAACCTCTTTGTTTTTCATTCTCTCGGAGTATCTCAATAATTCATGGTGTTGTTTCTCATCGTCACTCTTTGCATTTGAAGATTAGAGAAGAGTTTCTCTCAAATCTTGGTCCGTTCTGTTGAAGATTCATGGTTCTAGCTTGATGCCACCCTCTCATAATTGTTTTCGATTGTGAGATTTCTTTTCAACCATCCGGAGCATTTCATGAGTTGTTTCCATTTCTTTCCTCCGAAGGCCATCATGTCATAATTCTTCATTCTCAGCGTGTAGCTATTGTTCTCCAGACCTTACCGGCGAATCATTGACATATCCTCTAATCAATTCACGATCTCTTCGTTCTCTTGTATCTAAATCCCCTCAAGTATCTTCCTTCATTTTCCAATTCTTTCCGGTGAATTGTGCCTTTGCTACGTTCATTTTCAGTTCTTACGTGGTTCGTTCAAGATTTCCCATCCTTCGTTATCGTTTCAATTCATTTATTCTTTCATTGTTTCAATCCTACCGGTGGTTGTTGTAGACTTTCATAAGTTTACGCTATATCTCTCTTAATCCTTTCTACGAGAATAAGTAGTATGCCAAATCCGTTGCTTGTCATCAATTTAAATTGGTGAAGGATAGGAATAACGTAATTCTTATTATTGTTTCATCCAAGTGATCTAGTTTCTTCTTTCGAGAGTTGTTCATCATGTCACATTTCTCGGTTCGAGATGCTTCATCTTTTCTTTTCCGGAGTTCCAAGTTTTCCGCATTATCTCGTCCGAAGCTCCATCTAAATCATCGCAAGGCTTCACCTTGTGTTTTCAGGTTCTCTTTCTTTCTATCACCCTTTTATTACCGGAGTTCTTCATGGAGGCTCTACATGGTGGTTCGTCAAGTATTCTTTTCATTCCTCAATAGTTCTTCAAGTTGTCTCTCGAAGTTATGACCCGCCAAGCTATACTCAAAATTAAACATGGTGCTCAACACATGTTTTGTTTTGAGGCATTCAAGCATTCTTCATCTTGCATTCCAAAGTGCAATTCTTTCTACCTTACCTTTTGAGGTGGTGTTATATCATTCTTGATAATTTTCATTCATGTTTCGCGATACACATGTTGTCAGGAATGAGGTATTTGAAACCCATCATTTTCTTCCTTGGAGTTAACTTGGTAAAGATTTCACCTAAAAGCCTTCCTGAAGGAATGTTGCTAATTGTGGTGCTTATCAATGACCCAAGTTCTCCATTTATCCTCTTGGTGAAAGAAGTTTCTCTTATCTTCATTGATCTCAACCAATCAATTTGTTTCTGTTAGTGGCCGATTGTTACCTCATAATTTTTAGAAGTTTTCCATAAGGCCACTATAAGCTTATTCATTTTCGTTGTTGATTTTCCAACAACTCCGTTCAATCCTTCTTTGCAAGTGTGCTTTCCAAGTTCATTTGTGGCAGAAGTTGTCATTTTCTTCTCTGTCCCTTTATCCCAACGATCTAGATTCTATTCTTTCGCTCCGGAGGCATTGTGATGTTGTGCTCTTCACCCATCACCTCGTTTTGTCAAGATCATGTTATTTTCTTTCTTATCCATTTAACTGGAGTGTTGTGTTCTCATTCAAGCTCTTTCATCTTATCAAGTCTTGCTTCTCTTTTCAACCGGAGTGTTGTCCAAATTTGATCTTCCTTGTTCCTTGTTTATCTCGTTTCAACTAGAGTGGTTCCAATTCCTTCTTGTCCATTGTACTCATCATTCATAGCTTTGCAGCCTCCAAGGTTCACATGGTGTTCCTTCTTTCTATTCTCTACCGTAGAGCTCTCAATTGTGTTCAACTCCATTGTGTTCTCTCTTTCAAGTTTTCAACCTCTCAAGGTTCTTTGGTTTCACTCATTGGTCGAAGAAGCAACTTAGTTTTACCTCCTCTCTTCCTCTTCCATTTCTCTCCGGTGCCATCCTAGATCTTGGGACGAGATCCTATGGTATTGGTGGAGAGTTGTAACGCCCCAAGACCGGCGCTCCAGATGCCTTCCATGTTTTCCGAGTTTCATCGTGTGATTTTCTATTGTTCGTGCATTCATCTCTGCATCATGTGCATTGCATCATGTCTTCATGCAACCCTTTCAAAAACTCAGCAAAATAAATTGCATAGATCGTTGATCTATTTAAATCGAGGGAATTCATATGGTGACTTCTCTTTATAACAAATACCCTCCCAATATTATTAGGGAGCTATGATAAATATTCCATTCTTTGGAATCATCATAACACACTTACAATTTAATTCTCATGCCTTCCCTACTTTAAGTTTGGTCCCCAAACTTTTTCGATAATTCTTTTTTCTCACATCCAAGCTCCTCCAAAACTCTCAACATTTTTGGACTCTTCTAAAACTTTGTCCTAGTACAAACCATTCGAATTAAATTCAAATGGATTTGAATCTAAATCTTTCTATCATGCCACTTTTATTTTCCTGGATGGAGCTCATTTTTGTGAGTTCGGGAAAATAATCCCCATGCCCAAACTCTCCTCGTAGCCTTTCTTTTCTTCCCTTTTATTCTTATGTTAAAGAGAATTAGAGGGAGAGAGAAGAGAGCCAGCTCAGCCGGCCTCTTGGGTCTGACCATCTAGGCGGGCCCATTCGTGCAGCTAGCCCAGCCCACCTAAACCCTTCCTAACCCTAGCCCAATTGATCCCCTTAACACCTCGCTCGCTATCCCTCTCTCTCTCTCGATCCCTTGCCTCTCCCTCAACTCCCTCCAGCGCCGCCGCACGCTCACAGCCAGCACCATAGGAGCGGCCGCGCCCGATATGCTCCAAGTTGCGCCCCCAGCCATGCCCTCAACCGTATCCTGCAGCCCCGCGCTGTCCATCTCGTGAACCGTGCCTCGTCCTCGCGTCTCCCTTCCTTGTCCCGCACCCGAGCTCTTGGAGCCCGAGACGTCCCGAGTGCCTCCTCCCTGCTGCTTCGCTTGTAGCCGAGCAGGAGCTCCGCCGCCTCGACTCCTGGCCCAGCCGCCATCGGCCGCTCCCTCCCTGACCTCCGGCCTTGTCCAGGCCATCCCCGTCGTCGCCTCTCCAACCGTGGCGACCCGCCGCCAGACCCGTGCTCGACCCCGGTCTTCGCTGCTTTGCCTTCTCACTGGAGATCGTGTCCCTGCCATCTTTTTCACCTCCTGCCCGAGATCCACCTTCGGCCTCGCCATGGTTCGCCTGTACCAGCTCTATCCGACAAGGACGTCGCCCCGCTGCCTTCTCTTGCCACGACCAGGATCCCCCTCCTCGCGCCTCTGGTCACCTCGCCACCCCATCACCCATCATGTGCCCGCGTCCGCGCAACACCATCTCTACCGCCTCCACGCACCTCCGGTGACCTCCTGAGGCAGGGCCTTGGCAAGTCCCTCGATGCCCCTTCAGATTCATGAAGACCGGCAAGTTCGACTTCGGTGCCAAGTTCGTCTTCAAATCTGTACGACTACATCCGATGTGGATTTCGGCAAGTACTTGGAGGCCACAATGACGCCAAGTACCACGACACCCCTGTTCGACTACAGAATGTGTACAACTACGCCGAAGAGCTTGGATGCACCAAGTTCCACTACTTCCACAACCGGCGCCTTGGGTTTCGTCAAGTTCCTATACGACCCATGTACTACTACCATTGCCAACTTAGAATACCGCACGGTTACGCCAAGTTCATCTACAAAACGTGTACAACTACTTCCACAATGACCCACGAGTACCACTACTTCCCTTGACAAACTTGAACCGCTCCTTAAACGCACGCTTCAAAGGTATAACCGCCGAGACGATCGCTGAATGCATGTGTGTCTGAGACGCTCCCTATGTTTGCACCGTGTTCGAGTTGTCATTGCACGTCCCTCCTCGTTTGGCATGCCGTCGACCTGTGGGAACCCGGTTACCGGGATCACCCCACTATCCTTACATGACTTGCTCATGTCTGACGTCCTTTTGCACCGGTATCTCCATGAGCTACCCGAACCGATATGTTGCCGTGGCATGATTTTCGGATTTGTTGCCGTGGCACCCCTTTTGTTCCGCCATGGTGACCAAATACTTCATAACATGGTCATGTCAACATTTTCATAAAATTGCATATAACTTGTATATGTCATCCGCATCATGTAACAACATTTAAATGCTTAAAATTTGTTGTTGCTTTAAATTGCCAAATGACATATGGGGATTTTCCGGAATTGTTGTTTGTTGTTTCCGGCCTCATTTAAACTTGCCTAAATAGGTGGTTTGCTCATGCTTCACCTCTTGCCATGTTTAATAACATTTAATGTTGTTGGGTACATAAACGAGAGCGAACTAAAGAAATGGATGTGGTGTTTCGTCGATATGCAACTCGTTGCATATTGAACTCCACTTAACTTGTAGTATTGTTTGTGCACTTTGTCATGCCATGCCTCATTAAATCGGACATTCATCATACTTGTTTGTGCATCATGCCGTGCTTATGTGATGGTTGTTTACTGTGTTGTTTGCTTCTTTTCCGGTTGCGCTTCTCCTTGATAGTTCCGATAATGGTGCGTTCGTGAGGAATTGTTCGTCTACGTCCGTTTGTCTTCTTCATGGACTCGTTCTTCTTCCTTGCGGGATCTCAGGCAAGATGACCATTACCCTCGATATCACTTCTATCTTTGCTTGCTAGTTGCTTCGTTCTATTGCTATGCTGTGCTACCTATCACTTGTTAACCATGCCTCCCTTATTGCCATGTCAGCCTCTAACCTTTTCATCCTTCCTAGCAAACCGTTGCTTGGCTATGTTGCTCAGCCCCTCTTTGTGTTGTTAGTTGCAGGTGAAGTTGAAGATTGCTCCATGATGGACAGGATTATGTTGGGATATCACAATATCTCTTATTTAAATTAATGCATCTATATACTTGGTAAAGGGTGGAAGGCTCGGCCTTATGCCTGGTGTTTTGTTCCACTCTTGCGCCCTAGTTTCCGTCATACTAGTGTTATGTTCCTTGATTTTGCGTTCCTTACGTGGTTGGGTGATTTATGGGACCCCCTTGACAGTTCGCTTTGAATAAAACTCCTCTAGCAAGGCCCAACCTTGGTTTTAACATTTGCCACCTAAGCGTTTTTCCCTTGGGTTCTGCAGACTCAAGGGTCATCTTTATTTTACCCCCCAAGGCCAGTGCTTCTCTAAGTGTTGGTCCAAACTAGAGCCACTTGCAGCGCCACCTCGGGGCAACTTGAGGCTGGTTTTAGTTGTACGTAGTGTTCATCCGGTGTGCCCTGAGAACGAGATATGTGCAGCTCCTATCGGGATTTTTCGGCACATCGGGTGGCTTTGCTGGTCTTGTTTTACCATTGTCAAAATGTCTTGTAAACCGGAATTCCGAGACTGATCGGGTCTTCTCGAGAGAAGGAATATCCTACGTTGACCGTGAGAGCTTGTGATGGGCTAAGTTGGGACACCCCTGCAGGGTATAAACTTTTGAGAGCAGTGCCCGCGGTTATGTGGCAGATGGGAATTTGTTAATATCAAGTTGTAGAGAACTTGACACCAGATTCGAATTAAAATGCATCAACCGTGTGAGTAGCCGTGATGGTTTCTTTTCAGCGAAGTCCGGGAAGTGAACACGGTCTTTGTGTTATGATTGTGCGTAAGTAGTTTCAGGATCACTTCTTGATCACTTCTAGCTTCTCGACCGTTCCGTTGCTTCTCTTCTCGCACTTATTTGCATATTCTAGCTACCATATTTGCTTAGTGCTTGCTACAACTCCACCTCATTACCACTTCCTACCCATAAGCATAGTCTTGATCTTGCAGGTTTTGAGATTGCTGAGTCCTCGTGACTCATCAGATACTATCACAACAGTTGCAGGTGCCGACGATACCAGTGCAGGTGATGCAACCCAGCTCAGATGGGAGCTCAACGAAGATCTTGGTCGTTGCTATGTTTCGTTTCATGTCGATCAGTAGTGGAGCCAAGTTGGGACGATCGGGGATCTAGCATTTGGGGTCATCTTCTTTTCATCTGGATTGGTTTGTAGTCGGACTATGTGTGTACTCTGAATGAAGTATGATCTATTTAAGTACTTGTGTGAAGTGGCGATTGTAAGCCAACTCTTTATCCCTTTCTTGTTCATTACATGGGATTGTGTGAAGATGACCCTTCTTGCAACAAAACCACAATGCGGTTATGCCTCCAAGTCGTGCCTCGACACGTGGGAGATAAAGCCGCATCGTGGGTGTTACAGTACCTCCCTACTATGCTTATAGCAAGACATACATCAGGTCTGGTACACAACATTTCATACATGATAGAACCTATGGCTGAAGCATAGGGAATGACCTTCATTTTCTCTCTACCTTCTGCAGTGGTCGGGCATTGAGTCTGACTCAACTTCACACCTTATAACACAGGCAAGAACCCTTTCTTTGGTTGATCCATTTTGAACTTCTTCAAAACTTTATCAAGGTATGTGCTTTGTGAAAGTCCAATTAAGCGTCTTGATCTATCTCTATAGATCTTGATGCCCAATATGTAAGCAGCTTCTCCAAGGTCTTTCATAGAAAAACTCTTATTCAGGTATCCCTTTATGCTATCCAGAAATTCTATATCATTTCCAATCAACAATATGTCATCTACATATAAGATTAGAAATGCTACATAGCTCCCACTCACTGTCTTGTAAATACAGGCTTCTCCAAAAGTCTGTATAAACCATATGCTTTGATCGCACTATCAAAGCATTTATTCCAACTCCAAGAGGCTTGCACCAGTCCATAAATGGATCGCTAGAGCTTGCACTCTTTGTTAGCACCCTTTGGATCGACAAAACCTTCTGGTTGAACCATCTACAACTCTTCTTCCAGAAATCGATTTAGGAATGCGGTTTTGACATCCATTTGCCAAATTTCATCATTATAAAATGCCTCAGTTCCTAACATGATTTGGATATACTTAAGCATCACTACGGGTGAGAAAGTCTCATCGCAGTCAACTCCTTGAACTTGTCGAAAACCTTTCACAACAAGTCGATCTTTGTAAACAGTAACATTACCGTCTGCGCCGGTCTTCTTCTTAAAGATCCATTTATTTTCTATGGCTTGCTGATCATCAGGAGAGTCCACACAAGGCCACACTTTGTTCTCATATATCCCATCTGAGATTTGATGGCATCAAGCCATTTTGCGGAATCTGGGCTCATCATCGCTTCCTCATAGTTCGTAGGTTCATCATGGTCTAGTAACATGACTTCCAGAACAGGATTACCGTACCACTCTGGTGCAGATCTTACTTTGGAAGACATACTTGGTTCGGTAGTAACTTGATCTGAAGTTTCATGATCATCATCATTAACTTCCTCACTAATTGGTGTAGGAATCACTAGAACTGATATCTATGATGGACTACTTTCCAACAAGAAAGAAGGTAAAATTACCTCGTGTAACACCCCAAAAATTTAACCATGATTTGTTTATTAAAATTTTGCCAGGAAATTAACTTTTTATTTTCTGGATATATCTTTTGATTTCTGAACCTTTCTTTTCTTTGATATTGCGGAGTTTTTACCCCAAGTGAAAACTTTCCAGAAAAATATTAATGGACTTGTATACCCTCTCAAGAAAACATTTCTTTTATTAGTGGATTTATTTGCATAATTGTTTTTCCTGAACTTTATTCTTTTAAAATTGAGTTTTCATAAGTTTTGGAGCCTCTTTTGCACTGCAACCATTTCAAATTCTTCTTTAAAATCCCCACCAAAACTTGGGGATGTCATGTGATGTCTCCACACCACTTTTATGCAAAAATATCTTGTAGTCATTTGGTAATTTTGAACCCTACACCAAATTTTCAGATCTGGTCCAGTTTGCAATATTGCACTACAACCTATTTAAATATTCCTTTAAAACTTCCACCAAAATTAGGGGATGTTAGTAGTAGTGTATAGTTCTACTTTATGCAAAAACCCACTGGTGTTCTTTAAAAAATTTGAGCAAAACATCCTGTTTTGCTCTCTGGTCAAGTTTGGTACTTTTTACTGCAACCCCATTTTATTTTGCTCTGTTGCCCATGATCTTTCTCCTGCTAATAAACCACCCTGCAAAACCCTTAAGTCCAGGAGAGTGGACCCATTGGAGTATTTTGGGTCCATGAAATGATAGCCTTTAGTTTCTGTCCAGATTTGGTTTTCTCAAAAACTTGCACTAGCAATATTCTGGTTTTTCCCAACTAACCTTGCCACCCTATTTATCATCCAAAGAGACTACGATCTGGAGACTTTGGCCACCCCAAGAGATGCCTAGATGCCCTTGGCATTTCATCGATCAGGTTAGGAGCATGGCCAGTTTTGGCATGCTTTTGGACTTGCATTATGAAGTTGCCCTAATGGCCTTACCAGCATGTCTATTAGCTCCAATATGATCTTTAGCCTAGCCCTGTTTAGTTGTAGAGGCAACAGAGGGGCATAGAACACAATGGCATTTGGTTGAATGCCTGGCGTGCGTCCTTTGGGCGCGCCCAGAGCGCACGTTTTGCACGCGCGCGCACCGAGCCGCCGCGTCTCGCTGCCGCCCTCCCCCGCACCCGTTCTGATCCTTGGCCATTCGGCGCCAACGCGCCCGACCCCTCCCTCATCGCAAAGCCACCCTGGCCCCTCCTGGCGCCCTACAGCACCACCACCACAAGCCGCCAATGCCGCCCGGCCGGCCCCTGCCATGGACGGCGCCACCCAAGCCATACGCGTGCGCCAGCTGCCCTCTAGAGCAGCTCGAGCTCATCCACGAGCCATGTGCTAGCGCCCGTCGCCGCCACGTTGCCCTACAAGCTATAGAACGGAGGTTCGCCATTCTTATCCACGGCCGCCGTCGGAACCGACCTTCGCCGCCAATAAATAGGGACCCCCTACCCTCTCCAAACCCCCAAGCAACCTCAGGCCATCCCTCTGATGCTCCCCTAGCTAGCCATCGACGGGGGGAGGCCTTCTTCCTCGTCTACGGCCAGTTCGGCCGTGGTCACACTCCGGTGCCATGCGTCGCGAGCAGAGCCTCCCCCATCCTTCCAGCGCTATCGTTCGACACCCCATGGCCGTGCGGAGCCGCCCGACCTCTCAGCTTCGACGGGGATCCACCGTAGCCCAAGCCCCCAATCCTCCTGAAGCCACCGTCTGCCGCAGAGCTCGCTGCCGGCGACTCCCTTCGCCCCCGCCAGCCGTTCGACCACCGGGAGGACCGCCCTGGACCATCGGATCCATCCCTGCCCTTGGAACCCCGCGGGGAGCCGCCGTTCATCGTCGGCGATCGCCGGAGCCCCGCCTCCGCTCAGGCAGAGGAGAAAGGAAGGGGGCGACTGGTCAAACCTGACCAGTGGGCCCAAGGGACCCACTATCGGTGACCCCGAGCTGCTCCACGCTGGCATAAGTGTAAGCGTAAAGCCCAGAGTACACTCCCCCCCCCCCGAACCGTTTTTCTTTTTCTGTTTCTTTTATTTATTTATTTTAAACAGAACTTTGACTGGACATATCTTTTAAAATAAAACTCCAAATGAGTTGATTCTTTTTCCTACCTCTCTCATATTTCACCTAGTTTATTTTAAGATTTATTTTAGAAATAATTAGGAAAACTTTTTGTACTATTTTTTAAAGTTTGTTTTAATTTGAATATTTTCAAAAATAGGATTTTGAAGAAGAAGGCAACTTTCAATAGTTTTGGAATGCACCGTGCCTCTCCACAACTTGAAGGCAAGCATTCTGGACCCTGGCATAATATTGTTGTGTGTTGTTTGATTCAGTTACAACACCACCTTAACACGAAAGTATTCATTATTTTATGTGATGATATGATCATACTCATGAGTGCGTAATGAATGTTCCTTGCTGTTGGAATTTGATATGCTTGTGATAGTAATCACCCTCGTATGCCTTTCATGCATATCGGAAGGGATCTGGGAAAGCCTCTGTCTTGGGTAGACACGAGCTTGTCTCCAGTCTTCATTGAGACGGTTCTTTCCGGTATGGCATTCTAAGGTATGATGAGTGGTGATTCTGTCTGTTGGTTGAAACATATTTGTTGTGCTAATCATGCAGGGAATACTTAAACCTCCTGAGTCGGCCGTAGATCGAGTCTTGTTCCAGTAACCCCCATACTTGTTTCGTACTACCGCTTGTCCCTGCCATAGGTAGGGTACGGTTTAGTAAGTTGTCAACCCCTTCCTAGCACACACCATACAGAGAGGCCATGGTGGAAGATACCGGCTGCATCCGGTAGGCATGCCACCTGGTCCGGGGGCATGGGTGTTTCCGGTTGTAGCCGAGGGGGTAGCTGCCCTAGTTTGTGTGTGTTATAAATTTCGTGATCCCATGCTAATCGAGGTTGTAGCCTCCCCACTTAGAGTTTTGCTTGACAGGTGTTGTGGGTGATTCCAGACACCGGTAAGTTAAGCTGGTGTGTGCGGGTCGGGTGTGTTTTCAAGTAAAAGACCGTAAATGGAATTAGTCCCGATGGACTAAAGGAATCTGTTACTCGTGGGTAAAGAGTACACCCTCTGCAGAGATTATATCTATTCGAATAGCCGTGTCCATGGTAAAGGACTATAGTCTGGGATGGGTCAAGTGTCGGTCTTAGTGTCGGTCTTCGGAGGAGAAACTGCTAAACCAGAACATGGATCATGACTTGTGACTCATGATGATTATGATTATTGTTATTATGGACTAACCATTTACATTATTTGAATTATTGAGTATCCCTGGGATGGTTCTACCTCCTGGATATTCACTGTGATTATTTTATTTATAAGCCCTTTAGGTGGTGTCGCTCAGACGCACGACTGTGGCATGCTTGTTATTTTTATAAGCCCATTATGTGGTGTCGCTCAGACGCCCGACTGTGGCATGCTTGTTCCTTCTTTTATTTATAAGCCCTTTATGTGGTGTCGCTCAGACGCCGAACTGAGGCATGCTTTAAGTTATTACCCTTTCGAGGCGTCGCTTCAGACAACCGATCGGTGCATTTTATTTCTACTCCAGTATTGGCTATTCATGTAGTATATGAATAACCCTGCTTGCGTGCATCATGGATTGCTATTTCGTGATTGACGTTGCGAACATAGACTATTTCAGAGCATGATTATCAATTGTTATATTATACCTGTGTTCATAATGTTTGCGAGTACATTCAAAAGTACTCACTGGCTTGTCCCTGGCTATTGTCTTGGCCAGATTTCTTGCATGAAGAGGAGCGTTGCAATGACAGCTCCGGGACCCATGCAATGGTGACAGCAGCCTCGTGAATATAGGAGTTACCCTGGTCAGCCATTCCTGTGGGAAATGGAGTCTCATAGACGCTGATGAGCCACAAACTGCTTCCACCATCAACCACTAGAAACCTTGTGTTGTACTCACAGGCCAGAATGGTCTTGTACTACATATTATGTATTTTGCTTGGAGTTTCTGTATCAAGTTGGTGTCTCGCCGACTAACAGTAATCTTGGGGCTGGTGAGCACAAGGGCCATTTTCTGGGAAATTAATCTCCCGAAAATCCGGTCCTGACACCTCATCAAGTTCTACTTTCCTCCTAGTCACTTCTCTAGAAAGGATCCATTCTTACCAACAAAGATTTTGCCTTCGGATCTGTGATAGATGGTGCACCCAACAATTTCCTTTGGGTATCCCATGAAGACGCACTTCTCCGATTTGGGTTCGAACTTATCGGGTTGAAGCTTTTTCAGACAAGCATCGCAGCCCCAAACTTTAAGAAACAACAACTTTGGTTTCTTGCCAAGCCACAGTTCATAAGGCGTCGTCTCAATGGATGTTGATGGTTCCCTATTTAAAGTGAATGCAGTCGTCTCTAAAGCATAACCCCAAAACGATAGCGGTAAATCAGTAAGAGACATCATAGATCGCACCATATCCAATAAAGTATAGTTACGACGTTCGGACACACCATTTCGCTGTGGTGTTCCAGGTAGTGTTAATTGTGAAACTATCCCATGTTGTTTCAAATGAATACCAAACTCGTAACTCAAATATTCTCCTCCACGATCAGATCGTCGAAACTTTATTTCTTTCTTGTTATGATGATTTTCCACTTCACTCTGAAATTCTTTGAACTTTTCAAATGTTTCAGACTTATGCTTCATTAAGTAGATATAACCATATATATCTGCTTAAATCATTCGTGAAGGTAAGAAAATAACGATACCCAAGAAGAGCCTCAATACTCATTGGACCGCATACATCTGTATGTATTATTTCCAACAAGTTAGTAGCTCGTTCCATTGTTTTGAAGAACGGAGTTTTAGTCATCTTGCCCATAAGGCACGGTTCGCAAGCATCAAGTGATTCATAATCAAGTGATTCCAAAAGTCCATCAGCATGGAGTTGCTTCATGCGCTTTACACCGATATGACCCAAATGTTAGTGCCACAAATAATTTGCTCTATCATGATTAAACTTAAATCTTTTGGCTTCAACACTATGAATATGTGTATCACTACTATCGAAATTCAATAAAAATAGACCACTCAGCAGGGGTGCATTACCATAAAAGATATTACTCATATAAATAGAACAACCATTATTCTCTGATTTAAATGAATAACCATCTCGCATTAAACAAGATCCAGATATAATGTTCATGCTCAATGCTGGCACCAAATAACAATAATTCAGGCCTAAAACTAATCCCGACGGTCCATGTAGAGGTAGCGTGCCGACAGCGATCACATCAACTTTGGAACCATTTCCTACGCGCATCGTCACCTCATCCTTAGCCAATCTTTGCTTAATCCTGACTATTATACCCACAACTCTTTGTGTTCTACTCATTCATATAACATCTACGCATAGACCTGGCTCGGATGCCATTGTTAGGGAACGTGGTAATTTTGAAAATTTTCCTACGATCACGCAAGATCTATCTAGGTGATGCATAGCAATGAGAGGGGAGAGTGTTGTCCATGTACCCTTGTAGACCGAAAATGGAACCGTTATGAAAACGCGGTTGATGTATTCATACGTCTTCACAATCCGACTGATCCTAGCACCGAAGGTACGACACCTCCGTGATATGCACATGTTCAGCTCGGTGACGTCCCATGAACTCTAGATCCAGCTGAGGTCGAGGGAGAGTTACGTCAGCATGACGGCGTGGTGATGGTGATGATGAAATTACCGGCACAGGGATTTGCCTAAGCACTATGACAATATGATCGAGGTGAAAATCTGTGGAGGGGGGCACTGCACACGGCTAAACAATCAATTTGTCTGTTCTAGGGTGCCCCCTGCCCCCGTATATAAAGGAGCAAGGGGGAGGCCGCCCGGCCCTCCTTGGGTGCGCCCCCAAGAGAGGAATCCTACTAGGACCACAAGTCATTGTAGGTTTCCACCTAAAGGGAGAGAGGGGGAAGGCAAGGAAAGGGGGGGGGCGGCCCCCCTTCCCTTGTACAATTCAGACTCAAGGGGGAGGGGAGGGCGTGGCCAACCCCTCATGGCCCTTCCTCTTCTCCCACCAAGGCCCATCTAGGCCCACTAGTTCCCCCGGGGGTTTCCGCTAACCCTCCGGCACTCCGGTTTTATTTGAAACTTCTTTTGCAAGACTTTTGGTGTCCGAGTATAGTCGTCCAATATATCAATCTTTATGTGTCAACCATTTTGATACTCCTCGTCATGTTTGTGATCACATCCAGGACTCCAAACAACCTTCGGTACATCATATCACATAAACACATAATACCAATTGTCATTGAATGTTAAGCGTGCGGACCCTATGGGTTCGAGAACTATGTAGACATGACCAAGACACATCTGCGGTCAATAACCAATAGCGGAACCTAGATGCCCATATTGGTTCCTACCTATTCTACGAGGATCTTTATTGGTAAAACCGCATAACAACATATGTTGTTGCCTTTGTCATCGGTATGTTACTTGCCCGAGATTCGATCATCGGTATCTCAATACCTAGTTCAATCTTGTTACCGGCAAGTCTCTTTACTCGTTCCGTGCTACTTCATCCCACAACTAACTCATTAGTCACAATGCTTGCAAGGCTTATAGTGATGAGTGTTACCGAGAGGGCCCATAGATACCTCTCCGAAACACGGAGTGACAAATGATAATCTCAATCTGTGCCTGCCCAACAAACACCTTCGGAGACACCTGTAGAGCACCTTTACAATCACCCATTTACGTTGTGACATTTGGTAGCACACAAAGTGATCCTCCGGTATTCGGGAGTTGCATAATCTCATAGTCTGAGGAACTTGTATAAGTCATGAAGAAAGCAGTAGCAATGAAATTGACACGATCATAATGCTAAGCTAAAGTATGGGTCATGTCCATCACATCATTCTCTTAATGATGTGATCCCGTGCATCAAATTATAACACATGTCTATGGTTAGGAAACATAACCATCTTTGATTAACGAGCTAGTCAAGTAGAGGTATACTAGGGACTATATGTTTTGTCTATGTTTTCACACATGTACTAAGTTTCCAGTTAATACAATTCTATCATGAATATTAAACATTTATCATGAATTAGGGAAATAAATAATAACTTTATTATTGCCTCTAGGGCATATTTCCTTTAGTCTCCCACTTGCACTAGAGTTAATAATCTTGTTTACATAGTAATGATTCTAACACCCATGGAGCTTTGGTGTTGATCATGTTTTGCTCGTGGAAGAGGCTTAGTCAATGGGTCTACAACATACAGATCTGTTTGTATCTTGCAAATCTCTATGTCACCTTCCAACACTTGATGACGGATGGAATTGAATCGTCTCTTGTTGTGCTTGGTTCTCTAGTGAAATCTTGATTCCTTTGCCAAGGCAATTGCACCAGTATTGTCACAAATGATTTGCATTGGACCTTATGCACTAGGTATGACACCTAGATCAGTGTCGGTGGAAAACGACACCTATGGGATCACTGGAATCCCTACTACGGTCGGCGGGCGCGAGGTTGTGGAAAGAGCGGGTCTAGGAGCCAGCACAAAGATTGTTTACCAAGGTTTGGGCCGCGAGGATGCGTAATACCCTAATCCTACTTTGGTGTATATTTGAGTGTTCTTCAGTTCTTGAACTAGCTATGGCGTATGCATAGTCCAAAAGTTCTGAATGCCTCGGGCCTCCTTTTATAGAAAAAGGGGACGCCATAGTGGCACATAGGAGGTGGAAAGGCATAAAGTGGCTGAGTCTATCATATGGCAACGTCGTACAAACACATTTAATGTGCTGCCGACGTTCCCTTCTTGCTTTATCGGGGATGGCAAGGAAGCTCGTCCCAGCTATCGCCACCCCACATGGCTCCGACGCGCATCCGAGATGACGAGGTGTTGCAGTGCCATGTTGGCTGGCTGCTGGGCTGGTGCGGTGGCAGAGTCTTCTCGAAGATCTGCATGTCACCATGCAGGTGCTTGTTGAGTCGGTCTAGAGGCCGCACGTTGCCATGCAGTTGCTCGCCTAGCTGGCTGAGCTGGCAGATGCATGCGAAGGGCGGTGGAGTCTTGGCAGATGTGGGCATGGCCGCGGCCCTACTGTAACGCCCGGATAATCATGCTATAGTAATCTCACGTTAATGGTGCCACGTCACCTCTATCACTGTAGTTAATCTCGGGTTAATTCAAAACCGTTTCAAAATTCAAATTCAAATTAATGTCAACAAATAAAGTTTTCAAAAGTTGAAACAAAAATGTTCGGACAATGCCAAATATGGCATAGGCAATTATGCTGTAGATGACACAAATTTATAAAATACTTAAATGTCCAAATTAAATAGAAAAGAAAACAAAGATAAAAAGAAAAGGAAAAGAAAGGGAAAAAGAAGAAACCCCCCTTCCCCCCGGGCCGAAAGGCCCAGCTAGCCAGCAGCGAGCCACCCAACCGGCCCAGCTCCCCGCACTGCACCCTCTCCCTGTTCCTCGGTTCTGCGCTGCTACAGGGCGCGGTCGCCACCGGACCCCCTCGCCGGCGCCGCAAGGAGATAAGATCGCCGGCGCCCCCGCCTCCTCGATCCCGCCTCCCACTCACCCCCACACTCACCCTCGGCCCCCGCGCCTCTCCCCCTCCCCTCAGATCCACTCACCGCTCCTTGCTCTCCGCCATGGCCGAGCGCCTTCCTCGCCGCCGCTCGTAGTAGACGCGACCGCCGTCGCCCGTTCACCTCGCCAACGTGTCCGTCGTCCCGCCGTCATCCTCCTTGTCGACCGGTGGCCGCAACTGGAGCTCGGAGGCACTGCTGCAACGATTCCCTTCTTACTCATCTCCGGTCGTCGCCGTTCTTCAACAACTCCGGCGACGCCCTCTGCAGCTACTAAGCCACCAAAGGCCACCGTGCGTGCCGCTCGGTGAGCTTCCCCGCCTCCTACTCCTCCTCGTTAAGCACCTCGCGCCCCGTAGCTAGCTGCCGCCGTAGCACCTGAGTGCCCCACCGTGGATCTCCTCGCCGACGAGTCTCTGGTGACCAAATGGTCACGGGCGTGTTGCCATTGAACTCACCGCGTCGAGTAGGGCCCGACTAGCTCTCCCGTTTGCCCAATAACGCGCCGCAGCGCCGTTTCCTCTCACGGTTGAACGCCGGCGTCCGCCGCGCCGCTCGCCGTCGTCGCTACATGGCAACTCCGGCCGCGGTATCCCTACCGTTTGACGCGGCTTCGTCTCTGCATTCGAACGCACCCAACCGCACGTAGAACCACGCCCCACAGCCCCGTTGTCGAACTCGCCCGAACCCCGACGTCCGCCTCGCTCGTCGCCGGCGACGCTGCGGCCCTCCTCCGGCCAAGCCACCGACCCCTTCCAATGCGCCACGGCGCGGGCGTTCGAATGAGCCTAACCCCGCTCCTCCCCGAGCCCCGTAGAGCGCTTCCGGCCAACTCCGGCGAGGGGCCGTCATTATTGTGGTCGCCGGAGTTAGCTCCGGCGCGTCTCCGGCGGGTGCCGAGCTGGCACCCACGTGGCACCGCCTCAGACCTTGGTGGTGGCCCAGTCCCCTGTTGACCATTGGTGAGTCAATGGCACGACCGGGCCGCCTGTCTCACTGACCTATGGGCCCCACCTTAATAACAAATAAAAATTAATAGACAATTTTATAATTAATTAAATTAGTTAATTAAACACTAACCTCTCACTGACTATCGGGCCCCACCTGCTAATTAACCCATTTTGATTAGTTTAAACCCTCTGTTAATGCCCCTGACAATGACATGTGGGTCCTACTGGACCCACCTGTCTGTTTGACTTGTCAACCGACTAGTTGACCTGCTGACATCACTCTGATTTCATGCCTGCGTCATCATTCACTGTTTTGATAATGATAGAATTAAATAAATAATTAAAATCAGAAAATGATTTAAATTTTTGGAAAATCATATCTTCTAATCCGTAACTCGGATGAAAATACTTTCTACATGAAGGTTGCTCAGAACGACGAGACGAATCCGGTTACGCAGCCCGTTCATCCTCCACACACCCCTAGAATACCGAACATGCAACTTTCCCCCTCCGGTTCATCTGTCCAAAAATGTAAAACACCGGGAATACTTTCCCGCATGTTTTCCCCCTTCGTCGGTATCACCTACTACAGCGATTGGGCACACCTAGGATCATTACTTGTCAAGTCATGCATCGACATGCATCCGTTTGCATTGTATTCATTGTTTCTTCCCCCTCTTCTCTCCGGTAGACTACGAGACCGACGCTGCTGCTGCCCAGTTCGACTACGGTGTTGACGACCCCTCCTTCTTGCCAGAGCAATCAGGCAAGCCCCCCCTTGATCACCAGATATCGCCTATTCTCCTCTATATTGCTTGCATTAGAGTAGTGTAGCCTGTTATTGCTTTCTGTTAATCCTATTCTGATGCATAGCCTGACATTGTTGCTACATTTGTTGATACCTTACCTGCAATCCTAAATACTTTGTATAGGATGCTAGTTTATCATCATTGGCCCTACATTCTTGTCAGTCTGCCTTGCTATACTATTGGGCCGTGATCACTCGGGAGGTGATCACATATATACATACTACAGATGGTGACTAAAGTCGGGTCCGCTCGAGGAGTACCGGCGAGTGATTCACGGATTGGGGGCTGAAAGGACCTTTGTCCCGACGGCCCTCTGTGTGGATCTTTGTGGCGGAGCGACAGGGCAGGTTGAGACCACCTGGGAGACAGGTGGGCCTGGTCCTGGTCGGCATTCACGATTGCTTCATAATAACATGCTTAACGAGATCTTGGTATTTGATCTGAGTCTGGCCACTGGCCTATACGCACTAACCAACTACGGGGGAAAGATATGGGCACTCGACATCATGGTATCAGCCGAAGCCTTCGTGACGTCAGCGACTGAGCGGCGCGCGCTGGGTTGGACTGCGTAACGCGACTTCCTTTGAAATGGAGGTTGCTAGGTCTGCTCACCGGCGCGTCGCATAGCGTGCGGTGTGCAATGGGCGATGGGCCCGACCCTGTCGCATAGGATTTAGACCGCGTCTTGACCTCTCTGTTGTGCCTAGGTGGGGCTGCGGCGTGTTGATCTTCCGGGCGGGCATGACCGGAAAGTGTGTCCGGCCAAATGGGATCGGCGTGTTGGGTTATGTGGTGCACCCTGCGGTGAAGTTAATCTATTCAATAGCCATGTCCCTTGGTAAAAGGACGACCCGGAGTTGTACCTTGACCTTATGACAACTAGAACCGGACAATTAATAAAACACACCCAGATAAGTTCCACAGACAACTCGGTGATAGCTTTTCCACAGGGCGACGAGGGGAGGATCGCCGGGTAGGATTATGCTATGCGATGCTACTTGGAGGACTTCAGTCTACTCTCTTCTACATCTTTGCAAGGCGGAGGCTGCGAGCGTAGTCTTCGATAGGATTAGCTATCCCCCTCTTATTTTGGCATTCTGCAGTTCAGTCCACTCATATTGCCTCCTTACACATATACCCATGCATATGTATTGTAGCTCCTTGCTTGCGAGTACATTGGATGAGTACTCACGGTTGCTTTGCTCTCTCTTTTCCCCCGTTTTCCTCTTCTTCCCGGATGCCGCAACCAGACGTTGGAGCCCAGGATCCAGATGCCACCATCGGCGGCGACTACTACTACTCGGAGGTGCCTACTACTACGTGCAGCCGGCGGCGACCGGGAGTAGTTAGGAGGATCGAGCGGAGGCTGCGCCTCTTCGTCTGTATCCCGGTTTGTGCTAGCCATCTTATGGCAACTTGTTTAACTTATGTCCGTACTCGGATATTGTTGCTTCCTTGACTTCGTCTATGATCGAGCACTTGTATTCGAGCCCTCGAGACCCACGGCTTGTATTATGATGCTTGTATGACTTATTTATGTTTTTAGAGTTGTGTTGTGATATCTTCCCGCGAGTGATCTTGATCGTACACGTTTGTGTGCATGATCTTGATCGTACACGTTTGTGTGATATAATCGACTGCCTGTAGGAATCCCCCTTCCACACTCCTTGGCCGAAGTCGAGTGTAGTCACTACAAATCTTTTACTAACTTGGTTGTGTGCCTTACGGGCCCACGTCGCCATTGGGAGGTATTAGGATCTTTTACTTCTCGACCTTTACTCTGGGGCTCTGAACTCTCTCCTACTCGGGTTAAACGAATTTACTAACTCTAACATTAGGATCCCGTTACCACGTTCGCCCCAAAGTTGGATAAGCCATAGTTATTCTGTAGGATAGTATTTTGAATAGTACCCACATTGTCATTTGACTCCATTGAAACATCTTTGTTTTCAGATGGAACCCATGAGGCAGGTAAATGCGCCACGGCGCCCATTGGTGCCTCGGGATCACCGATGTGCTAGCTGAGATGATGACCTATCCGGGTTATCGCTGGCACCACAGTACACCGTCTATGAGGACTACCAGGACTTTAACCAGAGCGATGCCGTGCCATCGTCCACCTCTACTCTCGGGAGTATGACTCCACTACCGTCTGCACACGCTCATGGTGTTGGGTGACCATCGAGATGGCAGTTCACGATCTGCCTATGCTGCTCTGACACGTCTTCGTGGAGAGTATCGGGCGTTGGACACTTCCCCTTTCAGGCACATTGCTATCGCATCCGATGTTGGTGCGGAGGGATATTACACTGCTGCCTACTCCACCGTCACTCGAGAGCCCTTCCACCATCAGAGCCTGGTTCTGCATGCTGATGGGTTGGACCGAGCTAACCGAGCTCTTCGCCACGAGTTGTACACCACTCGTCAGCACCTTTGCGGGGCTCTGACGCTGTTGCACCCCTTTGTTCTATCTAGACAGCTACCGTGTTCTACGATCTACCCAGCCAGGACCGTGATGCCCGATGGTGTCGGTTGGCCAGAGGTGGGAGGCTACTCTCCCACACTTGGTCCTCTTCTGCCACCTGACCGTCGGGCTCTACACCAGAGTATCCGCGGCCCCCAGGCCACTGACAAGGACTATCCGTTGCCTCACTACCAGTTGTCGGGCTATGACTACCTCCACAGTACCTCCTGGGACTGATGTAGTCTTGCTTATTAGTATTAGATGCATTCGCGAGCCTGCGTGCCGCCTTTGCTGACTTAGTCTATGTACTGAACTCTGCATACTGAACTCTATGTCCGACCCATTTTGTAAGTTGTGCCGACTACTATATGGTATCTGTCGTGTTCCTTTCATTATGCATGTTTCATCATAAATGATTCTTGTCAATGCAAATTTCTCAATGCTGAACTACCCCTATTATATATTAGCAGGATGGTTAGACCAGCTGGTCGTGGTCGTGGCGGCAACACCCCACCACCGCCTGAGTACATGGCTGGTATGGTCCAACAGCTCGAGATGAATCCCCAGTTCATGGAGAATGTGATGGCTCAGTTCCCTCGTCCCAATATGAAACAACAGCCAACCCAAGTGACTCTGCAGGATTTCATGCGCCTCAACCCAACCGTGTACCACAGCTCAACTCAGTCGCTGGATGCCAATGACTGGCTCCGTGACATCACCTATGAGGTGGAGTCTGCTGAAGTAGCCCCTGCCCGCTATGTCACCTTTGCTTCCTTCTTTCTGAAGGGACCCGCAGCTCAATGGTGGGACAACCACAGGCGTACTCCGCCAGTTGGGACAATCATCACCTGGCCAGACTTTCAAGCTGCCTTCGGTGCCCGCTTCATTCCTCAGGAGATCATGAACATGAAGAAGCGTGAGTTCCGCAACCTCACACGAGCGACAAAGCGTGGAAGCTTATCGGCGGAGTTTACGGACTTGTCCGCTATGCTGAAGAAGACATTGCAACTGATGCGTGAGGCGGGAGAAGTTCGTGGCGGCCTTCAAGCGACATCAAGCTCGCGCCGGTGCATGACTTTGCCGATTTCGTCACCTTGGTGAACAAGGCCATCAATGTCGAGACTGGTCTGCAGGAACACCAGAGCTCTCACAGGCGCAACCGTGACATGGGCTCATCTTCGGGCCCACCCTCGCAGAAGCGTAAGATATGGATCCCGAACAGCATGTACCGTCCAAATGCACGTGCCCCAAGGCAGACCTATGTTGTGCCTCGTCTGCCTCCTCCACCATCTAGGCAGCCAAGGCTTCCAGCTCCACCACCCCGACCTCCTGTTCCCACTCCCAATAATGGTCTGTGCTACAAGTGTGGTCAACCAGGGCACCGTGCTAGGGAATGCAACCAGAATCAGAATCAACTAGCTCTTTCAGCAACTGGCCGTGGTAACAACCAGCCCCGCAACAACAATGCCAAGTCTTATGGTCGTGTTCATGCCAACCACGTTGATCCGAACAAAGCTCAAGACCAGCCTACTACTATGATGGGTACACTCCTCATAAATTCAGTACCAGCATCCGTATTATTTGATACAGGTGCATCGCATTCATTCATGTCAGAAGATTTTGCATGCTTGCATGACATTTAATGTGAGGACATGAATGCTTCTCTATTAGTGCACACCCCTGCGGGCCAATGTCGGACCTCCATGATCTGCAATGACGTCCCCGTTGAATCGAAGGACTAGTATTCCTTGTCTCTCCCATCGTATTGAAGCCCTGTAGCATTGATCTCATTCTAGGAATGAATTGGTTAAAAGCGCATACTGCTTCTACAGTTTGCGCCACTAAGACCGTCCATCTGCTACACCCTTCTGATGAAATAATTAGCTACAATGCTCATCTAGTTCAGAATGCCGAGGCAAGGCTTTATGCCTTGAACGCATTGAATGTTGCACCCCTCGAGGGCATTGAAAACATTCTTGTCGTTCACGAATTCCAAGACATCTTTCTCAAAAAACTTCCAGGGATTCCCCCTGCTAGAGCTGTCGAATTCATCATTGACTTAAAACCAGGCACCACTCCTATAGCCAAACGGCCCTACAAGATGCAGCCGCATGGACTCATTGAGCTTAAGGAGGAAATCGACAAATCTCTTCGAATTGGTTTCATTTGCCCAAGTTGCTCTCCTTGGGGAGCACCTTCTTTCTTTCTCAAGAAGAAGGATGGGACAAACCAATTGGTCCAAGACTACCGTCCTATAAACCAAGCTACCATTCAGAATAAGTACCCTCTTCCTCGGATCAATGATCTGTATGATCAACCGGCTGGTTCATCAGTGTTCTCTAAACTCGACTTGAGGTTGGGTTACCACCAGATCCGTGTTCGTGAAGAAGATATCCCAAAGACCGCATTTGTGACTCGCTATCGATCATACGAGTACACTGTTATGTCTTTTGGATTAACCAATGCTCCAGCCACCTTCTCTCATCCGATGAACTATATATTCATGGATTACCTCGACAAGTTTGTCGTGGTTTATCTGGATGATATCCTGGTATTTTCCAAGAATGAAGAAGAACATGCTGAACATCTTCGTCTTTTGCTGGAAAAGCTACGAGAGCATCAGCTATACGCCAAGTTCTCCAAATGTGAATTCTGGCTTCCCGAAGTAACCTATCTCGGGCATGTCATCTCTAAGGATGGTATTGCCGTCAACCCTGAATGAGTCCAGGCTATTCTTGATTGGACTCCTCCGAAGAACGTTAATCAAGTCAGGAGTTTTCTCGGTCTCGCCAGCTATTGCCGTCGATTCATTGAGAACTTCTCCAAGATCGCCAGACCTCTGACTAACCTGTTGCATAAGGGCGTCAAGTTCCAATGGACAGACAAATGTCAGGAAATTTCCAGGCGCTCAAAGACAAGTTGACCTCTACCCCAGTGCTTGCTCCTCCAGATACTATGAAGGACTTCGTCATTTATTGTGATGCTTCACGTCAAGGCCTTGGCGCTGTCCTAATTCAAGAGCGTAAAGTGATTGCTTATGCCTCTCGTCAATTACACCCTCACGAAGATAACTATCCAGTTCACGACCTCGAGCTTGCTGCTATTATCCATGCACTGAAACAGTGGCGACATTACCTTCTCGGTAATCGTTGCGAGATCTTCACCGACCACCAAAGTCTGAAGTATCTGTTTACTCAACCAGATCTGAACCTCCGTCGGCGAGAGATGGATGGAGATTGTTGCGATTTTAACACAGGTATTTCGTATACCCGAGGCAAGGCTAATGTGATGGCTGATGCCTTGAGCATAAGTCTTCTGCAACCACCTCCGAGTTCACAAAGTTCAGCCCTCACTTGTTGAAGAATTCAGAAAGCTGAACCTCCATATTGTTCCTCCTGGTGCACTCGCCCCCCCTCCTCCGGAGTTTCGCAAGATGAACCTCCATGTTGTTTCCTTGGGTTCTCTCAATACCATAGTTGCTAGACCCGATCAAATGGATACAGAAATGTGACGATGAAGTTGAGATGATTAAACGTTATCTCGCAGAAGGAAAGCCCTCATTCTTCACTGTTGATGACGCAGGCACCTTATTCTTCAAAGGTCGCCTAGTGGTACTGAATAAGAGGGAAAACCTGAATCTGACTCCAAGGGTTATGCAAGAAGCTCATGATACACCTTTGTCTATTCATCCCGGTAGTACCAAGATGTACCAAGACATTCGTCAGAGATTCCGGTGGTCTAATATGAAGCAAGATATTGCTTGTTATGTTGCTGAGTGTGACGTTTGTCGCTGTATCAAAGCAGAGCATCAAAGGCCCGCTAGAACTCTGCAACCTATCTCTATTCCTGAATGGAAATGGGACCATGTTGAAATGGACTTCGTCACCGGTTTTCCCAAATCGCAGAAAGGTAATGATGCTATTCTTGTCGTCATTGACCGGCTTTCTAAGGTTGCACATTTTCTGGCTATCAAAGAGACTATCACTGCTAGTCAGCTGGCAACCCTCTACATGTACGGAATTGTCTCATTACATGGTATTCCATTGGTTATCAGTTCAGATCATGGCAGCTTATTCACTTCAAGATTCTAGGCAAGTTTCCAAGAAGCTATGGGAACACATCTGCATTCAGTACTGCGTTTCATCCGCAGTCGCAAGGGCAAGTTGAACGTGTCAACCAAGTTCTCGAAGACATGCTTCGATCTTGTGTTATTTCCTTCGGCAAGAAATGGGAGGAATCTCTCCCGTATGCTGAGTTCTCTTATAATAATAGCTATCAAGCTAGTCTGAAGATGGCCCCCTTCGAAGTGTTATATGGACGAAAGTGCCGAACCCCTCTGAACTGGTCAGAAACTGGGGAACGTCCACTCTTCGGTCCGGATATTATCCAACATGCCGAAGAACAAGTCCGCATTATTCGCGATAATCTCAAGACTGCTCAGTCGCGTCAGAAGAGTCAGTATGACCATAAACATAAGGACATGGTCTATCAACCTGGCGAAAAGGCCTACCTTCGAGTTACACCAATGAAGGGTGCTCACCGCTTCGGGATAAAGGGCAAACTAGCTCCTCGCTATATTGGCCCATTCACTATTCTCGAAAGGCGTGGAAAAGTGGCATACCAACTAGAACTTCCGCCAAACCTTTCTCAGGTTCACGATGTGTTTTGCGTATCACAGCTCCGCCGTTGCTTCAAGGACCCAATCTGAGGAGTGGATCATGAAGTGCTCGAATTGCAACAGGACCTCTCCTATAAAGAGCATCCGGTCCGCATTCTCGACCAAGCTGAACGCCGCACACGCCAGAAGGCGATCAAGTTCCTCAAAGTTTAGTGGTCGCACCATTCTGAAGATGAAGCCACTTGGGAACGAGAGGATCGTCTGCGTGATGAATACCCTGCACTCTTTCCTGCTACCTCCGGAATCTCGGGACGAGATTTCTTGTAGTGGAGGAGATTTGTAACGCCCGGATAATCATGCTACAGTAATCTCACGTTAATGGTGCCACATCACCTCTGTCACTGTAGTTAATCTCGGGTTAATTCAAAACCGTTTCAAAATTCAAATTCAAATTAATGTCAACAAATAAAGTTTTCAAAAGTTGAAACAAAAATGTTCGGACAATGCCAAATATGGCATAGGAAATTATGGTGTAGATGACACAAATTTATAAAATACTTAAATGCCCAAATTAAATAGAACAGAAAACAAAGATAAAAAGAAAAGGAAAAGAAAGGGAAAAAGAAGAAACCCCCCTTCCCCCTGGGCCGAAAGTCCTAGCTAGCCAGCAGCCATCCACCTAATCGGCCCAGCTCCCCGCACCGCACCCTCTCCCCGTTCCTCGGTTCCGCGCCGCTAAAGGGCGCGGTCGCCACCGGACCCCCTCGCCGGCACCGCAAGGAGATAAGATCACCAGCGCCCCCGCCTGCTCGATCCCGCCTCCCACTCACCCCCACGCTCGCCCTCGGCCCCCGCGCCTCTCCCCCTCCCCTCAGATCCACTCGCCGCTCCTCGCCCTCCACCATGGCCGAGCGCCTTCCTCGTCGCCGCTCGCAGTAGACGCGACCGCCGCCGCCCGTTCACCTCACCAATGTGTCCGTCGTCCCCGCCGTCGTCCTCCTCGTCGACCGGTGGCCGCAGCTGGAGCTTGGAGGCACTGCTGCAACGGTTCCCTTCTTCCTCATCTTCGGTCGTCGCCGTTCTTCACCAACTCCAGCGACGCCCTCTGCAGCTACTAAGCCACCAAAGGCCACCGTGCGTGCCGCTCGGTGAGCTTCCCCGCCTCCTACTCCTCCTTGTTAAGCCCCTCACGCTCCGTAGCTAGCTGCCGCCATAGCACCCGAGCGCCCCGCCGTGGATCTCGTCGCCGACGAGTCTCCGGTGACCAAATGGTCACGGGCGTGTTGCCATTGAACTCACCACGTCGAGTAGGGCCCGACTAGCTCTCCTGTTTTCCCAATAACGCACCGCAGCGGCATTTCCTCTCACGGCTGAACGCCGGCGTTCGTCGCGCCGCTCGTCGTCGTCGCTACACGGCAACTCCGGCCGCGGTATCCCTACCGTTCGACGCGGCTTCGTCTCTGCATTCGAACGCACCCGACCGCCGCGTGAAACCCACGCCCCAGCCCGTCATCGAACTTCGCCCAAACCCGGCGTCGCCCGCTCGTCACCGGCGATG
This sequence comes from Aegilops speltoides, assembly GCA_021437245.1. Classification (NCBI taxonomy): domain Eukaryota; kingdom Viridiplantae; phylum Streptophyta; class Magnoliopsida; order Poales; family Poaceae; genus Aegilops; species Aegilops speltoides. Next base: position 151,147,596 of record CM038144.1, read on the forward strand.
CTGCGGCCCTCCTCCGGCCAAGCCAACGCCCCCTTCTAATGCGCCACGGCGCGGGCGTTCGAATGAGCCTAACCCGCTCCTCCCCGAGCCCCATAGAGCGATTCCGGCAACTCCGGCGAGGGGCCGCCATTATTGTGGTCGCCGGAGTTAGCTCCGGCGCGTCTCCGGCGGGTGCCGAGCTGGCACCCACGTGGCACCGCCTAGGGCCACTAACTGGTTGGCCCAGGTCCCCCTGTTGACCAGTTGACTGAGTCAACTGCTGACTGGGCCGCCCCTGTCTCACTGACCTATGGGCCCCACCTTAATAACAAATAAAAATAAATAGATAATTTGCTAATTAATTAAATTAGTTAATTAAACACTAACCTCTCACTGACTACCGGGCCCCACCTGCTAATTAACCCATTTTGATTGGTTTAAACCCTTTGTTAATGCCCCTGACAATGACATGTGGGTCCTACTGGACCCACCTGTCTGTTTGACTTGTCAACCGACCAGTTGACCTGCTGACATCACTCTGATGTCATGCCTGCGTCATCATTCACTGTTTTAGATAATGATAGAATTAAATAAATAATTAAAATCAGAAAATGATTTAAATCTTTGGAAAATCATATCTTTTAATCCGTAACTCGGATGAAAATACTTTCTACATGAAAGTTGCTCAGAACGACGAGACGAATCCGGATGTGCAGCCCGTTCGTCTGCCACACACCCCTAGCATACCGAACACGCAACTTTCCCCCTCCGGTTCATCTGTCCGAAAACGTAAAACACCGGGAATACTTTCCTTGATGTTTTCCCCCTTCGTCGGTATCACCTACTACCGCGATTGGGGACACCTAGCATCGTTACTTGTCATGTCATGCATCGATATGCATCCGTTTGCATTGTATTCATTGTTTCTTCCCCCTCTTCTCTCCAGTAGACTACGATACTGACGCTGCTGCTGCCCAGTTCACTACGGTGTTGATGACCCCTCCTTCTTGCGAGAGCAATCAGGCAAGCCCCCCCTTGATCACCAGATATCGCCTATTCTCCTCTATATTGCTTGCATTAGAGTAGTGTAGCTTTTATTCTTTCGATTAATCCTATTACGATGCATAGCGACATTGTTGCTACATTTGTTGATACCTTACCTGCAATCCTAAATACTTAGTATAGGATGCTAGTTTATCATCATTGGCCCTACATTCTTGTCAGTCTGCCTTGCTATACTATTGGGCCGTGATCACTCAGGAGGTGATCACGGGTATATACTATACATATATAAATACTACAGATGGTTACTAAAGTCGGGTCCGCTCGAGGAGTACCCGCGAGTGATTCATGGATTGGGGCTGAAAGGACCTTTGTCCGTGACCCTCTGTGTGGATCTTTGTGGCGGGCGGCAGGGCAGGTTGAGACCACAGGAGGCAGGTGGGCCTGGTCCTGGTCGACGTTCGCGATTGCTTCATAATAACACGCTTAACGAGATTTTGGTATTTGATCTGAGTCGGCCTTTGGCCTATCGCACTAACCAACTATGCGGGAAAGATATGGGCACTTTCGGCGTCGTGGTATCGGTAGAAGCCTTCGTGGCGTCGGCGGCGGCGGCGCGCGGGTTGGACTGCGTAGCGACTTCCTTTGTAATGGAGGTTGCTAGGTCGCCCACCGCCGCGTCGCATAGCGTGTAGGTGTGCAATGGGCGATGGGCCCGGACCCTGTCGCATAGGATTTAGACCGGCGTCTTGACCTCTCTGTTGTGCCTAGGTGGGGCTGCGGCGTGTCGATCTTCCGAGCGGGCATGACCGAGAAAGTGTGTCCGGCCAAATGGGATCGGCGTGTTGGGTTATGTGGTGCACCCTGCAGTGAAGTTAATCTATTTGAATAGCCGTGTCCCTCGGTAAAGGGCGACCGGAGTTGTACCTTGACCTTATGACAACTAGAACCGGACACTTAATAAAACACACCGGATAAGTTCCACGAACAACCCGGTGGTCGCTTTTCCCGCAGGCGGCGAGGGAGGATCGCCGAGTAGGATTATGCTATGCGATGCTACTTGGAGGACTTGATCTACTCTCTTCTACATCTTTGCAAGGCGGAGGCTGCGGAAGCGTAGTCTTCGATAGGACTAGCTATCCCCTCTTATTACGGCATTCTGCGATTCGGTCCCTCATATTGCCTCCTTACACATATACCCATGCATATGTAGTGTAGCTCCTTGCTTGCGAGTACTTTGGATGAGTACTCACGGTTGCTTTGCTCCCTCTTTTCCCCCGTTCTCCTCTTCTTCCCGGATCGCAACAGGCGTTGGAGCCGGGATCGAGACACCACCATCGGCGACTACTACTGCGGAGGTGCCTACTACTACGTGCAGCCCGGCGGCGACCGGGGAGTAGTTAGGAGGATCCCGAGCGGAGAGCCTGCGCCTCTTCGATCTATATCCCAGCTTGTGCTAGCCATCTTATAGCAACTTGTTTTAACTTATATGCGTACTCGAGATATTGTTGCTTCCATGACTTCGTCTATGATCGAGCACTTGTATTCGAGCCCTCGAGGCCCTGGCTTGTATTATGATGCTTGTATGACTTATTTATGTTTTTAGAGTTGTGTTGTGATATCTTCCCGTGAGTCCCTGATCTTGATCATACACGTTTGCGTGCATGATTAGTGTATGATTGAATCGGGGGCGTCACACCTACTGACGTCCTCGGCAAGGGTCTTGCCGGGGTCTCGGCAAGGGTCTTGCCGTGACATCGTGGTCGTCCCTGGCAAGGATCTTGGCGGAGGTCTCACGGATATCCTCGGCAAGGATCTTGCCAAGGATCGTCGTCTTGTGGCCCTCATCTGATCTTGTGTGCTTATGATCTTCACAAAGATCTGCATGCCACTATGCAGGCCTCCTCCTGATCTTTGGTTCCAATGTTGTCGATGGTGTCTGAACTCTCAGGCTCAAGGGTGGTGGCCTTGCTGGCGTTGGGTAAGTTGCCCTGGCAAGAGCAGGCAAGGCTCTTGCGGGGCCTGCCCCCGCAACGTAATTGTCGTGGGAGTCTGCCTCGCCTTCTTGCTTCTTGTGTCTCTAGTCTTGGCGTTGCTTTGATTGTCTTGTGCCTTTGGCTTCCTGCTCTGCCCTGCTAAGTGTGGCCGTGCGCGCGGCTCTAACTGCCCGTGCAGAAGTAGAGGGGTACAAAAGAGAGCCCCTACTTTTGTACGCCGAAGGAGCCCCGGGCCTGGGCCACACATAAGCGTGACGCATTGTTGGGCTAGGCCCAGAACGGTGTGTGGGCAGGCGGGGCGGATTTTTATCATGGTAAGTTCTTCCACTGCGCTTCCCCACGACCCGTGTTGAATGCATGACGTGGAGGGTCGTGCGCAGAATGATCGCAGCAAGCTTTCGTCATCCGTGGTGAACAGTAAAGAGGCAGCTTGGGTGTTCCCTTGAAATGGCAGAGCCGCCGCTCATTTATTCTCTCCATCTTGGAACTGTCATTCCATGTTTCCCACTATGCTTGCTCCTTACGCCACGTACACCGCATGCACGACATGGAGTAGGTGACAGATGCATGGAATATGGGAAGGCGTGCATGGGCCGATACTCACGCACACTCGATTGGGCGGGGAGGGAGGTCGATGGCCTCGCCTACTGCCACTTTAATGAGCCGGATTCAAGCGGGCTCTTCAGGGGCGTAGAGCTTGTCCTTCGGCCTCCCCTTCCCAACTATAGAAAGGGGACTCAGGAGCAACAGCAAAAGCATCTCTCTGCGTCCCCCTATCTCCATCCTCACCCACGGTCATGGCGAGGGGGCGTGGCCATGGCCGTTCTTCTGCGGAGGCGACCAGGTCGTCCTCCCGCCAGAGAGCTGCAGTGGTCAAGGAAGACCTATATGCCCAGGGTGAAGGCCATGCTCGAGGCGGGGTCGCTGGACGGTGCTGTGGTCGGCAAGGAGGTCGAGGCAGAGGTGGACGTGGAAGGGGAATGCATGCATCGTCTCCGTCTCCGTCGCAATCTCCCCCGCCAACTCCTCCTGCTTCGCCAAGTGGTCATGTTGGGGACTCAGTGCTCGAGTTCATCCTGTAGCTGTGTGGGCCGCTATGCTGCTGCCTTCTTCTTCCCCGGGCATTTGCGAGCGTGTTGGAGATCGACCAGCCACCGCGGCTGAGGCTTCGCATGAAGGGGTGTTGCCATGGCGACATGTGAGTCAACACAGGGTTCCCCGCCCCTCAAGTGATGCTCCTTCGCCGGGGCTCTTTGCACACGCCCATTGCTTGATGGATGGGCACGTCCTCTGCTTCAAGGTACGGAGAGTGATTTGCTCTCCGTCAAGGTCTTCTGGCGCTCAGGGCACATGCTAGGGTGCTTTGCAGAGAGCTTGACTAATGGCAAAAGCTTCTCTTCAGGCGAGAGTGACGAGGAGGACAGTGATAGTGATGATGAGGGTAGCGGGCGGTAGGATGACAGGTCCGACTAGGCGTCGGGCACACCGTTTCTGCGCGACACCGACAGCACCATCATCTGCATCGCCAGCTCCTTGAACTTCTCGGGGTTGTCGCCTTGGGTGGCTGGCGTGGGAAGGCCAGAGAAGACGAATAAGGCGGGTGGCGAGCTGTCAAGCCGGAGTACGATGGCACCAATGCCTTTGTCTCGTACTTCCTGCCCGCTACCTCATCTTTCGGCTCTTCTCCCGGCACCATCATCACCAGCCCTCTTCGGAACAACCACCGGGATGTTCTCTTGGTGTCTTCTACTGCTCGTACCTCGCCTAGGCACTCCTTGTGCCCTCCTGCCATCTTGTTTTGTTTCCTGGGGAGAGGGACAAGAAAGGGATTACGGACATCTTATCTCTTTTTAGTTTTTAAGCCTACGGGCACTTGTCAGATTTAAACCTTGTAATCCCCTTCCTCATGTTTACATTCCATATGAACTGTACCTATATGGGGCGTATTAATGAAAAAGGGTGCTTGTTGGGTTCTTTGTGCGTGAGCGAAGTGCATGCCAAGGAATGAATCCTTGTTATTTTTTAGATAAACATTGTTGCCTGGCAGCCTTGCCGTCCCCTTACTTCATTCGACCATACTCACGCTTTTGGCGGAGGCAGGGGCGAAGTAGGGTTAGGCCACTCATTTGCTTCCTATTCACCGCGACTACAACCAAGTTCCGACCAGGGATTGGGTACAGGAAAAGGGGAGCATGGTGGCCTAGGAATAAAGCGTCCCAATTCCATATGGAATTGCACAACAGGGGATAAAGGACTTATCTGAATCTGCATCCCCCCGACAACTTTGGCTTGCTGGGGTTCGAACCTTGTGTCTGAAACCCCCAGCAACCTTGGCTTGCCGGGACCGGAGCACCGGCTTGTTCTCTTTCTTCCAAATAGCTCCGCAGGAATGTACATGTACCCTTGTGAACCAAAGTGGACGGAAAGCAACAACGAGACTCACACTCGACCTCTATGCTAGGGGTTAGTCACCGCTAAGCACTATCAACCTTAACCGAGGGAGAGACTCAACCTAGCATGCATGTTAACTAAGGGCGCCAGCGCTTCATTTATTTATGATTAGGGTCTGCGCCTGGCTTGGTACAGAGGGTTACATGCCTTGCCGACAAGGCTTGTACAAAAGGTGGTCTGCAGGGGGGGCCCGGCAACCGCGCCTTATAAGTAAATCTTGTGAAGTTGTTCGATGTTCCAGGAGTTGCTCACTGGAATGGCATCTTCGGTCTCGAGACGGACTACGCCGGGACTGGGTGACTCATATTACCCAATAAGGGCCTTCCCACTTTGGCGTCAACTTGTTGGAATTCTTGGCCGATTGAACATGCCGAAGAACATGGTCACCTTCCTCAAAGCTTTGTGCATTAACCATGCGGCTATGGTAGCGGCGCAAGGCTTGCTAGTAGTACGCTGCTCTCACAGCCGCCCGAAGACGATCTTCCTCGAGGAGTGTTGCGTCATCTTGCCGCACTCGCTCTTGCTCAAGCTCGTCATAAGCAAGCACTCGAGGTGACCCGTATGTGAGTTCCGTGGGGATAACTGCCTCTGCCCCATATACCAGGGCAAAGGGTGTCTGGCCGGTGGCTCGATTTGGCGTCGTTCTGATCGACCAAAGAAATATCGGCAACTCATCAATCTAGTGCCTTCCACTCTTGTGCAGCCTGTCAAAAGTCTTTGTCCTCAGGCCTCGCAGTACTTCAACATTTTCCCTCTCCGCCTGGCCGTTGCTCCGTGGGTGCGCCATGGAAGCGAAATAGACCTTGTTTCCCAGGTCTTTGATGTATTGCATGAAGGTGCAGCTTGTGAACTACGTGCCGTTGCCGGTGATGTCTCTGTTTGGCACACCAAAACGACAGACTAGCCCCTTGAAGAATTTGATGGCTGACTGCGCTATCACCTTCCTCACTACTTCCACCTCCGGCCACTTTGTGAACTTGTCGATAGCAACATACAATTATTCAAAGCCCCCGACAACACGGGGAAAGGGCCCAGTATGTGGAGCCCCCAGACCGAAAACGGCCAGGAGAGAGGGATTGTTTGAAGGGCTTGAGCTGGCTGATGACAGCTTCTATGAATGGAACTGACACACTTCACACTTGGTTACTAGTGTCATTGCATCCTGGAGGGCAGTGGGCCAGAAGAAACATTGCCGGAAGGCCTTGCTGGCAAGGGCCCTCTTCCCTATGTGGGAGCCACATATGCCTCCATGTATCTCTGCCAACAGCTCTAGTCCTTCCTCCCGGGAATGAACTTCAATTTCACTCCATTCAGTCTTTTCTGTACAGAACGTAGCCAACAAACTGATACATGGTAGACCGACGGGCTACTTTCTCCGGTTCTTCATGCTCCTCAGGAAGCTCCCCTGTTTGGAGGAATCGAACGGTATGTTTTGCCCATGCCGGAGCCTGGGCCTCGACGGCAAGGACTAAAGGCATTTCCTCTGCCATGGGAGCAGTTCTCTCTATAGCCAGGGCTTGACGCCCTGTCGGAGTCGGTTGCCCCATGGCAGGCTCAGTGTCCATGGCAACATCTTTGCCAGCGGCTCCTGGGAGCTCGTTGGGAAAGTACTTGCTGGGGCCTGATTTCTTCCAGTTGTTCTGCTCTGTCGATGTTTCAATAGATGGTTGAGTTAACCGAAGCACAAAAGTACCTGGTTCTACACGTAGTTTGAAGGCAGCGCGCTTCGACAGGTAGTCGGCGATGTCGTTCTCCACTCGGGGAACATGATCCGCCTGTATACCGTCAAAACACTCCTCCAGCTCCCTTACCGCATCCACGTAGGCCTCCATCAACGGGCTGTGATAATCCTTGTTGACTTGCCTGACAACAAGCTGTGAATCACCCCTGACGATGAGCTTCTTGATCCCGAGGTCTGCCGCAGTCCTGAGACAGCCAAGCAATCCCTCGTATTTAGCAGTGTTGTTCATCGACATCTCCCTAGGAAAGTGCATCTGGATTACATACTTGAGGTGCTCTCGGTGGGTGCGACGAGCAGCACACCAGCAACGGCACCTTGCGACGAGAAAGCTCCGTCAAAGTACATAATCCAGTTGCGACTTGTTTCCTTGCCGGGAAGAGTGGTCTCCTGGATCTCTTCGTCAGGCGTCGAGGTCCACTCTGCAATGAACTCTGCCAAGACTACGCTGCGGATCGTCAAGTACTTTCAAACTTCAAACCAAAGCTCGGCGGCTCAAGGACCATTCCACAATCCTCCGGGTCGCGTCCGGGTTATGCAGTATCCGTTGAAACGGGAGGCGGGTGACGACGGTGATCTCGTGTGCTTGGGAGTAATGACGCAGCTTCCTCAAGGCCATAAGGAGGCCGAAGAGCAATTTTTGCACACCGGAGTACCTTGACCTAGCCCCTTGCAAGAGGGAACTGACAAAGTAAACCAGGTGCTGCATTATCTTCTTCTTCCGCACCACTTCATTTGGTTCTTGAGCCTGTCCCCCGGCGACGTCGGACCCTATCGGGGCCTTGCCTTGTGGTACCGAGCCCTGCCGTGAGGCTCGGCTCACCATCCGCCAGTCCTGCCGTTGCCACTGCCCCTTTGTCGACCTCCCTCGGCACCATCAGCGCGGCGCTGACCACTTCATTCATTGCCGCCAGCTACACTAGCAGCGGCTCTTGTGGTTTAGGCGCAACCAGTATCGGTGTGGAGGAGAGGTATTTCTTCAAATCTTGCAGCGGTGCTTCGGCCTTTGGGGTCCATTCCATTGGGCCCACCTTTTTCAAGACTCTGAAAAAGGGAAGGGCACGCTCAGCAGACCTCGAGATAAATCTGCTTATGGCGGCGATGCAGCCAGTGAGCCGCTGCACATCCTCGATCCGTCTAGGCGCCTCAATCTGCTCAATGGCCTTGATCTTGTCTGGATTCACCTCAATCCCACGCTATGACACAAAGAACCCGAGAAGTTTGCCGGATGGAACGCCTAAGACACACTTCTCAGGATTCAGCTTGAGATTGATCTTGCGCAAATTTGCAAACGTCTCTTCCAAATCTTGTACAAGTGTTGCCTTGTCCTTGGTTTTGACCGCGCGCGAAGGCCAGAGGCGCTCCTGATATGTGGCTCGGTTGATCCCTGGGAAACCGATGCAGACGCGCAGCCCGCCATCATCGCCTGGATGGGGAGCTACGCCAGGCAGACGGCGGTCGTTGCGCATGGCTCTTGCTTCCTGAAGCTCCTGAGTGGCCTTGGTGATGAACTCCTGAGGGTTGGGCTTTCCATGCCCCATGCCTTCCTAAGGGAAACATGCTGCGAAGCACGCCTCCAATTGGTGCCCGAGTGCCTCCTCATGATTTTGGCAAAGTCTGAGGCCCTCCAGAAGAGAGGCCCCGAGCCCTGCCCGAGGTGGGCGCCGGGCGCACCTTCCTATGCGATGGAGGGAGGCGCTCCTTCCACGGGCACGGATCCTGATGCGACTTCTCCTGAGATGCCGACCTCCTGAGGCCTTGAGTTGGGCGATGTCTTCTTCTTCTTGGGGACTGCCTCAGGAGGGTTCTAGCCCTTGCTGTCTGAGTTCTTGATTGATGCAGCTTAGAAGGCGTGCTCGAGGGAGCAGACCGCATCTTTCTCTTCTCAAGGGACTATGATGATTCCGCCGCTTCCTGGCATCTTGAGGACATTGTAGCCATTCTAGGTCACCGCCATGAACTTGGCCAGGGCTGGATACCCGAGGATGGCATTCTATGGCAGGCGAATGTGGGAGATGTCGAAGTCGATGAGCTCGGTGTGGTAGTTGTTGCACTGCCTGAAAGTGACAGGGAGGCGGACCTACCCTATCGGGGTGGTGGAGCCGTCAGTAACTCCTGAGAAAGGCTTGGTAGGCTGGAGTAGATCATATGGCACTTGAAGGTTGTTGGACATCTCGACGGACAGGACGTTGAGTCCTGCGCCGCCATCGATGAGCATCCTGGTAACTTGCATGTTGCTGATGACTAGGGAACAAAGCATTGGGAGGACGCCAGCTGTAGCCGCACACTTGAGTTGATTTGCTGAGCTGAAAGTGATAGCGCACTTGGACCACCTGAGCGGGTGCGTGGCCTTGAGATTCGGGAGGACTGCATTCACCTCGCGAGCAAAATTCTTGAAGATGCGCTGAGAGGCTGGGGCTTGAGCACCGCCCAAGATGCAAGCAATGGCTTGTAGCTCCTGGAAGCCCCTAGCCCACTCGTCCTGGTGGTGGTCATCATACATTCTTCGTGGTGGCGGCAAAGGAGGAAGGCCTGCATTGCCCACGGGCGGTCCTCGTGAGGCAGATCCCTCCAGGCTCCCTCATGAGCCTGGTCCTGCCAGCGATCCTCGCGAGGTCGGTCACGCCACTCCTAGTGAGGGCCTTTGTCGTCCCATCGTCCTATGCCTCGTGCTCCTCCTCGGTCGTAGCCCCGGTCATTGCGCTCAGGGCGTCGACCGATGCGTCCTTCTCGAACGGCCCTGAGCTCCTAGCATTTGTTGGTGTTGTGGGTGTAGAGGTTGTGGTAGGCGCAGAATCGGTTGCCCTTGGATGACTCCGGCTGGTTCCTGTCGTGCTTCTTGTCTTGTTATGCTGCGAGTACATCTGCTCCTTTGTGCTTCATGTCCTTGGCCTTGGCCTTCTTCTCTTCTAGGTCAGCAGCTGGAAGCTCGAGGTGGGAGAGGCGTCCTTCCTCAGCTCTTGTGCACTTGGTCGCCAGGTTGAACAGCTCTAGAGATGTGCACAGATCCTCATGGATGGCGAGCTCCTCCTTCATCTTGACGTCGCGGACGCCATCAGAAAACGCTAAGATGATGGCCTCGTCCGTCACCTTGGGGATCTTGAGGCGGGTGTCGGTGTCAAAACCGGCGGATCTCGGGTAGGGGGTCCCGATCTGTGCGTCAATGCTGATGGTAACAAGAAGTAAGGGACAGATGTTTACCCAGGTTCGGGCCCTCTCGATGGAAGTAAAACCCTACTTCCTGCTCGATTAATATTGATGATATGGGTAGTACAAGAGTAGATCTACCACGAGATCGTAGACGCTAAACCCTAGGAGCTAGCCTATGATGGTATGAATGTAATTGTGATCGGCCTTCTAAGGACCAACCTCTTCGGTTTATATAGACACCGGAGAGGGCTAGGGTTTACATGGAGTCGGTTACAAGGAAGGAAATATCATATCTGGATAGCCAAGCTTGCCTTCCACGCCAAGGAGAGTCCCATCCGAACACGGGATGAAGTCTTGAGTCTTGCATCTTCACGCTTCAATAGTCCGGACGTTGTACACAGTCCGGCTGTCTAGATACCCCCTAATCCAGGACTCCCTCAGTAGCCCCTGAACCAGGCTTCAATGACGATGAGTCCGGCGCGTAGTATTGTCTTCGGCATTGCAAGGAGGGATGCTCCTCTGAATACTCCAAAGTAATCATCGAAAACTCGAATCGTGTCCGGATCTGAAAAAATGATCTTCGCCTACCACCGTAGAGAGAATGATATTTCACAAATGCAATCTACTGACAACTTTTCCTGATGACGTGACACATTATTATGATTGGATCCATCATTCGAACAGTTTCCACACAACCAGCTACACTGGATATCACGAGGCGGTTTCTGTGACACGTCTTGTCAAAGCAGAGATCGTGTCCCCTTATTACGGGATTCTCATCAATAGAGGCATGGGTAATCTAACCGTGCCATTAACCGTGGCGCTTGGGAAACAAGCGATTCCCAAAAGGCAAGTGGGGAGGCGCACCGCTTCCGGCGCCTCTATAAAGGGATAAGATTCCCCCATTTTCACCCATGCCTTCTTCCTCCTTTGCCCAATCTTGCCCCCTCGAGCTCCATCGCCCAAGCCCAAGTCTTCCCCGCATAGCTAAACATGTCCGGAGCAGGAGGCAAGTGGGTGGCTTCCACTGTCAAGAAGAAGCACATCACCAATCTTCGGGCAGCCAGATACTTGGCCGTGGACATAGCGCACCGTCTACCAGACGCCGGGCAGGTCGTTCCGACCCTAGGACCCCACGAGAGGTTCTTATTCATCGCCCACTTCGTCCGTGGACTGGGATTCCCACTCCATCCCTTTGTCCGCGGGCTTAGGTTCTACTATGGGCTAGATTTCCACGATCTAGCCCCGAATTTCGTCCTCAACATCTCGGCATTCATTGTCGTGTGCGAGGCCTTCCTCCGCATCCGGCCTCACTTCGGCCTATGGCTGCAAACTTACTGTGTGAAGCCGAAGGTGGTAAGAGGCCAACAGGCGGAGGGCGGAGGGGCCATGGTGGGCCGAATGCCCAACCTTACATGGCTCGACGGCTCCATTGCAGATACCGTAAAAGATGGCAATCAGGGTGGTTCTACATCACCGAGCCGCGTGGCGCCAAATGGGCGGCGGAACCCGAGTTTCGATCCGGAGCCCCCATGCGGCTCACCTCCTGGGAGAGGAAGGACCTGTCCTAGGGCAATTCCGCGGAGCTGGGTGGACTCCAAACATGCGTCAAAACTATGAAGGACAAGAACATCAAGCTTGTCAACATGATCCAGGTCATGCTCGTTCACCTAATCTTGCCCTGCCAGAGGCAGGCAGTCAATCTATGGGAGTTCGTACCCACCCACCACCGGACGCTCCAGAGGCTCTACGGCATGACGCACAAAGGCGCATGGAAGGAGCTGTTCAAGGCCTCTAAAGTGCCTCCTCCGACAACCGAGGACCATGGGCTTCACGACGAGCGGGCTCCTAGGCCAGTGAGTTCTTAGACCGACATCGGACCCAGTTCTTCATGATACATTCACAGGAGTGCCTTAAGTAGTTGTGCATATTTAGTTCAGGATTACGTGGAGACAGCGGAGCAGGTTACTACCCGGCTCCACTACCAGAAGACCCAGCAGATGTTCTCCTGACGGAGATGCTGGTCCTGGCGCCGAACAAGGTGCCGGAGAAGAAGGCCCCGGGGATCCGAAAGGATCTCCGGCGTAAGGTTGTGCCGGAAGCCTCGTCCGAAAAGGACGAGGCAAACTCCTCCCACGAAGGGGAGGAGGAAGAAGAAGAAAACGCCCGATCCGGAAAGGATGAGGGGTGCGGGGAGGCGGACTTGGGGGCCAGAAAAGGTCCTCGGCGCAGGGCCGTCATTCCCCTGTCGTCCGATGATGACGAGTCGGATTCCTTCCGTGGAGGCGGGGGGAATCAGGAAGAGATCCTATCTTCCCCCACCGAGGGGGAGAAGAAGAGAAAAGCCGCCCCAGCAGGGGAGGCTGAGGCGTCCAACAAGGGGAAGGGGCCCCTTCCAGACTACTCCGCCACAGCCGCTCTCAGCGAGGAGGAGTGGCTGCCCAGGGGGAAGCCCCTAGCGCGATAGCAAGTGTTTGCACTCTATCATGACTTCACTTCACAGTTTTTGTATTTATAATGCCTGAACATATGTGCAGTCCGGTCAGGGATCACCCTGAGGTATCCTCCTCCAGGTCCCTGAGCAATTCGGAGATGAATTCGCTTCTGACGGCCACCACTCCTCAACCCGCAGACGACACGGAGGTGTTGTCCCAAAGGCTCCCAGAGCAGGGGGAGGTGACTCTGGAGACGCCCTGATGCGGGGTCCCAGTCGTCGGACACGCAGGGTTCAAGATCCCCGCGGATCGTGTCGATGAGAGCCACGGCCAGCCGGGCTCTCAGCCGAACACAATTCCGGAACCTTCGATGGAGCGCCAGATGGGTTGCTGGAAGTGCTTTGCGGCGCTTCCCTGGATGAAGGGCACCGTACTCTTATGAGTACGGTGATTCGGAAGGTTTCAACAGCCAAGAGCAGACTAACCGAAGCTTGCACCAGCCTCCTAACAGGCTTCGAGGTAAGTAATAAATATGTGCAAAATTACCACCCGATAGGTAGTAGCCCCTGATACTCTTTTGGCGTCCGGAAAGAAAATCCGAGCAGAGGGTCAATTAAGATCCGCAGGAGTCTAATCGTAAATATTATTTTGAATAAGCAGGCTATGCTGCTTGCTCCTGCCCATACTGGCGAGGTTGCCGATCTGAAACGGGACCTGGAGCAGGTGAACGGAGAACTCGACCTCATGAAGTGGCAGCTCGAAGAGAACAAGGGTAAGTAATTCCCATTCTTATGTATTTAAGGTTAGGCAGAATTGGTGGGTCTAACAACTAAGTGTCGTGACCGTGTAACAGGGGCCGCCGCCGAAGTGGCGGCCCTGAAGAAGGCGCTGTCTGAGGCCGAAGACAAGGCGGCCTTGGAATGTAAGGAGCGTGAAAAGCAAAGTGCTAGGGTAGGTGAGGTACAGCAGGAGCTCCAGGACCTCGACAAGAAGTGTGAGTCCGTGGAGCATGATCTGAAGGCCAAAGAGGCCGAGCTTGCGAAGGCCCATATGAGCTTAAAAGACGTCAAGGCCGAAGCCAAGAAAGCACAGCAGGAGATCCAAGAGGCCAAGAAGATAGGAGCGGGTAAGAAGTTCTTTATGTAAAGCAAAATGTGGAAGAGGCATTTCTATTACTTACTCGAATTCGGAGCCCTCCAGGGGCATTCGCAGATCTGTCATGCAGCATATCAGATGTTGCGGAGTTCTACCGCTTGCGAGAGGGAACTCAGCAGAAAGCTGTTACGTCCCAATCTTGGGGCGAACACCCGATACCTCTGAGTGACCAACTGAAGCAGTTGGTCGAACTCCACAGAGCGGCCGAACTGGCTATGAAAGGGTTCATAGTATGGATGTGGCCTGGTGAGCTCATGCCTAGTAGCTACTTCGGCCTGATCAAGCGGATGGTGGATGCATGCCCGCGGCTTGAGGTGATCAAGCGATCCGTGTGCATCAAGGGTGCCCGCCGGGCCCTTGCCCGCGTCAAAGTGCATTGGGGCAAGATGGATGCGGAGAAGCTGGTCATGGACGGACCGCCGGAGGGCAAGGCACATCGCCATCCCGAGCCGTACTATGATGGCGTTATGAAGGGTGCTCGCCTCGTGGCTGACGAATGTACCAAGGAGACCATTTTTGAATGAATTTGCTTCTGTCATGTTTGTATTTCAAGGACGAAGTTATTTGCGCTATGTAGCACTTTTGTTATTTAAAATATTACCTTTTGTGTGGCTGTTTATAAAATCCTGAAAGTAGGCCAGTCGTCTGCTTCCGCCCCCGCGTGACTAGCACTGGGGTGTTCGTAGAAAACCCGGACACTCTTTATCCAAATGTTTGGTCCCTTAAGGATGTGTCCAGCGCAGCGAACGAGGTAATCGGACTATGCGGCTTTATAACTTTCACTTAGCCATAGAAGTCTGCAATTTTAAATTTCGGCGAAGCCTGTAGAATCCGGAAGGCCGAATTGGGCGCTATATATGCCTTGATCGGACAAAGCCGATTTATCGCCTAAAGCGGAAAATCTTTAAGGATTTTAGTACCCTCTCGAACAGCGACCAGCTCACGCCACATCATGCCGGTCAGTTTTCGGCTTTCTCTACTGAGGTGCTCGTCCGGAAGAACCGGGACACAATCGCAGTAGTTCTCCCTGCGCTACCTTAGCCGATATAACGGAATGTAAGACACCAAAACAAGGGAGCCGGGCTATCCCAACTGTAGACCCAAGACATGATTCGGAGCTGATGTATATAGTGCTATAAGTTCGGGGTGCCGCACTATTGAAAGTGTTCGGACTTTTAGTTGCCATATTACGGGGCGCCATAAGAAGCCCCTGGCAAAATGGCCGTACCAAGCTGTACGGATGCAATACCAAATAAACATTTATAAGAGAAAAATACTCAAATAAGGGTGATAAGCTGACGCTATATATAATCTCCATTCGACAAAAAATACGCTTAAGCATATATTTACAATGGATGCATTAGGCAGAGATAAAAATAGGACTATTTGACATGTCCTATCCAGGGGCAAGCCGTGTGCGGATAGATGAAGCAAGTATAATGGTCGTAAATAGATTCCAACTGGGTATTTCCTTCTGCGCACAATGTCTATTGCCTCCTTGGGTGTCTCTTCCATATGAGTCCGGCGATTCGGCTCTTCTGAGGATGCCACACTAACGCGGTCTCCTGAAAGGTAAAAAGGAAAAGAGTATGAAGGTATTTAGCGGTTACCCGCATTATCGACTGAGTCGTTGATGCGCCTCCGCCTATGCTCAAAGGTATCTTGAGTGTGTAATTGTGTACGCGTGGCACGAATGCTGCTTTGGAGGGGCTTGAGCGGAGGCCGAACTGCTAATCACGATTTTGACATTCGTGTTGATCCTGTTGCGGGGTGCTCCGGACTTGTTTGACAGTGCTCGAAGTTGTCGTCGGATTGGTTTGTCGGAGGAGGCTGCATTGTACTTCTGCCGCGAGGGCTACCGTATGTTCTTATGTTCGAAGGGAGCGGTCCATATTTCCGTTGATAGTGATGACCCCACGCGGTCCTGGCATCTTGAGCTTGAGATATGTGTAGTGTGGCACCGCATTGAATCTTGCGAATGCGGTTCGCCCGAGCAGTGCGTGGTAGCCACTGCGGAAAGGGACGATGTCGAAGATCAGCTTTTCACTCCTGAAGTTATCTGGGGATCCGAAGACCACTTCCAATGTTATAGAACCCGTGCAGCGGGCCTCTACTCCAGGAATAACACCTTTAAATGTGGTTTTGGTGGGCTTGATCCTTGAAGGATCAATACCCATCTTGCGCACTGTGTCCTGATAAAGCAGGTTCAGGCTGCTGCCGCCGTCCTTAAGGACACGTGTGAGGTGGAATCCATCGATGATTGGGTCTAAGACCAATGCGGCTGAGCCGCCATGACGGATGCTGGTAGGGTGATCCCTACGGTCAAAGGTGATCGGACAAGCTGACCATGGGTTGAACTTGGGGGCGACTGGCTCCATCGCATAGACGTCCCGTAGTGCCCGCTTCTGTTCCCGCTTGGGGATGTGGATGGCCTAGAACATATTGTCCGTTTCCACCTTGGGGGGGATTTCTTTTTCCCCCCCCCCGTATTCGGACGTCGGGGCTCATCGTCATCGTTGCTATGCAGCCCCTTGTCCTTGTTTTCGGTGTTTATCTTGCCGACCTGTTTGAACACCCAGCAGTCTCTATTGGTGTGGTTGGGTGGTTCGTCCGGTGTGCCATGAATTTGGCACGAGCGCTCTAGTATGCGATCCAGGCTGGACGGTCCCTGATTATTTCTTTTGAATGGCTTTTTCCGCTGTCCGGATTTAGGTCCGCTGAATCCGGCATTGACTGTCGTGTCTTCCATGCTGTCGCCATTGTTCCATCTCTTATGTCTGTTGCGCCGTGGCTTGCCGTTGGCATCGCGGCCGTCCGAAGTGCCGGAATGTGGCGTGGTGCCACTACGAGCCAACCAGCTATCCTCACCCGCACAAAAACGGGTCATTAGGGTTGTGAGAGCTGCCATAGACTTGGGTTTTTCTTGGCCGAGGTGTCGAGCGAGCCACTCGTCACAGATATGATGCTTAAAAGCCGCCAAGGCTTCGGCGTTTAGACAGTCGACTATTTGGTTCCTTTTAGTGAGGAACCGAGTCCAGAATTTCCGGGCTGACTCTCCGGGCTGTTGAGTAATGTGGCTCAGGTCATCAGCATCTGGTGGTCGCACATATGTGCCCTGGAAGTTGTCAAGGAATGCATCTTCCAGGTTTTCCTAACTGCCAATGGAATTTGCTGGCAGGGTGTTTAACCAGTGCCGGGCTGGTCCTTTGAGCTTAAGGTGGAGATACTTGATGGCGTGTAGATCATCTCCGCGGGCCATGTGAATGTGGAGAAGGAAATCTTCGATCCATACTGCGGGATCTGTTGTGCCATCGTATGATTTGATGTCTACGGGTTTGAACCCTTCTGGGAATTCATGATCGATTACTTCGTCCGTGAAGCAGAGGGGGCGTGCGGCGCCTTTGTGCCGGGCTATGTGGCTACGCAGGTCGGATTGGTCTCGGTTCCTATGTTCGGCAAGGCCAGATTTGTTGATGATGTATCCGGCGTGATGGTCGTCGCTGCGCGCTGGGGTGCGCCCCCTCGATCCGTAGATCGATCTTGGCTGTCCTGCTTTATTGTCCAGAATATCTTGCAGGACGTGCCTGTTGCGCTGAGCCGTAGTATATCGGCGTGGGGGTGTGGGCTGGTATCCGGGCTGGTATCCCATTTTGTCCCGACCATAGGGTGGCCGGTCAGCCGTTTGGCGTTCGAGTCTATATTCCTCGGCTGCGAGGACTTCAGTCCATCTATCTGTGAGGAGGTCTTGATCAGCTTGTAGTTGCTGCTGCTTCTTCTTCAGGCTCCTTGCAGTGGCTATAAGCCTACGCTTGAAGAGCTCCTGCTCCACGGGATCCTCAGGTACGTCGAACTCGTTGTCGCGGAGGCTGATCTCGTCTTCGGAGGGGGGCATGTAGTTGTCCTCCTCCGGGTATGCGTCTGTCGCCTGTTCTTCTGGGATGACCTGCTCATCTTCCTGTTCGGCCTGCTCAAAGGCGGGCTAATCAGGGTCATATTCTTCTTCGGCGCCATCCGGATTATTTTCGCCTATGGGGCCGGTGTTGCTATGGCGGGGCTTGGAGCAGCGCCGATGACGCCCATTCTTTGATTTTCTTCCCGAGGGGTTGTCCCCCGTTGCCTCGTCGCCATTAGCTTCCTTCGGAGTGTCCACCATATATATATCATATGAGGAGGTGGCCGTCCACCGCCCGGTGAGCGGTGGCTCCTGTGATTCTCCTACATTGTCGTCCATACCGTCGATGTCTTCGGAGTCGAAGTCAAGCACGTCGGTTAGATCATCGATCGTGGCAATGAAGTGGGTGGTGGGTGGGCAACGAATTCCGTCGTTGTCCGCTTCCCACTCGAGCCGGACATAGTTCGGCCCGGAGTCTCCTGACAAGGAGAGAGACTTCAATAAGTATCAACGCCCAATATGCGACCCTATCCAAAAGGAACTCGAAGGTCCCACCAAGGATAGACCCGCATATTGAAACGCTTTTGCAAGGAGGATATCATTACATCAACATTACATAATAGGTAGGGATACATACATAAGGCATACAATGCCACATGAATACAACATCACAATACAAGAGATCAACATCCGACTACGGATGATACATAAACAGAGACTCAAACAATATCCACCCTGCTAGCCCAGACTGCCGACCTGGAACCTATCCCCTGATCGAAGAAGAAGTAGAAGAAGACTGCCAAACAAGCAAACATCGCTCTCGCGTCATGATCATCACATAACTTGTACCTGCAACAGTTGTTGTAGTAATCTGTGAGCCACGAGGACTCAGCAATCCCATTACCATGGGTATCAAGACTAGCAAAGCTTACTAGGAAAGGAAGGGGTAAAGTGGTGAGGTTGCAGCAGCGACTAAGCATGATATGCTAGCTAACATACGCAAATGAGAGCGAGAAGAGAACACGCGGAACGGTCGTGAAGCTAGCAATGATCAAGAGGTGATCCTGAACTCCTACTTACGCCAGACATAACCCAAAGACCGTGTTCACTTCCCGGATTCCGCCGAGAAGAGACCATCACGGCTACACACGCGGTTGATGCGTTTTAATTCGGATCTGGTGTCAAGTTATCTACAACCAGACATTAACAAATTCCCATCTGTCACATAACCGCGGGCATGGCTCTCGAAAGTTTAAACCCTGCAGGGGTGTCCCAACTTAGCCCATGACAAGCTCTCGCGATCAACGAAGGAATAGACCTTCTCCCAAGAAGACCCGATCAGTCTCGGAATCCCGGTTTACAAGATATTTCGACAATGGTAAAACAAGACCAGCAAAGCCGCCCGATGCGCCGACAATCCTGATAGGAGCTGCACATATCTCGTTCTCAGGGCAACACCGGATAGGTCAGCCTACGAGTAAAACCATACCTCGAGTTGCCCCGAGGGGCCCCGCAGTCTGCCCGGTTCAGACCAGCACTTAGACAAGCACAGGCCGGGGGGGGGGGGGGCTAAAATAAAGATGACCCTCGGGTTAATTACTCCCAAGGGAAAGGTAGGTGGTGGTGAGGCAAATGGTAAAACCAAGGTTGGGCCTTGCTGGAGGAGTTTTATTCAAAGCGAACTGTCAGGGTGGTCCCATAAATCACCCGACCACGTTAGGAACGCAAAATCCGGGAATATAACACCGGTATGACGGAAACTAGGGCGGCAAGAGTGGAACAAAACAACAGGCATAAGGCCCAGCCTTCCACCCTTTACCAAATATATAGATGCATTAATAATATAAGAGATATTGTGATATCCCAACCGAAATCCTGTCCACCATGGAGAAACCTTCAACTGCACTTGCAACTAGCAACGCTATAAGAGGGCTGAGCAAAGCGGTAACATAGCCAAACAACGGTTTGCTAGGATGGGTGTCAAAGGTTAGAGGTTCATGGCAATTTGGGAGGCTTGAAGAACAAAAGATAGGTAGGGCAGCATAGCGATAGAATGAAGCAACTAGCATGGCAATGATAGTAATGAGATCCAAGGTGACGGTCATCTTGCCTGAAATCCCGCAAGGAAGAAGAACGAGTCCATGAAGAAGATGAAGCCACGAAGACGAACCACACGAAGACGAACGCATCCTCACGATCGCAACGAAACGGGAACTATCGAGAAGAAGCACACAACATGGTAAACACACCACACATAGGCAAGACATGATGCACAACAAACATGATGCATGACAAGGCTAAAAGGAGCTACTCATGGCAAGAGACGATGCAAACAAGAACAACACATCAAGGCAAGTTTAAATGAGGCCGGAAACAACATATAACAATTCCGGTAAGTCCCCATATGCATATTTCGAAATTGGTCCAGAACTGAATAAACCTTATGTTCAAGTTGCTAAACATCAAGTTAAGATGCACCAACATGATCTACACGAAATTCTAGTCAAGTTACATATAAAGTTCATTAGATTCGGAGCTACGGCCTAGAAGATATGAGCAAAACAAGTTAAACATGGCATTGATGCAAAATGCACTCAAACATCAAGAAAACACCTCAAAACAAGGATGCAACATGATAGTATGGAACTACATACAAAATCAAGCAAGTTTCATATAGAGAAAACTCAAAACGGAGCAACGGTGCAACACATACACCCTATACAAGTCATAGCAACAATTTGTCCATAACAGCAACTAGGCATCTTACAAGCATCAAAACAATATGCTACAGCACCCCAACATAATAACAAAAGGCATGGGCATGAAGTACAGGTAAATCATAACAAGACATGAACACTGAGCTATCTCCAGAAACAACTATAACATGCTCAAAAGGACATGGAAAGATTGCAAATAATAACAGTTTCAGACTTATCAGGAAATAACATCAGGTTGCAATGTTTAGAGCTATCAAACAACATGTTACAGGAACTTAACATGGCAAACAAAGGCATGGCATGATACTACTAAATGCATAGAACAACAGTCCCTTACTGACCATGAGGAAAAAAGGCATAGAAAATATGATGGCACCCATGTAAACATGGCAAGTTATATTACAGATTTATACATGGCAGGAACAACAATAAGTAGGCATGTTGGTGTGCTTGAATCACTAACCATAGAGCAATAAATGGCATGGCAAGGCAACCAACAGTAAGAAGGCATGATTATGAAGCTAAGAATGGCAAGAACAAGTTCATAGGATGCTTGGATCACTAGGAAAGCACATGGCCAAAACTGAACTTCATGTTAACAGGTTGACAGCAACATTATCAGGCAACTTTGGAGCAAGATAACAACATGTTCCAGTAGGCTATAATTGCAACCAAGGGCATGAATAGATAGAGCAAGACATGTATAACAAAACATCCCTATTGAACATCTCCAGAATAATGCACAAAATGACTAGTAGAAGCATGTTAAGATAGCAACAAAATATAACAGAATCTGTCAGGAAAACAGCAACAGCAAGTACCCTACTTAACAAGCTTGATGCACTCACTACACAAGTCACAAAAATATATGGATGGCACTCCTGGAAAGATGGCATGGCATAGATCCACACTCATGTAGACATCAACTTCATAGGATGCACACATCAAACATGGCAAAAATGACAAAACAGCAAGTTATAACAGTTTCAGCAGATTAACAGCAACATGCACTCTTCCAACAGCATTTCGGGCACCAAGATGAACTCAAATGAAAATGATGCAATGAGATGAAATGAAGTACTCGTTGAGGCAAACAATTTGACATATTACACGCACAAAACGGAGCTACGGACAAAGAGATACAATGCGATGAACATGGCATGATAATGTGCAAAAATCTGGGACTTAGACGAAAATTCAACCTCATTCCAGATCTGGATCTTGCGCGTGGTTCGAGGCGGGGCCGGACTCTCGCCGGAGTTGGGGCGGCCCGGCGGCCGGAGTGGACAGGGGAGGTCGCCGGGGACGCGGGAGATCGCCGGGGACGGAGGGGCAGGTCTGGTCCGGCGGAGGAGGGCGGCGCTGTGGCGCGCGGCCCACCAGCCGCCCGGCCGCGCGGCACGGCGGCGCGCGGCGGGCCGGGCACGGCGGCGGCTGGGCTCAGCGGAGAAGGCGGCGGCGGCGGCGGGTCGCGATGTCGGCGACAGCCCAAGGGCGGCGGACGGCGTCGGCAGATCCGTGGGCGGCAGCGCGACGGGGCATGAGTAGCGGCGGCCCGGGAGCGGGTCGGGCGGCGGCGTGCCTCGAACGGAGGCGGCGGGCGGCGCCTGCCGAACCTCTGCGAGCCCGCGATGGTCTCCATGCGGGCGGGCGGCGCGGGGCTGGCGGTGGAGGCCACGTGGCAGGGGCGGATTGGCCGCAGGCGCGGGCGGACGTGTCCGTCGGCGGGAGGAGGAAGAAGCTAGGGTTAGGGTAGGATTTGACCGCGAATTTCGGGGGAGGGGCTAGTTTTATAGGTAGAGGGAGCTAGGAGAGTCCAAATGAGGAGCGGTTTTCGGCCACGCGATCGTGATCGAACGACCGAGAGCATGGAAGAGACTTAGATGGGTTTTGGGCCAGTTCGGAAGGGGTGTTGGGCTGCAACAAAATAGGGCTTTGCGGTTACCCGGTTAACCGTTGGAGTACCAAACGAACTCCAAATGGCACGAAACTTGACAGCCGGTCTACCGGTGCTATACCAAGGCCGCTTGGCAAATCACGTTCCATTCCGAGAAAGTTTGATACCCGCTCACGAAGAGAAGCAAGAAGGGGACGCCGGAGGACATAGGAGCGCCGGATTGCAAAACGGACAACGGGGAAAAGGCTCGGATGCATGAGACAAACACGTATGCCAAATGAGATGCACATGATGACATGATAAAATGCAACACGCAAGCAAATGACATGGCAACGATGACGAATAGCTGGCTGACACCTAGCGCATCGGATCCGGGGCGTTACAATAAGTCCAGCACGTCGCCAAAGGGAGAGTGCTGAAAAATGTCCGCCGCGGTGAACTCCATCACCGGAGCCCAACCAGGATCGGCGGGCTCGGGGGCGCGCGGACTGGAACCTGCGTCCGGATATGAATCCGGGGGTCCGGAGTCACAGGTTCCCTCAAAGGTGAAACCTGTGTTCGGCTCCATCGCCGATGAAGGTACAGCCTGCGGGGCGGGGTCCAGCCCTCCGTCCTTAGGCGAAGCAACCTGTCCCGGATTTATATCCGAGGCTTCTGCCGGGATGATATCCCGAGCGACGTCTAACAGCAGGTCTAAGCCGTGCTCATCGCGACTGTTCGGCGCTTCTGGCGCTGGCCCGAATCTGTCGAAGATCAATTCCCTGCGGATATTCGCCGTGTAGTTCAAGTTTCGGAATCTCATTTGATGGCCGGGGGCATAGCTATCGATCTCCTCCAAGTGGCCAAGCGAATTGGCCTCCAGCGCGAAGCCGCCGAACATGAAGATCTATCCAGGGAGGAAAGTCTCACCCTGGACCGCGTCGTTAATGATGATTGAAGGAGCCATCGAGCCTGACGGCGACGTCACAGAGGAACTCTCAATGAAAGCACCAATGTCGGTGTCAAAACCGGCGGATCTCGGGTAGGGGTCGATCATGCGTCAAGGCTGATGGCAACAAGTAAGGGACACAGATGTTTACCCAGGTTCGGGCCCTCTTGATGGAGGAAAACCCTACTTCCTGCTTGATTAATATTGATGATATGGGTAGTACAAGAGTAGATCTACCACGAGATCGTAAAGGCTATACCCTAGGAGCTAGCCTATGATGGTATGAATGTAATTGTGGTCGGCCTTATAAGGACCAACCTCTCCGGTTTATATAGACACCGGAGAGGGCTAGGGTTTATGTAACGCCCCAGATACTACTTTCCATATTCGTAACTCCAACTCTTGCCTTTTCCGGAGAAGCGATATGATATTTCCTTCGTGGTTGGGTTTTTGACTTTTGTTTTGCATTTTGTTCATGGCGTGCATCTCATCTCATAGTATCATGTGCATCACATCCATATGTTTTCATAAAACCCGTATCCGCTCGTAGTTGCCGCGTCACCCCTTGCTTTCGTTGACTGTTCCAAGATCAATCGGGTTTTTGCTTCCCTCTTGACCCTGACCATCTAACCTCTCTTGCCAGCTCGCCCCCCTCTTGGCGTGTCCGAAAGCCGCTCCGAACCCGAACCGGGCTGTCGTGACCGATGAGTCCGGATCATCCCCAAACATCTCGAAAACATCTTCGTTTTCTTAATTGAACTTCCTAACCTATTTCTCTCGAAACGTCCGATCAAAATCGTAGGGACGAGATATCCCCTAACCTAAATTCATCTGATATAAATATCAGTCCAACCCTAGATTCTAGGGGCTTGTCCCATCCACCAAATCCCCTCACCCGCCGCTGCCAGTCCAAATCCTCTCGGGATCCCCTCCCGATCCTTCTCCACCCAACCAGCGCCTCCAACCACCTCCTCCCTGTTCCCTGGACACGTCCGGCCACCGCAGCTGCCTTGATCCGCGCCCCCTGCCGGCAAGACCACGGCCAGGCCGTGCCTCGTCTCTTTGTTCCGCTCCAGTTCTCTCCTTCTACTTCCCTTTATCTCTCTCAGTCCTCTACCTCTCTCTGTATAGGACGAACAGGAGCTCCCACCTCGCTCGCCCCTGTCTCCTCCGCCCGAGCACCCACGCGGGATATGCTCGACGCTCCACCCGAAGAAGCAGCAACGCCCGAGCGCTCCTCTACCTCGCGACCCGCCGTCCCGGTGAACCTCGTCGCTGGCGACTTCCCCCCACGAGCCTGCAGGCCATCTTCCTCTCGTGGTCTCGCTCCAGTTTCCTCTGCCGCTTCAAGGACGACGACCACAACTTCGTACCCCGCCGGACCTAGCCATCGTCGTCTCCCAAGCAGGTCGCCTACGCGTCCCTCCCTCTCCTCCTTGCACTCTTCCTTCCTTGGATCCATTTACCTCGCTGAACACCGCAACCTACAGGAGCCAGGGCGCCGCCTCCTTCAGTTCGTCAAGCCGGCATTCAAGTTCGCGGCCGGCCCCGTTCTGGACAGGATCCCCTCTGCTCCGCCGCCTGATCCGGTCGCTCCGCCTTGGATCCGGCCGGTTCCGCGTCGCCTCCCCATGCCCGAGAGCCCGCGCCGGCCATCTTCCTCGCCGGGGTGCCCCGCCAAGTTCCCTCTGCTGCCTGCTTCCTCTGTTTCGAAGACGAGCGCCCCGCCCCGCGTTGACCGCCCGCTCGCCCGCGCCATGGACGCGTCATCCTGCTGCGTGGGTTGCCTCGTCCCAGCGCCTCCAGCCCAGCACCAGATCCACAGGCCTCAAGGCCCAACGTGAGCGCCCAGAGCCCAGCCAGTTTTGGCCTGTGTTTTTTTCTTCTGAACGAATTTTAGCTATTATCCAGGAGTTTACAGATTTACAGTAAAGTCCTTGCACATTATGCATATAATAACTCATTAACCGTGCATCGGATTAAAATGATTCAAACATGTAAAACGCTTAGAATTTTGGTAGTTTTATTTATGCCATTTTCATCGATGTTTAAAATGTTTAAATTGCTGTTTGATTAAATTTGCATAAATGCCATGCTAAAATGATTTATTTCATAACTAATTAATCGTAGCTCCGATTTTAATAAACTTTATATGTATTTCGGGTGGAAAATGCATAGATTAACTTGGTGCACCTTATTTTGCTGTTTAACAACATTAAAATTGTGTTTAGAGCAGAACAGTAGCAAATTCATAAACTGCATATGAGGATTTGCCGGAATTGTTGTTTGTTGATCCAGCCTCATTTAAACGTGCCTAAATAGTTAGTTTACTTATGCCTCACCTCTTGCCATGTTTAACAACATTTAATATTGTTGGGTAGCTTAAACAAGGGAGAACTAAATAATTGATGTGGTGTTTCGTCAATATGCAACTCGTTGCATCTTGAGCTCCACTTAATTTGTAGTGTTGTTTGCTACACTTTGCCATGCCATGCCTCATTTAAACCGGACATGCATCATACTTGTTTGTGCATCATGCCATGTTTATGCTTGTGCATTTACCATGTTGTTTGTTTCTTTCTGGTGTTGCTTCTTAGTTCCGGTAATGTTGCGATTGTGAGGATTAGCTTCATTGCTCCCTGTTCGTCTTCTTCATGGACTCGTTCTTCTTCCTAGCGGGATTTCAGGCAAGATGACCGTCACCTTGGATCTCACTACTATCATTGCTATCCTAGTTGATTCGTTCTATCGCTTTGCTGCGCTACCTATCACTTGTTCTTCAAGCCTCCCAATTTGCAATGTTAGCCTCTAACCTTTTTCACCCTTCCTAGCAAACCGTTGCTTGGCTATGTTACCGCTTTTGCTCAGACCCTCTTATAGCGTTGTTAGTTGTAGGTGAAGTTGAAGATTGCTCCATGGTGGATAGGATTATGGTTGTGATATCACAATATCTCTTATTTAATTAATGCATCTATATACTTGGTAAAGGGTGGAAGGCTCGGCCTTATGCCTGGTGTTTTGTTCCATTGCCACCCTAGTTTTCGTCATACCGGTGTTATGTTCCTGGATTTTGCGTTCCTTACGCGGTTGGGTGATTTATGGGACCCCCTTGACAGTTCGCTTTGAATAAAACTCCTCCAGCAAGGCCCAACCTTGGTTTTACCATTTGCCTCACCTAGCCCTTTTTCCCTTGGGTTTAGGGCAGAGGGTCATCTTTATTTT
This sequence comes from Aegilops speltoides, assembly GCA_021437245.1. Taxonomy (NCBI): domain Eukaryota; kingdom Viridiplantae; phylum Streptophyta; class Magnoliopsida; order Poales; family Poaceae; genus Aegilops; species Aegilops speltoides. The sequence goes on from CM038144.1 coordinate 151,174,159, forward strand.
ACCCCGGGCGGTGCTCCTCCTTGTGTTGGTCCAAACTAGAGCACCGTGCGGGACCATTCCTTGGCAACTTGGATTTGTCGGTACCTGTACCCTTAGCTTATCCGGTGTGCCCTGAGAATGAGATATGTGCAGCTCCTATCGGGATTTGTCGGCACAGCGGGTGGTCTTGCTGGTCTTGTTTTACCATTGTCGAAATGTCTTGTAAACCGATTCCGAGACGATCGGGTCTTCTGGGAGAAGGAGTATCCTTCGTTGATCGCGAGCTTATCATGGGCTATGTTGGGACACCCCGCAGGTATAAACTTTCGAGAGCCGTGCCTGCGGTTATGTGGCAGATGGGAATTTGTTAATGTCCGGTTGTAGATAACTTGACACCAGATTCGAATTAAAACGCATCAACCGCGTGTGTAGCCGTGATGGTCTCTTCTCGGCGGAGTTCGGGAATTGAACACGGTTTTGGGTTATGTTTGACGTAAGTAGGAGTTGAGGATCACCTCTTGATCATTACTAGTTGACGACCGTTCCATTTGCTCTCTTCTCGCTCTCATTTGCGTATGTTAGCCACCATATATGCTTAGTCGCTGCAGCAACCTCACAATTTTACCCCCTTCCTTTCCCAATAAGCTTTGCTAGTCTTGATACCCATGGTAATGGGATTGCTGAGTCCTCGTGGCTCACAGATTACTACAACAACAGTTGCAGGTACAGGTTATGCGATGATCATGACGCGAGAGCGATGTTTGCTTGTTTTGGAGTTCTTCTTCTACTTCTTCTTCGATCGGGGATAGGTTCGTGTCGGCAGCCCGGCTAGCGAGGGTGGATGTCGCTTGAGTTTCTGTTTGTGTTTCATCCGTAGTCGGATGGTGCTCTTATGTAAGATGATGTTGTATTCATGTGGCATTGTATGCCTTTTGTATGTATCCCCATCTATTATGTAATGTTGATGTAATGATATCCACCTTGCAAAAGCGTATCAATATGCGGTTCTATCCTTGTTGGGACCTTCGAGTCTCTTGAGGATTGTATCGCATATTGGGCGTGACCAGTTGGTATCAGAGCCTCGAGCGACCATAGGAGCCCCCTTGATTGTTGGCCGTTGTTGAGTCTAGAAAAAAAACTATTTTGAGTCTTAGGATTATATATATCGGAGAGTAGATTCTTTTACTCCTCGGTCCTTAAATCGCTCTAGTGAGGCCTCCTGACGTAGATGTTTTGTCTTTCCTCTCCTCAAATTTCACTATTTTTTTTATGATCAAGCGGGTATCTTGGAATCGTTCCGATAGTCTTGTGGCGAGAACATTGTTCTTGGTGCCTCCTGACATTTAGCGGTTGTGGCAGTGTCCCGGGGAGTTGAGCTCTGTGTGTTGTCGTCACAATTTTATCGTTGCAGTTCTGGAATACCTGAGTTTTGCCAACATCGAAAATCTCTTTTATGCAGTTGTTGGTGAGATAACCTCGACGCCACCTAGTACTGGGGAGTTCGGGAGTATTGCCATAGCTCGTATAACGGATGCTTTTCGAAGGTTGAGGTACACGATTTTTGGAATTTTCTTGGTTATGTGTTGACGGATGGATACAGCTTGGATGTAGGTATTGTTAGTTTGGGTGAGATATATTGCTTCCCCTGTATCCCCAACACGAGATTGCATAACCAGAAAGTTTCGGAAGTTTATAGGTGGGAACTCAAGTAGCTCCTAGAATATCTTTCCGACAGATGCATGATATGGGATTGGGTAAATCTCTATCATATGTATTTGTTCCGGCTTATTCTGCAAGCCAAATCCTTTGTTTTGTTTTATTTGTGGTATTCAAGTTGCTTCGAAGTAAAATGTTGAATCCCTACCTTTTCTAAACGGTGTTCTCATATTGCTATGTGAATACTAATCCTTTTTGATCATTGAGGTTGTCATGTTAATTCTTTTCCAACCGGTGCGCTTCTCTTCGAGATGATCCCATCATTCTTCCCATCCGCAAGATCAATTCTAAGTTTTCTCAACGGTGTTTGTTTCGTTCATCCCAAGTTGTCTTTGTTTTTCCCCACCCTCCCACCCTTTTCTTCAAGGACTCGTTTATTTTAATCAAGTATCCATTTATTCATGTGAAGTCACTTCACTCTTTTCAATCATTGTTCTGATAAGGTGATCCCTCGTGAAGATGCTCACTAGCTTCAAGTTCATCATCCTTCGTTCTTTTTTCTTCTCTGGTGGGTCCAATTCAAGCTTTCAGTGTTGATCATATTCCTTTCCTCGTGTCAAATGCTTTCTCATGCCGGTGCACCTCTCATTCACTCACCTCTTGCTATTCATTTGTTCCAGAGTGTTGAAGATATCTCACAAGACTTGTGTTTCCATTCTCAATCCGTTCAAGATATTTCGAGGTTGTTATCTCATTCAAGCCATTTAATTCAACCGGTGCAACCTCTATTTAAAATTGTTCAACGGTGTTTTCTTTTGAGTGGGCCCTAACCCACAGGTCTCTTCCCAGGATCTTACCCGACTCTTCTAATTCTCCTGGAGTTATTCTCAAATTCTTTTCAAAGTGTCAAAGTGTGACGTAGGAATGGATTCCATCGGTCACATGCCTTCTCCAAGATCCTTTTCAAATTCTTTTCACATCTTTGTCTCAACCTTTCCTCTTTTAATTCTCCCGGAGTATCTCAACAATTCATGGTGGTTCTCATCATCATTCTCAACATTTGAAGGCCGAAGAAGGATTTCTCTTAAATCTTGGTCCATTCTCTTGAATATTCATGGTTCTAGCTTCATGCTATCCTCATAATTGTTTTGATTGTGACAATTCTTTTCTTACCATCCGGAACATTTCATGAGTTGTTTCCATTTCTTTCCTCCGAAGGCCATCATGTCATAATTCTTCATTCTCAGCGTGTAGCTATCATTCTCCAAATCTTACCGGTGCATTGCTCAAATGCCCTCTAATCAGTTCACGATCTCTTCGTTCTCATGTATCTAAATCCCCTCAAGTATCTTCATTCGTTTTCCAATTCTCCCCGGTGAATTGTGCCTTTGCTACTTTCATTTTCAATTCTTTCGGTGGTTTATTCAAGATTTCACTTCCTTCCTTCTCATATCAATTCATTCGTTGTTCCCAAATCCAACTGGTGGTTCCATCAATACCTTCTCAAGTTTACGTTATATCCCTCTTAATCCTTTCAATGAGAATAAGTGGTATGCCAAACCCGTTGCTTGTCATCAATTTAAATTGGTGAAGGATACGCATAACATAATTCTTATTCGTGTTTCATCCAAGTGATTAATTCCTTCTTCGGAGTTCGTTCATGATATCAATTCTCGGTTCCAAGTTATTCATCTTTCTTGTCCGGAGTTCAAACTTTACTCATTTTGTAGCTCCATCTAAATCATCGCAAGGCTTCTCCTTGTGTTTTCAACTTCTCTTTCTTTCTATCATCCTTTTATTACCAGCGTTTTTCATGGAGGCTCTACATGGTGGTTCGTCAAGGATTCTTTTCATTCTTCAATTGTTCTTCAAGATTTCTCTTGAAGTTATGACTCGCCAAGCTATACTCTAAAATAAACATGGTGCTCAACACATGTTTTGTTTTGAGGTGTTCAAGTATTCTTCTTCTTGCATTTCGAAGTGCACTTCTTCTACCTTATGTTTTGAGATGGTGTTATGTCATTTTTGACAATTTTCCTTCATGTTTTAAGGTTCACAAGTTGTTAAGAATGAGATATTTAAACTATCATTTTTCTCTTTGATCATGAGATCTTTTCAACCTAGCAATTTCTTTGTTGGAGTATCTTGGGTTATATTTCACCTTAAGCCTTCCCTAAGGAATGTTACTATTATGGTGTTTATCCCAGATCCAAGTTTCCTCCTATCCTCTCGATGAAAGAAGTTTTCATCTCTTCGTTGCTCTCAAGCAATAAATTGTTTTTCGTTAGTGGCCGTTTGTCACCTCATAATTTTGAGTTGTCTTCCATAAGCCCACTACAAGCTTATTCGTTTCGTTGTTGGTTTTCCAACAACTCCATTATAACCTTCTTGGAAGGGTGCTTCCCTAGTTCTTTTGTGGCAGAAGTTGGCATTTTCTTCTCCATTCTTTTATCCCAATGATCTATCTTCTATTCTTTCTTCCGGAGGCATGGTGATGTTGCTCTCTTCACTCATCATCTCAAGTTGTGAGGATCGTGTTCTTTTCGTGCTTATCAATTTAACCGGAGTGTCATGTCCTCTTTTCAAGTGCTTCTCATCTTATCAAGTTTTCCTTCTTCCTTCAGTCGGAGTGCTGCCCAAATTATATCAATGTTATTCCTTCTCTATCTAGTTTTAACCGGAGTGGTTTCAATATCTATCTTATCACTAAACCTCTTGGTTCTCGTTGTATCCCTTGTTCCTCTTTTCTAACAGAGTGTTTTCGACTTTGCTCATCCTCGTTGTTTTCTTCCTTTCATTTTGCTCAACCTCTCAAGGTTCATGGTTTTCACTCGTTTGTCGAAGAAGCAACTTAGTTCTACCTCCTCTCTTCCTCTTCCGTTTCTCTCCGGTGCCATCCTAGATCTCGGGACAAGATCCTCTCGTAGTGGTGGAGTGTTGTAACGCCCCGGATACAACTTTCCATATTCGTAACTCCAACTCTTGCCTTTTCCGGAGATGCAATATGATATTTCCTTCATGGTTGGGTTTTTGACTTTTGTTTTGCATTTTGTTCATGGCGTGCATCTCATCTCATAGCATCATGTGCATCGCATTCATATGTTTTCATAAAACCCGTATCCGCTCATAGTTGCCGCGTCACCCTTTCTTTCGTTGACTGTTTCCAGATAAATTGGGTTTTTGCTTCCCTCTTGACCGTGACCACCTAACCTCTCTTGCTAGCTCGCCCCCCACATGGCATGTCCGAAAACCGCTCCCAACCCGAACCGGGCTGTCGTGACCGATGAGTCCGGATCATCCCAAACTTCTCTAAAACATCTCCGTTTTCTTAATTGAACTTCCTAACCTATTTATCTCGAAATGTCCGATCGAAATCGTAGGGACGAGATATCCCCTAACCTAAATTCATCTGATATAAATATCAGTCCAACCCTAGATTCTAGGGGCTTGTCCCATCCACCAAATCCCCTCACCCGCCACCGCCAGTCCAAATCCTCTCGGGATCCCCTCCGATCCTTCTCCACCCAACAAGCGCCTCCAACCACCTCCTCCCTATTCCCTGGATGCGTCTGGCCGCCGCAGCTGCCTTGATCCGCGCCCGCTGCCGGCAAGATCACGGCCAGGCCGTGCCTCGTCTCTTTGTTCCGCTCCGGTTCTCTCCTTCTTCTTCCCTTTCTCTCTCTCAGTCCTCTACCTCTCTCTATACAGGACGAATAGGAGCTCCCGCCACGCTCGCCCCTGTCTCCTCCGCCCAAGCACCCGCGCGGGATATGCTCGACGCTCCACCCCAAGAAGCAGCAACGCCCGAGCGCTCCTCTATCTCGCGACCCGCCGTCCCGGTGAACCTCGTCGCTGGCGACCACCTCCCGTGAGCCTGCGGGCCATCTTCCTCTCGGGGTCTCGCTCTAGTTTCCTCTGCCGCGTCAAGAACGACAACCACAACTTCGTACCCCGCCGGACCTAGCCATCGTCGTCTCCCAAGCAGGTCGCCTACGCGTCCCTCCCTCTCCTCCTTGAACTCTTCCTTCCTTAGATCCGTTTACCTCGCTGACCACCGCAACCTCACAGAGGCAGGCGCGCCTCCTTCGATTAAATCAAGCCGGCGTTCAAGTTTGCGTCCGGCCCCGTTCTGGATAGGATCCCCTCTGCTCTGCCGCCTGATCCGGTCGCTCCGCCTTGGATCCGGCCGGTTCCGCGTTGCCTCCCCATGCCCGAGAGCCCGCGCCGGCCATCTTCCTCGCCGGGGTGCCCCGCCAAGTTCCCTCTGCTGCCTCCTTCCTCTTTTTCAAAGACGAGCGCCCCGCCCCGCGTTGACCGCTCGCTCGCCCGAGCCGTGGACGCGTCGTCCTGCTGTGTGGGTTGCCTCGTCCCAGCGCCTCCAGCCCAGCACCAGATCCGCAGGCCTCAAGGCCCAACATGAGCGCCCAGAGCCCAGCCAGTTTCGGCCTGTGTTTTTTTTCCTGAACGAATTTTAGCTATTATGGAGGAGTTTACAGATTTAAAGTAGAGTCCTTGCACATCATGCATATAATAACTCATTTAACCGTGCATCGGATTAAAATGATTCAAACATGTAAAATGCTTAGAATTTTGGTAGTTTAATTTCTGCCATTTTCATCCATGTTTAAAATGTTTAAATTGCTGTTTGATTAAATTTGCATAAATGCCATGCTAAAATGATTTATTTCATAACTAATTAATAGTAGCTCCGATTTTAATAAACTTTATATGTATTTGGGGTGGAAAATACATAGATTAACTTGGTGCACCTTATTTTGCTGTTTATCAACATTAAAATTGTGTTTAGAGCAGAACAGTAGCAAATTCATAAATTGCATATGAGGATTTTCCGGAATTGTTGTTTGTTGATCCAGCCTCATTTAAACTTGCCTAAATAGTTAGTTTACTTATGCCTCACCTCTTGCCATGTTTAACAACATTTAATATTGTTGGGTAGCTTAAACAAGAGAGAACTAAATAATTGATGTGGTGTTTCGTCAGTATGCAACTCGTTGCATATTGAGCTCCACTTAATTTGTAGTGTTGTTTGCTGCACTTTGCCATGCCATGCCTCATTTAAACCGGACATGCATCATACTTGTTTGTGCATCATGCCAAGTTTATGCTTGTGCATTTACCATGTTGTTTGTTTCTTTCCGGTGTTGCTTCTTAGTTTCGGTAATGTTGCGATTGTGAGGATTCGTTCGACTGCTCCCGCTCGTCTTCTTCATGAACTAGTTCTTCTTCCTAGCGGGATTTATGCAAGATGACCGTCACCTTGGATCACACTACTATCATTGCTATGCTAGTTGCTTCATTCTATCACTTTGTTGCGCTACCTATCACTTGTTCTTCAAGCCTTCCACTTTGCCATGTCAGCCTCTAACCTTTTTCACCCTTCCTAGCAAACCGTTGCTTGGCTATGTTACCGCTTTTGCTCAGCCCCTCTTATAGCATTGTTAGTTGCAGGTGAAGTTGAAGATTGCTCCATGGTGGACAGGATTATGGTTGGGATATCACAATATCTCTTATTTAATTAATGCATCTATATACTTGGTAAAGGGTGGAAGGCTCGGCCTTATGCCCGTGTTTTGTTCCACTCTTGCCGCCTAGTTTCAGTCATACGGTGTTATGTTCCCGGATTTTGCGTTCCTTACGCGGTTGGGTGATTTATGGGACCCCTTGACAGTTAAGCTTTGAATAAAACTCCTCCAAAGAAGGCCCAACCTTGGTTTTACCATTTGCCTCACCTAGCCATTTTTCCCTTGGGTTTCCGGAGCCCGAGGGTCATCTTTATTTTACCCCCCACCCCACCCGGGCCAGTGCTCCTCGGAGTGTTGGTCCAAACTAGAGCACCGTGCGGGACCATTCCTTGGCAACTTGGATTCGTCGGTACCTGTATGCTTAGCTTATCCGGTGTGCCCTGAGAATGAGATATGTGCAGCTCCTATCGGGATTTGTCGGCACAGCGGGTGGTCTTGCTGGTCTTGTTTTACCATTGTCGAAATGTCTTTTAAACCGGGATTCCGAGACTGATCGGGTCTTCTTGGGAGAAGGAATATCCTTCGTTGATCGCGAGAGCTTATCATGGGCTAAGTTGGGACACCCCTGCAGGGTATAAACTTTGGAGTGCCGTGCCCGCGGTTATGTGGCAGATGGGAATTTTTTAATGTCCGGTTGTAGATAACTTGACACCAGATTCGAATTAAAATGCATCAACCGCGTGTGTAGCCGTGATGGTCTCTTCTCGGTGGAGTCCGGGAAGTGAACACAGTTTTGGGTTATGTTTGACGTAAGTAGGAGTTCAGGATCACCTCTTGATCACTACTAGTTGACGACCGTTCCATTTTCTCTCTTCTCGCTCTCATTTGCGTATGTTAGCCACCATATATGCTTAGTCGCTGCTGCAACCTCACAATTTTACCCCCTTCCTTTCCCATTAAGCTTTGCTAGTCTTGATACCCATGGTAATGGGATTGCTGAGTCCTCGTGGCTCACAGATGACTACAACAACAGTTGCAGGTACAGGTTATGCGATGATCATGACGCGAGAGCGATGTTTGCTTGTTTTGGACTACTTCTTCTACTTCTTCTTCGATCAGGGGATGGGTTCTAGGTCGGCAGCCTGGGCTAGCAGGGTGGATGTCGCTTGAGTTTCTGTTTGTGTTTCATCCGTAGTCGGATGGTGCTCTTATGTTAGATGATGTTGTATTCGTGTGGCATTGTATGCCTTTTGTATGTATCCCCATCTATTATGTAATGTTGATGTAATGATATCCACCTTGCAAAAGTGTATCAATATGCGGTTCTATCCTTGGTGGGACCTTCGAGTCTCTTTAGCATAGTATCGCATATTGGGCGTGACAGTTTACATGGAGTCGGTTACAAGGAAGAAAATATAATATCCGGATCGCCAAGCTTGCCTTCCACGCCAAGGAGACTCCCATCCAGACACGGGCCGAAGTCTTGAGTCTTGCAGCTTCACGCTTCAATAGTCCGGACGTTATACACAATCCGGCTGTCCGGATACCCCCTAATCCAGGACTCCCTTAGTGGACACTGTTGAAGCACTGGATGTATTTCTGCAGGGTCTCTCCAGGCTGCTGCTTGATGCGGCGCAGGTCACCCATGGCCGGGGGGCGGTCGCGAGTGCCCTGGAAGTTGGCGATGAAACGGCTGCTCGTCTCGTCCCAAGAGGAGATCAAGCTAGGAGGCAGGTTTAGAGCCAGCTGCGGGCCCCATCCAGCACCTGCAACTGTCTTGTTTGATTCTGGAGCCACGCATTCATTTGTCACCCAAAAGTTTGCATTGAAAAGTGGCATGACCCCTACACCCCTGAAAAACCCTATGGTGGTACAGACCCCCGGCGCAGAGATGAGAGCCAAGATAGGATGTAAAGTAGTCGGGATTGTCATTAATGGGGTAGACTTCCTAGCAGACCTTATCATCTTAAGATCACAAGGCTTGGATGTGATCTTAGGAATGAATTGGCTCATCAAGCACCAAGGTTTGTTAGATTGCGCCAACGGGACTGTCACTGTGACCAATGAGCAAGGTGTCGAAGTTAAATTTGCCTCCAACCCCTCCTTTGCTCAAGCCAACCAAGTCAACTGTCTGACTGGAGTTGGATTGGAGCAAGTGCCGGTAGTATGCGAATACCCAGATGTTTTTCCTGATGAGCTACCGGGAATGCCTCCTGAAGTGATTTGACAAAACCTCCCGAAACCATTTCTACCCATTTCAAGGATTTGAAATATTTCTACAGGAAATCTTTTCACAAAAATCCAAGGAAAATCCAGCAAGTCACAAATGCATGTTTTGATCACCTTGCAAAGCCTCATGTCAATTAAAGTCATTTTGATTCACCAAAATGCCCCAAAACCCTCTCTGACCAGAATCAAATTTGAACAAGTTTGTACTACCAACTTTCTCTCCTTGACCCCAACTTTTGTGAGCATGTTCACATGACCAAATGAGGGCACTACACAAAGTGGTGCATCAAGGAGAAGTGATTTGACCAACTAGATCTACACAAGTTCATTTCTGCTAATTTCTAGGGTTTACAAAAGTTGCATTGGCAACTTTGCCCAAATGAGCTCAAAATGGGTGGAAGGCCCTAAATGCATGTGCCATTTCACCCTGTGGAGTCACATGACTAATGGAAATCATCTACTTGCCGAAACCAACATCAAACACATTCTACCACTTTTCCATGAGCCCTCTCCCACTAATCTCCATGAGCCCTGCTTTTTACCACAACCCCTCCTAGTTCCCCTCTATCACCTGGATGCTTTCAAGCCCGAGGAAGCAATGATGAAGGGAGGGGGAACCCCATTTTTCTTCTCTGGACAGCAGATTCCCCCCTCTCTCTCAGCCTCCTTCTCTCCCCTCAGCTTACAGAGCATCCAATGCACTCTCCAGCTTTTGCCCATGCCCCCTCCAGCTGTCAGACACAAGTGGACACGCGCGGACATGGGAAAACCGCGGATGCCGGCCAAAGTCGCGCTCTGGAGCGCCTTGTAGGGCACCCAACCGTTGATGTCGCATCCCCCGACCACCTGGAGCCTCCCCTGCGCGCCAGTCGATGCCCCTCGACGTCCGCTCCACGCCAGCAGGCTGCCCACTTGCTCCCGCACCCTCCTCTCTCTCCTGCAGCTCGCGCCAGAGCGCCGCTCCGCTCGGCCAATGCGCGCGACGCTCATGTGGCCCACCCCGCAGCTAGTCCCTCTCCTCCTCTCTCTTCTTAGCACCCTAGACCACCCCCACGAACACCCCCGAGCCCTCCATTCCCTCTCTAATGGCCACCCGAGCCGATCCCGCGGGCACCCATAGGCCACACCTACGATGGACCTCGGCCAGCCTATATAAGGCGACCCCGAGCCCCTCTCTCACTCCCTGTCGCTCCCCCACACTCCTAATCAACCCCGCGCACCCCCCATTCATCTCCAGAGCCGCCCGAGCTCAAGATCGAGCTCGAGCCCCGCCGCCTCGGCTCGTCGGCGTTCACACGGTACAGGCCTCCTCCGCCCTCATTTTCTCTCGATCTGGAACCGCGCGACAACGCTGACCCTGTCCCCTCTCTTCACCACTCTTTTTGCAGCCGGTAACGGCCGGAACCATCGACGCCCGAAGCACCTCCGCCGTGTGACCTCGTCGCCGGCGAACCAGGCTGCTCCAGCGACCATCTCCACCACCACCCGAACGGCGACACCCCCTCCTCGAGTCCAACGGTACCACCCACGCATCCCCCCGTTCCCTATATCGCCACCGGCGAACTCGCCGTTGCCTCTGGACGGAGGTAGACGACGACGGCCATGGGCCCTATTCGTCAGCCTCACTCCCTGATGGGTGGGACCCACCCGTCAGGTTTAAAAACGCACACGTGCGCACTGGTTCGCCCGTCGGCTGAAGGCGTACTCTACCTTTACGCCTTCGACGTGGCGGCCTCATGGCCGATTTCCCCACAGGGCTCTGCTGCCTCAGGCCTTTCGCCCAAAGGCACAAAGGCCATTTCTTCCTTTTCTTTTCTGTCAAACTTACAAAATTCCTCTAAACTAAATATTAATCCAAATGAAATAATTCCAGTTCCTAAATTCTTGTAAAAATCCCACCTATTTAATGGTGCAACTTTCATTCAAATACAACAACCATTTCTTCACTGTAAATATTTAAATGTGATTTTAAGCATTTAAATATACCTTTGTAAATCCATTCATCCTGTTATGTAACTCCAAATCCAAAACTAAGAATTTCCCCTTCTTAGTTTTCACCCTAGTATTTAACAAAAATAAGTTGACATTTTTCTGAGCACTTTGGTTTTTCTCTTTTATTATTGGCCTATTTTCCTCGTTATTATTTTGCGACGATAGATTGCGATACTGACGAAGGAGTTGGACCAGAAGACTTTGAAGAACCAGAAGACTTTGTTGAGCCAGTCAAGCAGCCCTTAGACCATGTCTATGAAACCCTTTTTATGCATGTCATATAGCACCATATTGTTGTTGCAACGGAATCATGATGAGGTAGTAACCACTTTGATGGTTTGACACCGTACTTCCTCGTTGATACTTGCATTGTGCATGACCCTACCTTCTTACGAGGGTTATGCCAATGGGAGTAGATAGGATGCTAAAGTAGTGCTATGCAAAAAGGGACGGGAATATGCATGGTGATGGAGGCAAAGTATTTTCAAAAGACTTTTTCGAAAACCCCGCCGGGTGCCACTTATGCCCGAGGAAGATGATGAGTTGGGTAGCCACTTGATGACGAAGTGGTGTACCGAGGCAAGTGTGTGTTGTTTTCAAAACGGATTGGTTTTAGTTGCGACCGTTATTCCAACCTTACTTGCGCAACCACTCTACCCTTATATGGGAAAGGGCATTATTTATTACCTAGGCCGATACTAGCTTGGAGCCCGCATTACTAGTGACGGGGGAGAGTTGGTGCTCTCTCTCGGGACGGGGTCGTGCCTGTTATGGCGGCCAAGAACATTTTTATGGGGCACCGGACACACCGTTGGTACCCCGTGCCAGTGGTATGTGATGAATATGGGAGCGATGCTCCACAATTTTAAGATGTGAAATGTTGGGCACGGGGGTTACTACCAATCGAGTGGACTCTATGTTAGTGTCGTCTAGGGAAAGATAGTGATCGGGTGCTTACCACGGGTACTTGAGGTACCGCGGGTCGTGGATGACACAGAACTTCCCCCGATCTTGTGGGTAAAGTGTGCAACCTCTGCGAGTGTAAAAATATTCGAATAGCCGTGTCCATGGTCAAGGACAGTTGGGTAACCGCTCTTGGGCTACGTCCACATGTTTACAAACCGTGTGTGTGTTGATAAAACTACTTGGGTCAAGTCAAGGGACTTGACATGATTGAGTTGGGTTGGTGCCCACTCTATTTATGTTGATATCTGTAACCTGTCCTCATGGTTACTTGAATTCTCTTGATGCATGTCTTACAAGTTGTTGAACATGTCATTGCACTCAAAACTAGCTTTCTTCAAAAATTTACCTATATCATGCATTGTTGTATCTTGAACCAAAACATGGGTTGCTTGCGAGTACATTCAAAGTACTCATTGGCTTGCCACTGGTTATTTAGTTGACCAGGCATGGAAGAACCGGAGTTCAAAGAAGAGTTCTTTGGAGACGAACATGCGAACTAGGACGTTTCCCAGTCAGAATGCCTGTAGGGTTAAGGGAGATGGCATGGGTTCTACTTATCGACGAAGATTTCTGCTGCTTGTGTTTCATTTGATGTTCAGCCCTTAAGGCTTTATCAATGTAAGACTTGACCATATTGGTCATAATTTGTGTAAGATGGTATGTATGGATGTAAGACTCTTGTTATTCAGCTTCTGTGTGTACAGTGAGCATTGATTTCTGGGATCACTGTACACATGCATTCGGTGATCTCGACTTATGAGTCGGGGTCCCCACAGCGAATATTTGAGTTACGAGTTTGGCCTTCATTTAAAACAATGTGGAATAGTTTCACAACTCACACCACCTGGAACACCACAACTTAATGGTGCGTCCGAACGTCGTAACCGTACTATATTAGATATGGTGCGGTCTATGATGTCTCTTACCGATTTACCACTATCGTTTTGGGGTTATGCATTAGAGACAGTTGCATTCATGTTAAATAGGGCCCCGTCTAAATTTTTTGAGATGACACCGTATGAACTGTGGTTTGGCAAGAAACCCAAGCTGTTGTTTCTAAAAGTTTGGGGTTGCGACACTTACGTCGAAAGGCTTTAGCCTGATAAGCTCGAACCCAAATCGGAGAAGTGCATCTTCATAGGAAACAATTGGGTACACCTTCTACCACAGATTCGAAGGCAAGATCTTTGTTGCCCAGAATGGAACCTTTCTAGAGAAAGATTTTCTCTCGAAAGAAGTGAGTAGGAGGAAAGTAGAACTTGATGAGGTAATTGTACCTTCTCTTAGATTGGAAAGTAGCTCATCCAAGAAATCCGTTCTCGTGATTCCTACACCAACTAGAGAGGACGCCAATGATGATGATCATGAAACTTCAGATCAAGTTACTATCGAACCTCGTAAGTCAACCAGAACATGATCAACACCAGAGTGGTATGGTAATCCTATCCTAGAAGTCATGTTATTAGAGCATGGCAAACCTACGAACTACGAAGAAGTTGTGATGAGCCTAGATTCCGATAGATGGCTTCAGGCCAGGAAATATGAGATAGGATCCATGTATAAGAACAAATTATGGACTTTGCTGGACTTTCCCGATGATCGGCAAGCCATAGAGAATAAACGGATCTTCATGAAAAAGACTGACGCTGATGGTAATGTTACTGTCTACAAAGCTTGACTTGTCGCAAAAGGTTTTTTTGACAAGTTCAAGGGATTGACTACGATGAGACTTTCTCAACTGTAGCGATGCTTAAGTCCGTACTAATCATGTTAGCAATTGCCACATTTTATGAAATCTGGCAAATGGATGTCAAAACTGCATTCCTTAAATCGATATCTCTAAGAAGAGTTTTATATGATGCAACCAGAAGGTTTTGTCAATCCTGAAGGTGTTAATAGGGTGTGCAAGCTCCAACGATCCATCTATGGACTGGTGCAAGTATCTCGGAGTTGGAATATACGCGTTGATGAGGTGATGAAAGCATATGGTTTTATACAGACTTTCGGAGAAGCCTGTATTTACAAGAAAGCGAGTGGGAGCTCTGTAGTATTTCTAATATTATATGTGGATGACATATTGTTGATTAGAGATGATGTAGAATTTCTGGATAGCATAAAAGGATACTTGAATAAAAGTTTTTCAATGAAAGACCTCGGTGAAGCTGTTTACATATTGGGCATCAAGATCTATCGAGATAGATCAAGACGCTTGATAAGACTTTCAATGAATACATACCTTGATAAGATTTTGAAGGAGTTCAAAATGAATCAGTCAAAGAAGGAGTTCTTCCCTGTGTTGTAAGGTGTGAAGTTGAGTAAAGACTCAAAGCCCAACCACGGCAGAAGATAAAGAGAGAATGAAAGTCATTCCCTATGCCTCCGCCATAGGTTCTATACACTGTGCCATGTTGTGCACCAAACCTGTTGTGTATATTTCCATGAGTTTGGCAAGGGGGTACAATAGTGATCCAGGAATAGACCACTAGACAACATTCAAAATTATCCTTAGTTACCTTAAAGAGGACTAAGGAAATGTTTCTCGGTTATGGAGGTGATAAAGAGTTCCTCGTAAAGAGTTACATCGATGCAAGCTTTTGACACTTATCTAGATGACTCAAGTCTCAATCTAGATACGTATTGAATGTGGGAGCAATTAGCTAGGGTAGCTCCATCCAGAGCATTGTAGACATAGAAATTTGCAAAATACGTATGGATCTGAATGTGGCAGACCCGTTGACTAAACTTCTCTCACAAGGAAAACATGATCACACCTTTGTACTCTTTGGGTGTTAATCACATAGCAATGTGAACTAGATTATTGACTCTAATAAACCCTTTGGGTGTTGGTCACATGGCCATGTGAACTATGGGTGTTAATCACATAAAGATGTGAACTATTGGTGTTAAATCACATGGCAATGTGAACTAGATTATTGACTCTAGTGCAAGTGACAGACTGAAGAAAATATGCCCTAGAGGCAATAATAAACTTGTTATTTTATATTTCCTTATATCATGATAAATGTTTATTATTCATGCTGTAATTGTATTAACCGGCAACTCGATACACGTGTGGATACATAGACAAACACTGTGTCCCTTGTAAGCATCTACTAGACTAGCTCGTTGATCACAAATGGTTAAGTTTCCTAACCATAGACATGTGTTGTCATTTGATAAATGAGATCAAATCATGAGAGAATGATGTGATGGACAAGACCCATTCATTAGCTTACCATTATGACCATTCAGTTTTATTGCTATTGCTTTCTTCATGTAAAATACATATTCCTTCGACTATGAGATTATGCAACTCCCGGTTACCGGAGGAATGCCTTGTGTGCTATCAAATGTCACAACGTAACTTGGTGATTATAAAGATGCTCTACAGGTATCTCCGTAGGTGTTTGTTTGGTTGGCATAGATCGAGATTAGGATTTGTCACTCCCAGTATCGGAGAGGTATCTCTGGGCCCTCTTGGTAATACACATCATAAGAAGCCTTGCAAGCAAAGTGACTAATGAGTTAGTTATAGGAGGATGTATTAAGGAATGAGCAAATAGACTTACCGGTGACGCGATTGAACTAGGTATGAAGATACTGACGATCGAATCTCCGGCAAGTAACATACCAATGACAAAGGGAATAACGTATGTTTCATAACGGTTCGACGGATAAAGATCTTCGTAGAATATGTAGGAACCAATATGGGCATCCAGGTCCCACAATTGGTTATTGACCGGAGAGGTGTCTCGGTCATGTCTACATTGTTCTCGTACCATAGGGTCCGCACACTTAACGTTCGTTGATACTAGAGTAGTATTGGGATATTTGATGAGTGGTAACCAGATGTTGTTCGGAGTCCCGGATGAGATCCCGGATGTCATGAGGAGTCTTGGAATGCAACATATCAATTCCAAGAATACCAATGCTACATCTCAATTTGATCCCATAAAAGTTTCCCTTTTTGTGTCAAGCAATAATCCCTAAAGTATTCACATTGATCCAACGTTACACCCATTATCAAGTTGAATGGGGTTTTCTCAGGAATATCAAAGTAGTGCATAATATTTTTCACATAACGATCATCGAGGGTTTTAGGAGATTCCCCATCTCCATGAGTAGCAAGTACAACTATTTGTTTTGGTATTTCGTGTTCCATATCCATAACTAAAGATAAAGAACAACTTAGAACAGGAAATAAAAATTACTTAATGATAAACCAAACAAGCACACACGAGAATATTCACCCCACGCTATTGCTCACCGGCAACGGTGCCAGAAAAAAGTCTCTATAACCCACAAGTATAGGGGATCGTTTGTAGCCTTCTTCGATAAATAGGAGTGTTAAACCGAACGAGGAGCTAAAGGCAAAACAAATATTCCCTCAAGTTCTATCGACCACCAATACAACTCTACACAAACTAAAAAAAACACATTCGTTACATTTTGGGCCGAACAATTTTTTTTCTGTCATACTTATCGCACTTCTATTACGATAATTGTGACAAAACCCGGTATCATCATAGATGTGGTGGGCTCCTACTTCTATGAAAAAAAACCACGACAGAAAATGGGCTTTTCGTCCTGGGCGGGCCGGAGACGCAGCTGCATGACATTCTTTGGGCCGTCCATGACGGAAAAAACCATGGCAGAAGCAAGGGCGAGGAACATTTTGGCGAGTTCCCGATTACGGTGGGAGGTCAGGGGCCGAGCGATGCGCATTTCTATCGTACACGTACGCGCGTGTGTGCGAGGCGTTGGCTCTAACTGAACCCGAGCGAGGCGTTGGGATCTAACTGAATCCGAGCGATTGCACTGCAGGCTATGCATTACTAAACCCGAGCGATCGATCGATGGCTGTTAACTGAACCCGATCAAGCGATTCCTTCGCTACTGCTGCTAACTAAAGCCGATCGATTGGATGAACAGTGAGCGTTGCGGGGGGTTTGGATGAACATTGAGCGATGGGGGTGGATGAACAGGACTCCGTGGCATTGCCTCTGGATGAACAGGACCCTGATCAATCCAGCCGGTTGGGGCTGGATGAACAGGACCCCGTGGAGGGCTAGATGATCAGGACGACCCCCTGAAAGGCTGGATGAACAGTAGATGGTGGAGGGGTGCCCGTGGAGGGGTCGTTGAATAGTAGCCGGTGGAGTAGTGCGTGGTGGAGGCTAGATGAACAGGAGCCCGTGGTGGCTGGAGGAGGTCGATGGTAGCCTGTGGAGGCTGGAGGAGGTCGACGGTGGAGATGAAAAATATCCTATGGAGTCCCGTTTTGCGGTACGCCACACCCCTCCCGATGAACAGGACCCCCGATTCGACAGTAGCGCTCCAACACAAGTCCGTTTTGTCCGTTTTGCGGTAGACCACACCCCTCTCGATCAACAGGACCCCCGTTTCGACCGTAGGAGGTCTGTTTCCTCCGTTTTGCAGTACGCTAGACCCCTCCCGATAAACAGGATCCCATTTAGAACGTGGCCGATCGAACACAAGGTCGTTTCCTCCGTTCTGCGGTACGCCAAGCCTTGTTTCCATTGCCCGTTCCGTCCAAGCCCTCCTGATGAACACGACGACGCATTCCGTTCCGACCCAGCCGGTTGGCTCCCGATGAACACGACGACGACGTTGTTTCTCTGTTCCGACCCAGCCATGTGCACGAGCCCTGGCCATATGTATGTGTGAGTAGGTGTTCGAGACCCCGCCCGTATGTACATATGTGTCCGTATTTTCTTTCTTGCACACTGGCCGCTGTACGTACGTGTACATGCGACGTGCGCATCTTTACTACGACACGTGCGTGCCTCTACATCGACCAGTATATATGTATGTACACGTTCGCGAACAGAATGACAATGCTACGTACGCTTCGACCAGGTGGGTTCCGACTTTCTGGAACTTCCTTGCGTGCGAAGATGTAAATGGTGGGTCCCAACAGTCACGGGGGAGAATCGATTTTTTTTTTTGCACGGACGCACTTCCTTGCGTGCGAAGATGTAGCTGGTCGGTCCCACAGTCAGGGGGGTGAATCATTTTTTTGCCCGGACGCACTTCCTTGCGTGCGAAGATGTAGCTGGTGGGTCCCAGCAGTTAGGGGGGAAACATTTTTTCGCAAAATACGGTGGCCCGTACGGTGGGTCCCTGCTGTCAGGTGGATGTATTATTATTTTCCGTGTAATAAGGAGGCACTTCCTTGCTGCGGCCGTGGACCCAGCTATCAGCCTCTCCATGTACAGTCCATGTCCGATGGAAGTCATTCCTTGACCACGTTGACCATGCCACGCCGAGAGCAGTAGGGCGGTGGACAACGGCGAGGCCTAGGAAGGGGACGACGCGGATCCGAGGAAGATGTGGCAGTGGAAGCCTGCGCGGAGAGGAGTACGAGGGTTCACTGGTTTGGCTGCGGTGTGAGGCTGCCGTCGCCGCAGGGCCTGGCCAGCAGTGGGAATAGTAGGGGCGGTGAGGCCTCCACGGCAGCATAGCCGGCCACGGGCGGAAGGAGCATGCGGCACGACCGACGCTACTTTGGGCGGCTAGTGCAAGAAGACCAGAGGTTGAAGAAGCACTACGGCCATTGGATGGACATCGTACGGTCACTGAAGCTAGAATCGTTTATATTTACTAAGTTGACAAAGCCCTTGGTACGTGCCAACTTAGTAGGCCCACAGGTCAGCCTCCGAAACGGTGCGCCCCAGATGTCAGGGGGAGGAATCATTTTTTGGGCGACCGAAGCTAAGAATATCCGAGAGTGAAGAAGAAGCACGACATCCGTTGGATAGACATCCAATGGCTGCTGCTGCTAGAACTGTGTGTTGACTATAATAAGTTGACAAAGCCTTGCATACGCGTCAACATGTTTTTTTAGGGGACACATCAACTTAGTAGGCCCACAAGTGTGTGGCAGAACTTATAGCCCATTTGCGATTTGTAAGAATGTACATCCCATTTTTGAATTCTAATGGAATTTACTACAGCCTATTTACAGTTTGTTAAAAGCAGAGCCCATTTTCTGGCTTGGACAATGATTAATAATTTCAACCAAACGTTGAAGACAGAATTCAATAAAATTTGCCACAATTTGATGGGATCCGAAATATTTTTCCCGAAATTTCTAGTCAGATTAAATATAAATTTGTATTACGTAAAAATCCAACCAAACATTGTGCGCCCAACAATGAGAATTTAAGATTTTCAAAATCCATAAATAATATTTTATAAACTATTTCGTGTTTGGTGCATTTTTTATAGTTACTGCCCAGTTTTTATAATTACATCCCATTTATTATTTTTTAAAGACCATTTTCCTGTTAAGCCTAATGCATCCCTCCTAGGAAAGATTTGTAGCCCAGCGGGGCGGAGAATAACAAGTTGACCTTGCCTGGGTATTCCTCAAAAAACGTATAGCTCGGCTAGCCATTTTCATCTTGAAAAAATTAATATCTGGGCTGTATATCTGGCTTGGGCTAGACAGGCCACAGCCCGCCGAGTTAATACCATGCTCTCCTCTGAACAACAACAAAATCATAGCCAAGAAAAACTCTGCAGTGCTCACACCTCAAAAACAGAAACACTGCTCGAGCTGCTTGGTCCCAGCTGTCGGCCGCACCTTGTGCAATTCTCTCGTTTATATTGACTACATAGGTTGACAATGGTGTGGGACCGTGATGTCAGGAAACCAGGAGGAAGCAAAAAAAATTATAGTTGTACATAATAAGGAGGTACTTGCGTACGTATGACTATGGCCCTAGTGGGTGTCATCCAGTCGAAATAAAGTCATCTCCTGAATCCTCATGTTCGTTGACGATGTTAACAATGCTCGGCGCCACGGCGTGCGTAACAACTCGAAGGACGACAGAGCCCTACGGATGGTCTGATACAGCACCCGCTGCTCATTCAGGAAGCTAGGATCATCGAACACCTATGAGCACCTTCGAGAAACTGAGACGGCATGAAACTGTAAGGCCGCGCTTGGGAGCTCTGGTTTATTTCAAACCTGTATTAACATACAAGTGTAATTTATTCGTCATCGGAAACAACATGTAAAATGCAAGCGTAATGAAACCGACGGCCCGAGGTCTATAAGTAAAACCGGCGGGTTACGCGTCTAATTTGAGAGACCAGTGTATATTTTACGAGCACTGCTATATGGACGACATTACCAGACGATACATGCACGACTTGAGTATCATGACATCCATGGGCAAGGCTGAAACAACAGCTAACAACTAGAATAGCAATCATCCGAGTTTCTTTCTGCGTTTTTATCCTGTGTGAAGTACTTCCGATATTTTACTAGTCGAAATCGACCAACCAAGCACTTCGCCCGAGACCATGCTTTTATTTACAAGCGTCAGTTTTTCAAGCGGTTTTGGTTGGAAAATGACGATACAATCACGGCCTAATATCATCAGTTGGTCGAAAGATCATATGGTTTCACGTCTAACCTACCCAACTTGTTGTATAGGCTATGAACGAAACATAAGACGATGGACTTTTTAAGCACGGAAACAACAGAAGAGGATGATCTTATTAACAAGCAAATCACTGGCATTAGATCGACATTCAAAACAATACGAAGCATTATTCTCAGGAGGCACGGTGAACAGCTCGTGATGCCGCATGCCACAACATTCCAAGCTCAACTTTGCAATCAAACACAAGGCGTGGCATTACATAGACAATATTCAGAACAAACTCTTAACACAGGAATATCTCAGAAGAGTAACTATTTACTTCTAAACTGAACACAGGAATTGGAAATAGCAATCGACGCTGCTTACAGCAAGGGCGTCCCACTCAAAAATATCAAATGCATGTCTTTTGGCTAACATCAATGAGCAAATTTTGACAAGGTTTTCCAATTCCAATATATTAAACTAACATCTTCTTGCTAACATCAATGATTAAACTTTGACAAGCTTTTCCCATTCAAAATATGTAATGCCTATGATCATGGAGTCCTGTCCTAGCTTCTTACTTGTTTAGGCACTTTCTGCCCAGTGCACTCCACGTGTTGTAGAATTGCCAATGCTCTCTGCAGACTAGTCATGTCACCAGCGTCTAATAATACTATGTAACGCTTCTCAGTCATTCCTTCTGTAATGTAGCGCAAACAGTGACTGCTTCTTTCTGCAAAGTGGAACGACCAACTTGACCTAGTAATGCAGTAGTTTGCCTTGGACACATTGGCTCCTTTTGTGCAGTTCAACTAAAATCGAAGTCAGAATAAAACAGAGCTTTAATTTTGATATCCCTGTAGGCAACAAGAGGTATAAGGGAAACAATTTCTAAGAAATAACGGTTGATGACTTGTACTCCTAGAAGAAAAGCATCTACTGATCTACCGTATCTTGATGGGAAACAAAGCAGGAGAGTAGCAATTCTCCATCAGTGTGATTTATTGATACTGACTGAGACATTATCTTAACAATGCCTTGTTTCAACATGTATAAAGAATGACAAAGAAGAAAAGTACCATTCCTAAAACAGTGCAACTCATTCATGTTAACATAGACATTATCTTAATAATACCTTGGTTAAACATGTAGAAAGAACTACAAAGCAGGATAGTACCATTCCTAACAAGTGTTGCAGTTTTGAACTAAGATTCAATAGTTAATTAATTCTCAGAGTGGCGTTGCTTAATTTTACCAGTGCCATTAGATTAACGAAAAGCATAAACAGTTCCAGGGGAGAGTGGGGGCAACACCAATATGTGCTTCCATCTACTTATAAAGGGGGTGATGCAGAGTTTTTTGCAACAAAGCAACAAGCATCATGTCTAGGTTGGTCCCATTTTTTTCACTACTTAATGGGAAAATGTTGGAAATATGCCCTAGAGGCAATAATAAAAGTATTATTATTATACTTCTTTGTTCACGATAATTGTCTTTATTCATGCTATAACTGTATTATCCGGAAATCGTAATACACTTGTGAATACATAGACCATAATATGTCCCTCGTAAGCCTCTAGTTGACTAGCTCGTTGATCAACAGATAGTCATGGTTTTCTGGCTATGGACATTGGATGTCATTGATAACGGGATCACATCATTAGGAGCATGATGTGATGGACAAGACCCAATCCTATGCATAGCACAAGATCATGTAGTTCGTTTGCTAGAGCTTTTCCAATGTCAAGTATCTTTTCCTTAGACCATGAGATCGTGTAACTCCCGGATACCGTAGGAGTGCTTTGGGTGTACCAAACGTCACACGGTAACTGGGTGACTATAAAGGTGCACTACAGGTATCTCCGAAAGTGCCTGTTGGGTTGACACGGATCGAGACTGGGATTTGTCACTCCGTATGACGAAGAGGTATCTCTGGGCCCACTCGTTAATGCATCATCATAATGAGCTCAAAGCGACCAAGTGGTTGGTCACGGGATCATGCATCACGGTATGAGTAAAGTGACTTGCCGGTAACGAGACTGAACAAGGTATTGGGATACCGACGATCGAGTCTCGGGCAAGTAACGTATCCGATTGACAAAGGGAATTGTATCACGGGTTGATCGAATCCTCGACATCGTGGTTCAACCGATGAAATCATCGTGGAACATGTGGGAGCCAACATGGGTATCCAGATCCCGCTGTTGGTTATTGATCGGAGAGTCGTCTCGGTCATGTCTGCATGTCTCCCGAACCCGTAGGGTCTACACACTTAAGGTTCGGTGACGCTAGGGTTATTAGGAAGACTTGTATGTGATTACCGAATGTTGTTCGGAGTCCCGGATGAGATCCCGGACGTCACGAGGAGTTCCGGAATGGTTCGGAGGTGAAGATTTATATATGGCAAGTTGTCATGCGGACACCGGAAACATTCGGGGGCATATAGGTATTCTACCGGGGCCACCGGAGAGGTTCCGGGGGTCCATCGGGAGGGGCCACCCCTCTCGGAGTGCCTCATGTGCCGCAAGGGGGAGGGAACCAGCCCCTGGAGGGCTGGGCGCCCCCCCTTGGTCCCATGTGCCTAGGGTTGGGGGGGAAACCCTAGTGGGGGCGCCCCCTTGCTTGGGGGGCAAGTCCCCCCTCCCTGGCCGCCACCCCCCCTCTAGATCCCATCTAGAGGGGCCGGCCCCCCTTGCCCCTTCCCCTATAAATAGAGGGGTGAGGGGAGGGCTGCTGGACACAACCAAAGGCGCAGCCCCTCCCCTCCCCAACACCTCTCCTCCTCCGTTACGTGCTTGGCGAAGCCCTGTCGGAGTACTGCTGCACCAACACCACCACGCCGTCATGCTGCCGTTGGAGCTATCTTCCTCAACCTCTCCTTCCTCCTTGATGGATCAAGACGGAGGAGACGTCGTCCGTTCCGTGCGTGTGTTGAACGCGGAGGTGCTGTCCGTTCAGCACTTGGCCATCGGTGATCTGAATCACGGCGAGTACGACTCCATCATCACCCTTCCCTTGAACGCTTCCGCACGTGATCTACAAGTGGTATGTAGATGCAATCTCACTCCCTTAACTCATTGCTTAGATGAACTCATAGATGGATCTTGGTGAAACCGTAGGAAAAATTTAATTTTCTGCAACGTTCCCCAACAGTGGTATCAGAGTTAGGTCTATGCGTAGTTCTCTATTGCACGAGTATAACACAATTTTGTTGTGGGCGTGGATCTTGTTAACTTGCTTGCCACTACTAGTCTTTTCTTGCTTCAGCCGTATTGTGGGATGAAGCGGCCCGGACCAACCTTACACGTACGCTTACATGAGACCAGTTCCACCGACAGACATGCACTAGTTGCATAAGGTGGCCGGCGGGTGTCTGTCTCTCCCACTTTAGTTGGAGCGGATTCGATGAAGAGGGTCCTTATGAAGGGTAAATAGAAGTTGACAAAATCATGTTGTGGTTATTCGTAGGTAAGAAAACGTTCTTGCTAGAACCCAATTGCAGCCACGTAAAAGATGCAACAAAAATTAGAGGACGTCTAACTTGTTTTTGCAGCAATTATCATGTGATGTGATATGGCCAGAAGTTGTGATGAATGATGAATGATATATTGTGATGTATGAGATCATGTTCTTGTAATAGGAATCACAACTTGCATGTCGATGAGTATGACAACCGGCAGGAGCCATAGGAGTTGTCTTTATTTTTTGTATGACCTGCGTGTCATTGAAGAACGCCATGTAAATTACTTTACTTTATTGCTAAACGCGTTAGCCATAGAAGTAGAAGTTGTCGTTGGCGTGACAACTTCATGAAGACACGATGATGGAGATCATGGTGTCATGCCGGTGACAAGATGATCATGGAGCCCCGAAGATGGAGATCAATGGAGCTATATGATATTGGCCATATCATGTCACTACTATATAATTGCATGTGATGTTTATTATGTTTATGCATCTTGTTTACTTAGAACGACGGTAGTAAATAAGATGATCCTTACAACAATTTCAAGAAGTGTTCTCCCTAACGTGCACCGTTGCTAAAGTTAAATGCTTTGAAGCACCACGTGATGATCGGGTGTGATAGATCCTTAGGTTCACATACAACGGGTGTAAGACAGTTTTACACATGCAAAAACACTTAGGGTTAACTTGACGAGCCTAGCATGTACAGACATGGCCTCGGAACACAGAGACCGAAAGGTCGAACACGAGTCGTATGGAAGATACGATCAACATGAAGATGTTCACCGACGATGACTAGTCCGTCTCACGTGATGATCGGACACGGCCTAGTCGACACGGATCGTGTAACACTTAGATGACTAGAGGGATGTCTAATCTGTGTGGGAGTTCATTGAATAATTTGATTAGATGAACTTAATTATCATGAACTTAGTCTAAAACCTTTGCAAATATGTCTTGTAGATCAAATGGCTAACGCTCATGTCAACATGAACTTCAACGCTTCCTAGAAAACCAAGCTGAAAGATGATGGCAGCAACTATACGGATTGGGTCCGGAACACGAGATTATCCTCATAGCTGCGAGAAACAATATGTCCTAGAAGGACCGCTAGGTGGCGCTCCGTCCCGAGAGAACCAAGGCGTTATGAGCGCTTGGCGGTCTCGTCTGATGATTACTCCCTCGTTCGGTGCGGCATGCTTTACAGCTTAGAACCGGGCTCCAAAAGCATTTTGAGCAACACGGAGCATATGAGATGTTCGAGGAGCTGAAACTAGTTTTTCAAGCTCATGCCCAGGTCGAGAGATATTAAGTCTTCGACAAGTCCTATAGTTGTAAGATGGAGGAAAACAGTTACATCGGTGAGCACATACTCAAAATGTGCAGGTTGCACAACCGCTGACTCACTGGACATTAACCTCCCCGACGAGGCGGTCATTGACAGAATCCTTCATCGCTCCCACCAAGCTACTAGAGCTTTGTGATGAACTACAATATGCAGGGGATGGTGAAGACCATTCTGAATAATTTCAATCTTGAAGTCGTGAGGTTGAAATCAAGAAAGAACATCAAGTGTTGATGGTCAATAAGACCACTAAGTTCAAGAAGGGCAAGGGCAAGAAGAACTTCAAGAAGGACGGCAAGGATGTTGCCGCGCCCGGTAAACCAGCTGCCGGGAAGAAGTCAAAGAATGGACCCAAGCCTGAGACTGAGTGCTTTTATTGCAAGGGGAAGGGTCACTAGAAGCGGAACTGCCCAAAATACTTAGCGGATAAGAAGGCCGGCAACACCAAAGGTATATTTGATATACATGTAATTGATGTGTACCTTACCAGTACTCGTAGTAACTCCTGGGTATTTGATACCGGTGCCATTGCTCATATTTGTAACTCACAGCAGAGCTGCGGAATAAGCGGAGATCGGCGAAGGGCGAGGTGACGATGCGCGCCGGGAATGGTTCGAGGTCGATGTGATCTCCATCGGCACGCTACCTCTACATTTACCTACGGGATTAGTTTTAAACCTCAATAATTGTTATTTAGTGCCAAGTTTGAGCATGAACATTGTATCAGGATCTCGTTTAATACGAGATGGCTAGTCATTTAAATCCGAGAATAATGGTTGTTCTATTTATATGAGAGATATGTTTTATGGTCATGCTCCGATGGTCAATGGTTGATTCTTAATGAATCTCGAGCGTAATATTACACATATTCATAGTGTGAATACCAAAAGATGTAAAGTTGATAACGATAGTCCCACATACTTGTGGCACTGCCGCCTTGGTCACATTGGTGTCAAGCGCATGAAGAAGCTCCATGCTGATGGACTTTTAGAGTCTCTTGATTATGAATCATTTGACACATGCGAACCATGCCTCATGGGCAAAATGACAAAGACCCCGTTCTCCGGAACAATGGAGTGAGCAACCAACTTGTTGGAAATCATACATACCGATGTGTGCGGTCCAATGAGCGTTGAGGCTCGCGGAGGATATCGTTATGTTCTCACTCTCACTGATGACTTGAGTAGATATGGGTATGTCTACTGAATGAAAAACAAGTCTGAGACCTTTGAAAAGTTCAAGGAATTTCAGAATGAGGTAAAGAATCAACGTGACCGAAAGATAAAGTTCCTACGATCAGATCGTGGAGGAGAATATTTAAGTCATGAATTTGGTACACACTTAAGGAAATGTGGAATCGTTTCACAACTCACGCCGCCTGGAACACCTCAGCGTAATGGTGTGTCTTAACGTCGTAATCGCACTCTATTGGATATGGTGCGGTCTATGATGTCTCTTACCGATTTATCGCTATCATTTTGGGGATACGTGTCGGTGTACTAAAGTAGGGGTACCTTAGTACCCCGAACTTGGGCACGGGCGGTCGCAGCACCCCGTGGCGAGGCTTGCCGGGCATCCGCCAAGATCCTTCGTCATTCCTATTACTGCCATTCAAGAACAAAGTGTTAACTAAGAAGAAAAGGCCCCGGCAAGAGGAGCTTGCCGGGAAGGACAAGACCCCGGCAAGAGGAGCTTGCCGGGAAGGACAAAGACCCCGGCAAGAGGAGCTTGCCGGGAAGGCCAACCAAGGCACTTCAGAAAACTTGCCACGATGCTCCGCGCGTCCTGGCAAGACCCGACGAGCGGCAAGCTTGCGGGTGCGACAAGATAACAAGCTGCGGCAAGGCGCTTACGCGTGGTCAAGCCGCCACTCTGCGCCCGCTCCAGCTCACCCGACGACGTGTTGCCACGGATCGCTCTGGTGCACGTGGCGGGTAGCTTAGCGAGCCAAGCGGTGCGCGGTGGCGGCGGTTGACAAGGAGGCCATCGTGGCGTCGGTGGCGCCCTAACGGTCGCTTGCTGCCTTTGTTAGGCGACCGGACGGTCATTGTCCCCTGCCGTCAGAGTTAGGTAGGGGGGCACTGTTGATAGTGGTTGTACCAACCCTCGTTTTTACCTTTTTACCCCTCCTTCTGCGTTTCCACCTGTCGGTGACCCCTTTAGACTATAAAAGGGAGGCCCATGCGCACGTAGAAGGGGTTCCGTTCGGTTAGACTCATTCGCAACGACAGCATTCCTACGCCCTCAAGCAAGAACAAATACAAACACAAAGCAGCAGTAGGAGTTTTATCTCTCCGGAGAGCTCCAAAGCTCGGTAAAATCCCCCCCCCCCCCCGCGTGCTCTCGACCTCGATCTGCTCTTCGTGCGCCCTCGGCTCCCTGCCGGACCGAAAAGGGGCCCCCTGCCCCATAGGTGCTCGTTGTCCACCACGACATCTTTGGCGCGCCAGGTAGGGGGCGTCGAGGTTGTGCGAACCTGATCCGGTCTCCGCGCGCGCTACATCAACATCTTCATCGACATGCCACCGAAGAAGAAGACTTCGGAGGTGGCCGCTCCGTCTGCGACTATCCTACCGCCCCCGGAGCAAACGGGCGGTGGGGTGGACGCCGGCGGAGGAGCGGGCGCCGGCGGGGGGACTCACATCGTCACCCGGTCCAAGGACAAGGCCCCGCAAGGTTCAGCGTCTGCACATCCACCGCACCCCTCCCAGGAGGTGCAGGATCGACAACGCCACGGTGCTCCTAGCACCGTACTCGCGTTGGAACAAGGCCAGGCTGGTGGGTCGCGGGACGCTCAAGGCTAACATACACGTCAACATGTTGGCACGAGCGCAGTGCGGTCGCCTGGACGAGATGTTGCTCCTTCTAACACTGTTAGAAGTTTGAGCATGTCCCGTCGCCGCCCAAGACTCCAGAGGAAGCGCTGGCCCGAGCCCAGCTGCTTCTAGATTACCCTCCAGCGCCGGACAAGATCGACGACTGGAGGGCCGCCATTTATAGCCTCATTGGCTTCGCCAACGGTGACAAGCCCCGGCAACCGAGCACGTCGAAGCCCCGGCAAGACGCCCAGGCGCAAGCCGACGGTGACAAGACCGCTGGGGGTGCCACCACCATGCACTCCCCACCCCGATGGCCAAGATCACCAGCTCGCCGGGCCAACGTCGACACCGATTCCACCGCGTCGTCGGACCCGCGAGCTCGCCACGATCAACGCCAAGTTCTCCAAGAACGATGACACGAAGACGCTTCTTTTCGCATCGAGCATCGAAGAAAGCGCTTGGCGTCGATTGGACCAGACCAGCGCTGGGGCCCACTGTCGATATGCATGCGCCCGAGGGAACCAGCGACTTGCCGTCTGTGATAGGTTGCCCTGCGTTCACCGTGAGCTGCGGAAATCGATGGCCCAAGACCAAGAACTTCAAACCAGACGCGTGCGAGAAATGCGATGGCAGGATACATCCGTCGGAGTTCCTCAGCGTCTACACCATCGCGGTGCAGGCTGCCGGGGGACGCGACGAGAAGATCCTCGCCAACTACTTCCTGCTGGTGCTCAAGCCCAACGTCAGATCTTGGCTCATGCACTTGCCGGACAACTCCATCTCTTCATGGGCGGACCTGTGCCATCAGTTTGTCGGCGCCTTCACAGGCGGCCACAAACCCCATGGCCAGGAGAGCGATCTTCATCTGCTCGTCCAGAAGGAAGGAGAACCCCTGCGCAAGTACATACAGAGATTAAGCCAGGTGCAGCGCAACATCCCGGATGTCCACCCTGCGGCGGTTATCAGCGCGTTCCATCAAAACGTGCGTAACCGCAGGATGAGGGAGGAGATGGCGATGTGCAAGATCAGAGATGTCAGCGAGCTATACGCTCTGGCCGACAAGTGTGCACGGGCTGAGGAGGGGAGGAAAATCCCCGGAGAGAACGCAGGAGTAGAAGGATCTGACAGTGAGGATACCCCTCCGGCAAAGAGGAACCGGAGGCGGAATAACAGAAAGAGGAAGGCTAAGGATGTGCTAGTTGTTGAGCAGTCCGGCAACGGAGGTGGTTCCGAGAAGGCCAAAGCTGGTGACTCCGGCGAGGCTGTGGTAGCCGCTGACAAGCAGGACGGCTCCGGCAAGCAGTACTGCAATATCCACCGCACCAAGGGCCACGACCTCCAAGCGTGCAAGAAGGTTGAGCAGATGGCAGAGCTACAGAAAGCTGAATACGAGCGTCACGACAAGGAGAAGGCCCAGGAAGGTGGCGGAGGATCCGGCAAGAAGCTCCCCGCCCGGGGATGGCGCCGCGGCAAGGTGAAGCAGCGGCAAGGAGATAGGCCTCCTCGTGGCCGTGACAAGGACGAAGACGAAGATGAAGATGATGAGATGGAGGAAGATGAGACCGATGAGCAGGAGTTCCAGAAGGCAACAGAGGTGTTGTGCATCGACGGCGGTGCTTCTCTGCACACCTCGCACCGCCAACTCAAACAATGGGTGCGAGAAGTGAGCGCAGCAGAACCGTCCGTTGAATCGCGCAAGCCCCTGAAGTGGTCCAGCACGCCCATCATCTTCGACGTTGAGGATCACCCTGATCGCATTACTGCGGTCGGGTGCTTGCCGATGTTGGTCTCACCAACCATCCGCAACCTCAAGGTCACTAAGATGTTGGTTGACGGTGGGGCTGGCCTGAATCTGATCTCTTCCGCGGTGCTCAAGAAGCTCCAGATCCCCGACAGCGAGCTCGAACAGACTGGCACTTTTCAAGGAATCAACCCGGGAAGGACCAAGCCCAAGGGGAAGATCACACTACCAGTGACGTTTGGCAGCGAGCTGAATTTCAGGAAAGAGAGAGTCACATTTGATGTTGCTGATTGCCCATTGCCCTACAATGGAATACTCGGCCATCCAGCATTTGCCAAGTTCATGGCAGCCTCTCACTACGCCTACAATGTGCTCAAGATGCCTGGTCCGATAAGTGTCATTTCTGTCCAAGGCGACAAGAAGGATGCACTTATCTGTACCGACAAGATCTAACGGGAAGCAGCAGCCGCAGCAGAGCGCAAACCACTTGCCGCTGAAGCTCCCGGGGGGAAGAAGAAGACCAAGTCCGGCAAGAGTAGCTCTGATGCCCACTCCGGCAAGCGCACCTCTTCGGAGTGCTGCGCTACCGTCGAGGACGCACCCTCGAGCTCCACCGGCAAGTGCAAAAAGGAAAAGACAGCTTCACCAGAGACCAAGAAAGTGGCCGCCAAGGAGGACGGCACTGGTGGTACCTTCACCATCAATGCCACGCTTGATCCTAAATAGGAAAGCGCGCTCGTTGCTTTCCTGCGGGCTAATGTCGATGTGTTTGCGTGGCAACCATCTGACATCCCCGGTGTTCCCAGGGAAGTAATTGAGCACCACCTTGCCGTCTGCCCTCATGTGCGGCCCGTCAAGCAGAGAGTTAGGAAGCAAGCAGTAGAGCGTCAGGAGTTCATTGCGAGAGATCAAGAAATTGGAAGCAGCAGGCCTGGTCCGAGGAGTACTCCATCCAACGTGGTTAGCCAATCCAGAGTCGTGCGCAAAGCAAGCGGGAAGTGGAGTCTTTGTATTGACTTCACGATGTTAATAAAGCATGTCCCAGGATCCATTTCCCTTGCCGCGTATTGACCAGATTAGCCGACTCCACGGTGGGATGTGATCTGCTTTCATTCCTTGATGCATACTCGAGGTATCATCGGATCTTCATGGCGAAAGAGGATGAAGAAAACCGCATTCATTACTCCATGTGGCACATACTGCTTTGTACGGATGCCTTTCGGACTAAAGAATGCCGGTTCAACATTTGCAAGAGTAGTCAGCCATGCTTTTGAGCCACAGTTGCACAGAAATGTGGAAGCTTACATGGATGACATAGTGGTCAAGAGCAAGGACAAAGAGACGCTGATCCAAGATTTGGACAAGACTTTTGCAAATCTGCGCAAGATCAATCTCAAGTTGAATCCCGAGAAGTGCGTGTTTGGAGTTCCTTCCGGCAAGCTTCTCAGATTCTTTGTATCTCAGCGGGGGATCAAAGCCAACCCCGACAAGATCAAGGCCATTGAGCAAATTGAAGCCCGAAGCGCGTCAAGGATGTGCGAAGACTTGCCGGCTGTGTTGCTGCTCTCAGTAGGTTCATTTCCAAGTTCATTGAGCAGCATACTGCCGTTTTCAAAATTTTGAAAAAGGCAGGTCCAATGAAATGGACTCGAGCGGAGGCTGCGCTGCAGGACTTGAAGAGATACCTATCCTCCACCCCAACACTTGTCGCACCTAAGCCACAAGAGAAGTTGCTGCTATATCTGGCGGCAGCCAATCAAGTGGTTAGTGCTGCGTTAGTAGTGGAGAGGGAGGCGGATGGTGAGCCAGCAACCGTGGCAAGCGAGTCCAGCGACAAGTAGGGGGCTTCCCCGACAAGTTCTGGCTACGGCAAGGATGGATCTGTCAGTTGCCGGAAGAGAAACAGAAGAAGATGGTGCAGCGCCCAGTTTACTTTGTCAGTTCCCTTCTGCAGGGGTCTAGATCAAGGTACTCTGGTTTGCAGAAGTTGTTTTTCGGCCTTCTCATGGCATCGAGGAAGCTGCGCCATTACTTTCAAGCACATGAGATCACAGTTGTCACTCGCTTTCCGTTGAAGAGGATAATGCGAATCCGAAGCAACAGCGGGATTATCGAGTGGGCCTTTGGAATTGTCAAGCTTTGGCCTCAAGTTTGAAAGTACTTCAACTATTGAGCCAAGCATTGGCGAGTTCATAGCAGAATGGGCGTAGCGCCTAATGAAGAAACTCCGAGAGGAGCATCCCGTCAAGGAAGCGAGCAAAGAATGGATCATGTACTTTGATGGTGCCTTCTCGCTGCAAAAGCGCTGGTGCTTGGCGTACTACTAGTCGCACCCACCGGAGAACACCTCAAATCGTGGTCGGATGCACTTTCCCAAGGAGCAAGCAACAAACAATCTGCAGTATGAAGGCTTGCTTGCGGACTCAGATCGCGGCGGAACTTGGGATCAAGAAGCTTATTGTCGGGGTGACTCACGACTTGTCGTCCGTCAAGTAAACAAAGATTATCGAGTCCGTTAATGGAAGCATACATTGATGAAGTGAGAAATCTAGAAGAGCATTTTGGCGGCTGCAGATGGAACACGTTCCAAGAGCTCGAGAATGACATTGCGGATGGCTTTGTCAAAATGTGCCGCACTCAAGTTACACAATGGAGCTAGGAATTTTTGTGCTCAAGCTGACTCAACCATCGTAACACCATCAATCGGACAGAGCAAGAAGAGAAAGTTGGTTCTTGGCGACTACTTTCCGTGAGCTCCCGAAGCGCCGCCAAGAAGGTCCCCAGGATCAACACAGAAAGTGCTGAGGAGCAGTCTGCTCCAACAAGCCGTAGGTTTTGCTCCGTTGAAGCAGACGCTCCTGACAAGCTGTGTCCCGACACGCTTGCCGGGGAGCATCACGCTCCGGCAGGATCCCAGATTCTTGCCGTAGAAGCGAATGTTCCCGCAGCAGCATTTGCGCCTTTAGTCCTTGTTGTCGAGCCACAAGCTCCAACATGGGCACAACAAATAGTCCATTTCCTCCAGACAGGAGAACTTCCCGAGGAGCAAGAAGAAGCAGAAAAAGTAGCCCGACAATCAAGTATGTACCAGTTTGTCGATGACATACTGTACAGAAGAAGATTCAACGGAGTGAAATTGAAGTGCATTTCCCGGGAAGATGGACAGAAGCTGTTGGGGGAGATACATGGAGGCATATGTGGTCACCACATTGGCACAAGAGCGCTTGCCGGCAAGGCCTTCCGGCAAGGTTTCTTTTGGCCGACAGCCCTCCAGGATGGAACTGCACAAGTAACCAAGTGTGAAGCGTGCCAGTTCCACTCCAAATAGATGCATCAACCAGCTCAAGCTCTCCAAACAATCCCTTTATCCTGGCCATTTTCGGTCTGGGGGATCGACATCCTCGGCCCCTTTCCCCGAGCTGTCGGGGGCTTTGAGTACTTGTACGTTGCAATCGACAAGTTCACAAAGTGGCCTGAAGTGGAACCATGAGGAAGGTGACAGACAACAAGCGATCAAGTTCTTGGTCAATTGTTTGCCGTTTGAGTCCCTAACAGATCATCACCGACAATGGCACACAATTCACGAGTCGCGCCTTCATGCGATCGTCCAAGATTTTGGCGCCAAGATCTGCTTAACTTCATTGCTCACCCGAGAAGCAGCGGTCAAGCGAGAGGGCAAATCTTTGAAGTGCTTCTGCGGGCTCAAGACCGAACTTTTGACAGGCTGCACAAGTGCGGAAGAAACTGGATTGAGGAGCTGCGGTGGTTCTCACGTCGATCAGACGACACCGTCGAGCCAGCGCTAGACACCTTTTGCTCTTATCTATGGAGCAGAAGCAGTTCTCCCCATGGAACTCGTGTACGGATCGCCCCGAGTGCTCGCTTATGATGAGCTTGAGCAACAGCAGCTGCGACAAGATGACGCACTGCTCCTCGAGGAAGATCGTCTTCAGGCTGCGGTACGAGCTTCTCGCTACCAGCAAGCTTTGCGCCGCTACCATAGCCGCAAAGTTAATGCCAGAAGCTTCGAGGAAGGCGACCTTGTTCTTCGGCGCGTTCAATCTGCCAAGAATTCCAACAAGTTGACGCCAAAGTGGGAAGGCCCTTATCGGGTGAAACGAGTCACTAGGCCCGGCGTTGTCCGCCTTGAGACCGAAGATGGCTTTCCGGTGAGCAATTCCTGGAACATAGAGCATCTTCGCAAGTTTTACCCATAAGGCGCGGTTGCCGAAATCTGTTCCGGCAACCACCTTTTGTACAAGCCTTGCCGCTGTTGCATGTAACCCTTTGTACAAAGCTGGGCGCAGCTCCCGTGCAGAAATAAAGTTCATGTGCCTCGCACATCTTGTCAAATTTCATGCCTTTTTCCTTTTTTCGCATGCATATCTGACATTTTGTGCAGCACTCACCCCCGGTAAGCAATAATGAGCCTTACAGCTCCATATCTTTATTTTCTCTTCTTTCTTTTGTTCAAAAAGAAGGTTCCTTCGCCCACAAGTCCACCGGGGGGAGGAGAGGAGAGGATAAAGATGTGGACCAGGCGTCGTTCAAAAAATATACAGCCTTGCCGGGACGTAGACGACGGAAAAGCTAAGTTGCCAAAGTTTGAGCACAGTCAGTTTTAAATTTTTAAGTTATATTCCTTGAACGATCGTGCCTTGTATGGAAAACACATGCGCGGAGGAACGGCTCGTGGCTAAGTTAAGCCCTTACTTTGTTTGAGTCCGCTCAACAATGAAAGTGTCTGCGACTAGTCCCGACAAGGTTTCTTGCGGAGGCAACACCGCCAAAGAAGGCTGCTGATGTTCCGACTTCGGCGCTTTCATGGCAAGTGTGTTTTGCCGCAAGTCCCCTAAAAGCGTGAAGCAAAAACATGCAAGGGATGGAATCAAGTAAAGGAAGTAACATAGCAGATAGTACCGAGGATAAAGTTATATTACAATAAATAACTTGCCTCGCTCTAATGGATTGTTCCTATGACATATCTAGCAGCGGCAAGAAGAAGGAAGGGAGAAGAAGAGTGGCCTAATCCGCGTGCTCGCCGACGATCCTCCTGACTTCGTTCACCTTGTCCATGATGGGTGCGACGATGGCTTTGAGATCCTCAAGATCAGCACCCGCCGGCAGCTTCTTGAGGACATGGGAGAGGTCGATGCCCGGATTGCGGAAGAGGAACTTCACCAGTACCTTCTCCAAGACCTTGGCGCAGATTGCGCACGACTCGTCCGCCAGCTTCTTCGGGATCCTTTCCCAGAGTTGCTGGAGGGCCGTCACCACGCCCTTGGAGAAGAGAGTAAGCTTGGCGCTGGGCTGGAGGTTTTTGTCAGTGGAGTACCCGAAGCCCGCCAAGTCTAGCTCCGCCAACTCCTCGTCAATGGCTGCAGCGATGTTGACGAGGCCCTCCGTCCAGAGCCCCACCGTGGCCTTGAAGGTGTTCTGAGTCTCGGCGGCCCTCGTCAGCAGCTCCTCGTTGCCCTTGACCTCCTTCTTCAAGTCATCCTCTCGCCTCTTGGTGGCGTCCAGCGTCTCCGTCAAGGTGGCCAGTTTCAGCTCCAGATCAGCGCTCGAGTCCTTGGCGGCGTTCAGCTCCTTGATCTTGTCGGCGAGCTGAACTTGCAGATCACCATGGGCGTGGGCATCCTTCTCGCGCTCGCGCTGGAGTGCGGCATGATCTTCGTTCTTCCCTTTTATGTCCGCCTCCTGCTGCATCACCTTCACCTCTAACTCCTTCTTGGCGGTCTCAGCAGCCGCGGCGGCATCCTTCGCCTCCCTGAGTGCCCCACCAAGTGATTGCTCCCGGGCCTCGAGCTCCTCCTCGTGGCTGTCCAGACTAGCCTTCTTCTGTGTCAGCTCACCTTCCCGCCTGGACATCTCCTCGGCGGCGAGCCTCTGCTGCTCCTCGGCTTCAGCCTTCTCCAGGATGAACGCCCTCTTTGCCTCGTCGAGCTGTGCCCTCTCCTCAGCAATGGACCGGAGGGCCTCCTGGTTGCGGTTCCGGAGCTCCTGCGCGTGTTTCTCTATGTCAACTCCCGCCTGCGCGACAAGCCCTTCCCGGGACTCAAGCTTCGCTTGCGGGCGTGATAAGTGACACCAACTTCTGAGTAGCTGCTCCTCCTCGGAATCGCCACTTTGCTGCTCTTTGGGCGCGTCGACCACTTGCCAGCCCAGTGAGGCGAGAACTTCCCCGTCAAACTCCTCTCCTTCAACCGGCGCCACAGGCTCGGCGCCCAGGAAGCTTGATGTATACGCCCTCGCCGGCCTTCAAGTAGGCGCATGGCTGGGGCTCCTCGGAGCCCGGCACCGCATCAGCGGCCGAGGGATCGGCGGTCGGTGCAGCGCCTTGCGCTCCTGTGCCCTCTGGGTCGTCAGTACGATCGCCGGACCCCTCGCCAGCTCCTGCGCCAGCAGCCTTGGCGGCTTCCTCGTCGGCGGGTTCATCAGTGCCGGCCTCTTCCTCGCCAGCAGCGGCATCTTCAGTATTGCCACGCGCGCCTTCCTCGCCTGTGGCCTCACTCTCCATCGGGTCTGTAAGAGGGGTATCTGAGGACAGGGAAAGGAAGGAAAAGTCAAGCAAATATCCAAAAAAAGAAGAAAGAAGATCAGAAAAAGAACCCAAGGGAAGATTTCCGACAAGGTAGGTTACCTGTGCTAGGCTCTGTGACCATGGGCTCCTCCACCAAGGGCTCACTGGTTCCCTCCCTTGCCGGGGACCTCTCCCTTGCCGGGGAGCGCTCCCTTGTCGGGGAATCGCCCCTTGGCGGCGTAGTCGAAGCAGATAGCACCACCGAGGCGGTTTCTGATTGCTCCTGATGGGCCTGCTCTGCTCCTACACAAATGAATCAGCAATCCAGATGTCAGCAAAAGAAGAAGCACCCATGCGCGCCCCACAACAGAAAGTGAACCAAACACTTCTGGCTGGGGCTGTGCTGGGCCTTCTTTACAAGGAGAAGGAACCGGGTCCGTCAAGGTAGTCTCGGACGTGTCCTCTGCCATCGCGGCAGGATCGTCCTCGATGACAACCACGGGGACCTTGGCCCTCTTCGCCGCTCTCTCGGCCAGAGTCCTGAAACAGAACAGGGATTCAGAGAGAAGCAAATCAGATACAAGACAAGAAAACAACAAAGATCGAAGAGAGATAAGTACAATAAAAAAAAGCCTTACTCCTCCTCCTCCTCCTCTTCATCATCATCAGAGCTCAGCGCGGAGAGGTCGAAGTCCGGTACCCTCTCTGCGCGGTGTGGCGGAGGAGTAGGCTCCCCTCGACGTTTGCCGGGAGCTATGGCAGGATCAGGCGTGGCAGCCCGGGAAGACCCGCCTCGATTGCAGCACGGCTGAGATGCTCCCTGCAGCAATGTGCTTGCCGCGGTGGAGCGCGTCCCACGATGCTGCGGCTGTTGGCCTGCCTGCCGCCCTGCTATATCTCCAACTCGACGGAGGCGCATTCTTGGCTGGAATTGAGGCTGCGCTGGGGGCTCCGCCTGCGGCAAGCTGCTCGAAGACGGCTGGCCGCTCGCGCCCTCGGCGGGCTCGCTCGCTTCGGCTTCGAGCTCCCCCTCGCCGACAACCTCTCCGGCAAGGTCCTCCCGGTCGGCAAGGCTTTCCGCCTCGGCCGCCTCTGCCTCCTCCAACGTGAAGCCAAACTCACCCGCGGCGGCGGCGGCTGCTGCCTCTTCCGCCCTGGTGGCGATGCGCCGCATCTCGTCGTCGGTAGTGTCGCGGGTGAGGAGCCTCTGCTCGTCGGAGTTGACTACTACCTCCGTCAAGTCATCGAAGAATTGCCGCATGACGTCGTCGGCAAGCTCTATCCAAGTTGCGCTTATCCCGTGCGAGTCGCACTCTGGCATCATTATTGCAGATCGATCGCTACCGGAGTTGTTACAACGGATGGCGCCCTGCGGCAGCCTGAACCATTCTAGATGGTTGGCGTCATGCTTGAACAGCTCCCTCAGCATCCCGTCAAGCTCCAGAACCGTGAAGTTGAAGTTGAGGCCTGGGCGCAGCCTCATGATATCCGTCGGGCCGCCAAACAGCCAGGCGGGCCTCCCCCTCTTCTGCAGAGGGGCGATGCGACGGCGAAGGAAATCCGCGCCAACTGCCCCTGCTGTGAGCCCGGCAAACCTGAGCCGGAGGATTCGGGTGGTGGCAATCTTCAGCTTGGCGTCGTCCGGCGACAGAGCGCTCCAGTCGCCGCCGCGAACTACCCGAGTCTGGCGCAGGTTGGTGAATGGCTGCGGATTGGCATCACAGATCCAGCACCACTCCGCCCTCCACTCATCCCACTTGCTGCGGAGCTTGCCCGTCAAGTACACCTCCTTCATGCCGATCCGGAGGTCCAGGCGATTCCGCCAGCCAGTGGCTCCCCTTTCTCGGCCCGGGGGGTGAAATAATGACGGAAAAGAGCGACATTCGGGAGGATGCCAACGAAGTTCTCGCAGAGGTGTGCGAAAACCGCCATTGTCAGAACGGCGTTGGGGGTGAAATCAAGAAGATGAAACCCGTAGGTATTCATGATGTCGCAGAGAAAATCGGAGAAAGGTGGGCAGAGCCCGCAATAGAAGAACACGAGAAAGAAATGGTACCCTTTTGGGCACCGCTTCGATTTGGAAGCCTCAGCAGAAAGCACCGGCGTGCGCGGATGCGCCCGCGTCTGCGTCGACCAGAAGAGGTAAAATTCCTCCCGCAGCGCCTTCGGGGTGAGCTCGGGGGGGAAAAGCACTCGCTTCTTGCGCAGTGCCTCAAGCCGCAATGCCTCGGCCGACTTGTTGCTCGACTTTGAGCCCTTGCCGATCTTCGGAGCCATGGCAGAAGCGGCGGGGGAGCACGGAGGTGTTGAGGGCGACGGCGGCGACGGGCGGCAGTGCGCTGCTCTCTTTCGGCTTGTGGAGCGAGGGGAGCGGCGGAGCTTTCGGAGGAAGGAACTGCAAGTGGCAAAGGTGGGGGGAACGACCCTGTTTCCTCTGCTTATAAACAGGGGATGCGAACGTTACGCATTTCCTGGATTAAAGTATAGCCCACGATCTCTCCCACGACGCCGCGATTGACGCGTGCCGTTACGGGAGGGCGCGGCGGGTACGGAGTCAGATTTTGTGTGGACCCAGGTCGCGCATGCCCATGCCCTGTTTTGGGCCTGGCCCAACAGCGCTCGGCACCATGTATGGCCCAGGCCCGGGGGCTCCTGTCGGTGTACTAAAGTAGGGGTACCTTAGTACCCCGAACTTGGGCACGGGCGGTCGCAGCACCCCGCGGCGAGGCTTGCTGGGCATCCGCCAAGATCCTTCGTCATTCCTATTACTGCCATTCAAGAACAAAGTGTTAACTAAGAAGACAAGGCCCCGGCAAGAGGAGCTTGCCGGGAAGGACAAGACCCCGGCAAGAGGAGCTAGCCGGGAAGGACAAAGACCCCGGCAAGAGGAGCTTGCCGGGAAGGCCAACCAAGGCACTTCAGAAAACTTGCCACGGCGCTCGCGTCACGGCAAGACCCGACGAGCGGCAAGCTTGCGGGTGCGACAAGATAACAACCGCGACAAAGGCGCTTACCCGCGTCGAAGCCGCCACTCTGCGCCCATGCTCCAGCTCACCCGACGACGTGTCGCCACAGATCGCTCTGGTGCACGTGGCGGGTAGTCTGCGCAATAGCGGTGCGAGGTGGCGGCGGTTGACAAGGAGGCCATCGTGGCGATCGGTGGCGCCCTAACGGTCGCTTCTGCCTTTGTTAGGCGACCGGACGGGCATTAAATGCCCTTGTCCCCGCCGTCGAGTTAGGTAGGGGGCATCATTGAT
Organism: Aegilops speltoides; assembly: GCA_021437245.1. Classification (NCBI taxonomy): domain Eukaryota; kingdom Viridiplantae; phylum Streptophyta; class Magnoliopsida; order Poales; family Poaceae; genus Aegilops; species Aegilops speltoides. The sequence continues at coordinate 151,214,013 of CM038144.1, forward strand.
AGTGGTTGTACCAACCCGCGTTTTACCTTTTACCCTCCTTCTGCGTTGCCACAGCCGGTGACCCTTTAGACTATAAAAGGAGGCCCATGCGCCGAGTAGAAAGGGTTCCGTTCGGTTAGACTCATTCGCAACGACAGCATACCTACGCCCTCCAGCAAGAACAAATACAAACACAAAGCAGCAGTAGGAGTTTTATCTCTCCGGAGAGCTCCGAAGCTGGGTAAAATCCCCCCCGCGTGCTCTCGACCTCGATCTGCTCTTCGTGCGCCCTCTGCTCCCTGCCGGACCGAAAAGGGGCCCCCTGCCCCATAGGTGCTTGTTATCCACCACGACAATATGCTCTAGAGACAGCTACATTCACTTTAAATAGGGCACCGTCTAAATCCGTTGAGACGTCACCGTATGAATTATGGTTTGGGAAGAAACATAAGCTGTCGTTTCTAAAAGTTTGGGGATGCGATGCTTATGTCAAGAAACTTCAACGTGAAAAGCTCGAACCTAAGTCGGAAAAATGCGTCTTCATAGGATACCCTAAGGAAACCATTGGGTATACCTTCTACTTAAGATCCGAGGGCAAGATCTTTGTTGCCAAGAATGGATCCTTTACGGAAAAAGTTTCTCTCGAAAGATGTAAGTGGGAGGAAAGTAAAACTTCGATGAAGTACTACCTCTCGAGCGGGAAAGTAGTGCAGCTCGGAAAATGTTCTGTGATGCCTACACCAATCAAGAGGAAAATAATGATGATGATCAAGGTACTTGAGATCAAGTTGCTACTGAACTTCGTAGGTCCACAAGGACACGTTCCGCACCAGAGTGGTACGGTAACCCTGTCCTGGATATCATGTTGTTAGACGACGGCGAACCTTCGAACTATGAAGAAGCGATGGCGGGCCTAGATTCCAACAAATGGCTTGAAGCCATGAAATCCGAGATAGAATCCATGTATGAAAACAAAGTATGGACTTTGACAGACTTGCCGGATGATCGGTGAGCGATAGAAAACAAATGGATCTTTAAGAAAAAGACGGACGCGGATGGAAATGTTACCATCTATAAAGCTCGACTTGTCGCTAAGGGTTATCGACAAGTTCAAGGGATTGACTACGACGAGAAATTCTCTCTTGTAGCAAAGCTGAAGTCCGTCCGAATCATGTTAGCAATTGCCGCATACTATGATTATGAGATATGGCAGATGGACGTCAAAACGGCATTCCTTAACAGACATCTTAAGGAAGAGCTGTATATGATGCAGCCGGAAGGTTTTGTCGATCCTAAGAACGCTAACAAAGTATGCAAGCTCCAGCGATCCATTTATGGGCTGGTGCAAGCATCTCGGAGTTGGAACATTCCCTTTGATGAGATGATCAAAGCGTTTGGGTTTATGCAGACTTATGGAGAAGCCTGCGTTTACAAGAAAGTGAGTGGGAGCTCTGTAGCATTTCTCATATTATATGTAGATGACATACTCTTGATGGGAAATGATATAGAACTTCTCGACAGCATTAAGGCCTACTTGAATAAGTGTTTTTCAATGAAGGACCTTGGAGAAGCTGCTAACATATTAGGCATCAAGATCTATAGGGATAGATCGAGACGCCTCATAGGTCTTTCACAAAGCACATACCTTGATACGATTTTGAAGAAGTTCAAAATGGATCAGTCCAAGAAAGGGTTCTTGCCTGTGTTGCAAGGTGTGAGATTGAGCTCGGCTCAATCCCCGACCACGGCAAAAGATAAAGAAGAGATGAGTGTCATCCCCTATGCTTCAGCCATAGGATCTATTATGTGTGCCATGCTGTGTACCATACCTGATGTAAACCTTGTCGTAAGTTTGGTAGGAAGGTACCAAAGTAATCCCGGCAAGGAACACTGGACAGCGGTCAAGAATATCCTGAAGTACCTGAAAAGTACAAAGGACATGTTTCTCATTTATGGAGGTGACGAAGAGCTCGTCGTAAAGGGTTACGTCGATGCTAGCCGACACGATCTGAATGACTCTAAGTCACAAAGCGGATCGTGTATATGTTGAATGGTGGAGCAGTAAGCTGGTGCAGCTGCAATCAGAGCGTCGTGGCGGGATCTACATGTGAAGCGGAGTACATGGCAGCCTCGGAGGCAGCGTATGAAGCAATTTGGGTGAAGGAGTTCATCACCGACCTAGGAGTCATACCCAATGCGTCGGGGCCGATCAAACTCTTCTGTGACAACACTGGAGCTATTGCCCTTGCCAAGGAGCCCAGGCTTCACAAGAAGACCAGGCACATCAAGCGTCGTTTCAACTGCATCCGTGAAAATGTTCAAGATGGAGACATAGATATTTGCAAAGTACATACGGATCTGAATGTCGCAGATCCGTTGACTAAACCTCTCTCGCGAGCAAAACATGATCAACACCAGAACTCTATGGGTGTTTGATTCATCACAATGTAACTAGATTATTGACTCTAGTGCAAGTGGGAGATTGTTGGAAATATGCCCTAGAGGCAATAATAAAAGTATTATTATTATATTTCTTTGTTCATGATAATTGTCTTTATTCATGCTATAACTGTATTATCCGGAAATCGTAATACACGTGTGAATACATAGACCATAATATGTCCCTAGTAAGCCTCTAGTTGACTAGCTCGTTGATCAACAGATAGTCATGGTTTTCTGGCTATGGACATTGGATGTCATTGATAACGGGATCACATCTTTAGGAGAATGATGTGATGGACAAGACCCAATCCTAAGCATAGCACAAGATCGTGTAGTTCGTTTGCTAGAGCTTTTCCAATGTCAAGTATCTTTTCCTTAGACCATGAGATCGTGTAACTCCTGCAGACCGTAGGAGTGCTTTGGGTGTACCAAACGTCACAACGTAACTGGGTGACTATAAAGGTGCATTACAGGTATCTCCGAAAGTGTCTGTTGGGTTGACACGGATTGAGAATGGGATTTGTCACTCCGTATGACGGAGAGGTATCTCTGGGCCCACTCGGTAATGCATCATCATAATGAGATCAAAGTGACCAAGTTGTTGGTCACGGGATCATGCATCACGGTAGGAGTAAAGTGACTTGCCGGTAACGATACTGAACAAGGTATTGGGATACTGACGATCGAGTCTCGGGCAAGTAACGTACCGATTGACAAAGGGAATTGTATACGGGGTTGATCGAATCCTCGACATCCTGGTTCAGCCGATGAAATCATCGCGGAATATGTGGGAGCCAACATGGGTATCCAGATCCCGCTGTTGGTTATTGACCGGAGAGTCGTCTCGGTCATGTCTGCATGTCTCCCGAACCCGTAGGGTCTACACACTTAAGGTTCGGTGACGCTAGGGTTATTAGGAAGACTTGTATGTGATTACCGAATGTTGTTCGGAGTCCCGGATGATATCCCGGACGTCACGAGGAGTTCTGGAATGGTCCGCAGGTGAAGATTTATATATGGGAAGTTGTCATGCGGACACCGGAAAGATTCGGGGGCATATCGGTATTGTACCGGGGCCACCGGAGAGGTTCCGGGGGTCCACCGGGAGGGGCCATCCCTCTCGGAGGGCCTCATGAGCCACAAGGGGCAGGGAACCAGCCCCTGGAGGGCTGGGCACGCCCCCCTTGGGCCCATGCGCCTAGGGTTGGGGGGAAACCCTAGTGGGGCGCCCCTTGGGGGCAAGTCCCCCTCCTCGCCGCCGCCCCTCTAGATCCCATCTAGAGGGGCCGGCCCCCCTTGCCCCTTCCCCTATAAATAGAGGGGTGAGGGGAGGGCTGCTGGACACAACCAAAGGCGCAGCCCCTCCCCTCCCCAACACCTCTCCTCCTCCGTTACGTGCTTGGCGAAGCCCTGTCGGAGTACTGCTGCACCAACACCACCACGCCGTCGTGCTGCCATTGGAGCTATCTTCCTCAACCTCTCCTTCCTCCTTGCTGCATCAAGACAGAGGAGATGTTGTCCGTTCCGTACGTATGTTGAATGCGGAGGTGCTGTCTGTTCAGCACTTGGTCATCGGTGATCCGAATCACGGCGAGTACGACTCCATCATCACCCTTCCCTTGAACGCTTCCGCACGCGATCTACAAGTGGTATGTAGATGCAATCTCACTCCCTTGACTCGTTGCTTAGATGAACTCATAGATGGATCTTTGTGAAACCGTAGGAAAAATTTAATTTTCTACAACGTTCCCCAACAGTTCCAGGGGAGAGTGGGCGCAACAACAATATGTGTTTCCATCTACTTATAAAGGGGGTGATGCAGAGTTTGTTGCAACAAAGCAACAAGCATCATGTCTGGGTTGGTCCCATTTTTGTTCACTACTTAATGGGAAAAGACAGCAATACAATAGCTTCAATTCAACATTTATTTAAAACAGTACCAGTGCAAGTAGCACAACATCTCAAAGCACACTGCACAATCATGTGGATGAAGGCCTGTACTAAACTTTCATGAGAACACCAGGATAAAATATAAATCTGCCAACACGAATAGGAAATCCAATCTCGTTTTGTGCAGTTGAACTGAAATCAAGCAAAGTGTTTCACGTAGCGAAGCAAAATGTCGCAATAGCAACAAGTTGAATAGATATCCATGTTTAAACATAGGCAAAAAAGGAATCAATTAGTGGCTAATAAAGGAGGATGAAACATGCGGCCACAAAAATGGTAATCCCGCCAATCCCTAACAAGTGTTTCAGTTTTGAAATAAGATTCAGTAGTTAATTATGAGAGTGGCATTGCTTAATTTTACCAGCGGCAATAGATTAACAAAAAGCATAAACAGTTCCAGGGGAGAGTGGGCGCAACAACACCATGTGCTTCCATCTACTTATAAAGGGGGTGATGCAGAGTTTGTTGTAACAAAGCAACAAGCATCATGTCTGGGTTGGTACCATTTTTGTTCACTACTTAATGGGAAAAGAGAGCAATACAATAGCTTCAATTCAACATGTATTTAAAACAGTACCAATACAAGTAGCACAGCATCTCAAAACACACTACATGATCATGTGGATGAAGGCAAGTACCAACCTGTCGTGATGCTCACAAGATCAACTACGAATCTGCCAACACGAATAGGAAATCCAATCTCGTTTTGTGTAGTTGCACTAAAATCAAGTAATGTTTTTCGAGTAGCGAAGCAAAATGTCGCAATAGCAACAAGTTGAATCAATACCCCTATTTTAACAGAGGCAAAAAGGAAACAATTACATGCTGATAAAGGAGGATGATACAAACGGTGACAGGAAGAAGCATCTAACTTATCTTGGATGGAAAAAAAGTAGGATAGTAGCATTTCTAAAACGGTTGCATTGATTCATATTAACAGAGACATTCTCTTAAAACAACATTCGTTAAAAATGTAATTTACTTTTAACAGTGGCATTGCTTCAATTTTCTGGCGGCATTCTTAGAATAACAACAACAAAATAGCTATATGGGACATGCCAGCACCATGTGCGTCCACACGTATAAATGGGTGATGCAGAGTATGTAGCCAAGTAGCATATATGCCTTGGTCCCATATTTGTTCTCTTTGAACCTTTTTCCTTTGTGGGGGCAGCAAATCTAGTCTTGCACAAACTACTCGACCCCCAGTTTCTTTCCCTTCTCAACAAAGATATCAGTTCCTTACAGATGTGTGTATTGGGTTACCCCATTTTTCCCGTTTCGACCAACAAAGCTGATGGATAGCCAGTCTATGCTACTTTCCGTCCCTCCTTTCCTCATTGAACCACGTCTTAGATTCTTCCTCCAGCCCACCGCACCCTTCTTTCCTCTTTGAACCAAGACCTAGATTCGACGACAGATCGAAAAAGATCCACATGCAGCTAGAGCAACAACGGTTTCAAAGAAACTTATACCTTAGGGTCGTCGGGATATGGCAAGGCGTGTGGTGGGAGGCCGGATCTGCCCACACTACGTACAACAGCGAGGAAGAAGGGGTCGGTGGCTCTCCCGCGCATGCACTGGGTGAAAGAGAACAGCACAGCCGACAGTGGATTGCCTCCCTCGCCGAAGGCGATAGAGTGAACGTTGCACCTCCTCCCCTTCCCGGTGCGACGGGATATAGACGCCTCCTTCACCAGCTGTGAGGGGGGAGAGAGAGACAAGAGGCCAACGCAGTCTTGTTTAGATCTGGTGAAGAGGGGGTGAGAGACTGTGAATATAGCAAACCCTAGCAAATGAACGTTGAGCCTCCAGCGTGTATACATATATGTAGTGCGGCGAGAGTGTGGAGAGTGCAAACCCTAGCGAACAAGCGTTGAGGCTCCAGCTTATATATATACTACTGTAGTACAGACTGAGCTCTAGTGCCTTCACTGCACCTGCTTTTGGCTGTATGACAGGTGAGCCAGACACATTTTGGGCCCACCTGTCATAAACCCAAAGGCAGGTGCACTAAGTCAATGAAGTTGCGTCCATATAGTACTCTCGTGGAGTGGTTTTCTTATTCTCTCCATAACAGTCGCTTTAAATTGTGTAAGTACGAAACGAAACTCTTTATTTAACGTACAATGAAGAAAACTACTACTACTTGCGATGAACTAACGATCCACGCCCATGCGTCCTGGTCACACTTCTTGTCCTTCACATGCAGTACACTACCCTCCCTTAAGTGAACAACCACACATGCGCCAAATTATGGGAAACGTGTGAGAGTGTGTACCAATAAAGAATTTTAATTTCAATTATCGGAAAGGTTTGGGAGTATTACAAAGTTTGACTTCAGTCGAATCTAATATGCGGAGTAATTAAAAATGGAAGGCTACTACGTCCATCCGGGCTTTTAGTCCACACCATTTTTTAAATCAAAGTTAATAGCTGGACAAATAAAATTACAGGGGAGCTGGAGACAAAGTTGTAAGAAGGCTTAGAAATCAATACAAAACTTATGCTCTTAGTACCAACGTCGATCCTTCTTCGAGGAAACATTTGGTTCATAGCCAATTGTGTGATAAAATTGCACTAATGTGAAAGACGACTACGTCTCCAACACAACCAAGGTGAACAGACGAAGGATATCTTCTTTGTGCATAACAAGCAAAGAGCACTGATGCAAGATAACTTGTTTTTCATTGAAAATCGATCAACTTCACCAGCCGATGTAACCATGAGGTGCAACCATGAGCATCGATAGGTCATCGTGGTGATGCATCATCCATTTGGCATCAAGTTTGGGTGAGGCACCTATGAAGTTCGACAAATCCTCACTATGGTCTGTTTCTTCTCAGTAATCAAGCTCGAGGACAGAAGAACCACGTAGCATAGGACAGTGAGGCGGAACAACAATGGCCATTCAATTTTGTGCAGTTCCACTAAAATTGAGGAAGACATGCCCGGGTATGGAGATACGCATCGCTATTTCCAAAAATATAAAAAAGGGATATAGTGTTGTTACTTTGTCTTACAAGATTAGCAACGACATCTCAATTGTCAATAAGAATTAATGAAAAGTACACCAACAAATAGAAGCATCATAATTATCTTGATGGGAACTAAACAAGAATACCTGAGAAAAAAAGCATTTCTTCATTTAACCAGTGATAGTACTACCACCATATGGACAATGACTGCACAACCACCTTGTACTTTTTGTCGAAACAACATGTATACCTCCACCGAGGCATAAATCAGGACAACTTTTCGAGTGGCATTTCCTCTCTAATAGTACTAGTAGGTGACGTTGGACCAGCCGACGAACCCTAGCTACTAGACATGGGGAGCTGGGGAGTAGTCACATAGAAGAAAACCCGCACACAGCGACCTGGGGAGCTGGACCAGTACAACAAACTATACCTCAGGTAGGCGAGATGTCGTTTAGGCAAGCGGGCGGGATCTGCCCACACGACGGCAGCGAACAAGGGCGCAGAGCATCTTCGTCCGCGCCAGCTCCGGCTCTGAGAGGACGCTGCGCATCGGCTTCCTCGGTCGCCGACTGCGACAACGTCAACGCTGCACCTCCTCACCTCCCGCAGCGGACGGGATTCGGCCGGATCTGTGACCACCGGTGAGGAGAGAGATAGAGTGGACACTGTCATCTTGTTTTGATATGGAGATGGCGAGAGAGCGAGACGCAAGAAACTCTATCAAACAAGAGGCTATAATGGAGTAAAAAAATCTCTCCATAGCAGTGGTTTTAAATAGAATACGCGCGTTCCCGAAAAAAAGAAACGAAAACTGGCGGACAAGTTTTTAACATACCAAGAAAGAAAACTCGATCAAAAACACGCCCCCGCTTCTAGGTCGCGAGAGTCGTCGCGCACACACATATAGACATAGACATGCATATATGTCTGACTGGCACATTATTTACGTTGTTAATTATATACGCATCAATATTAACGTACAACATCTCTTGTTTGCAAACGTCCGGACCGCTGCCACGGCCGGTCCTGACCAACCCGAACCCTCTTCATCACCCGCGTGTGCTTCCCACCCGAAACGGTCAGTGCCGCATTCATGCCCGGCCAGAGCGGACGCGACCTCTCACTGGCGTCGGCATTGAAGCAGCGCGCCGGCCGAGAGAGCGTCGCCCGCCGCTTCCGGGTGCACGCGAATGCTCCGCGTTCAAAGGTCGCAATAGCCGGCTACAATATGCATGTAAAAAGTTCTTGGGAGTCTGTGCTACAGCAAGCTGTCCTCCCCCAACTCGTCAATATCTTCTAGTAGTGCTAGTACTCCATGGTGCGATCCATCGACAAGCAGGCGGGAAAGTTATCGTATACTCGGTTTTTGGTGAGTGGCATGCCGAGCGACCGTGTGGGGTCGAGCCGTGGAGGAGGACACGAACACGACAGACGTGATTTAAACGTTGGTTTTGCTCGATGGTGCGATCCAACGAAACGAAACGTTGGTTTCTCTCCGTTTCCATTTTTTCTCCAGAGAAACGGAAACTTTCCACTCCATTTTCATTCCTATTCCATGGTTGCCCCGTTATAACATTCCATCAAATACAAAGGAAAACTAACAAGCATGCTGATGCATCTCAATGATTCACAGATCATAGCCAAATATTTACTTCACAACTAAAGACAAAAGTTCTGAGAGCGTGTACGAAAGAAAAAATACTGACGGGGTCACTACGACTTAAACCCTAAACCCTAAACAGCATTTAATTTCCTGGCTAGGTACAACTTGTCAAAGGAAAGACGGCTGGCACCCTCGGATCATACAATGCTTTTGTGCAGTTCCATTAAAATCGACCTGAGCATGCCTAATGGCAAAGATATTGAAGAAGTGTGATTAGAATAATAGTACTGGCACTAGTTCATGAGACATAAACTCATCACAAGTAGAAGCCGGTAGAAGTAAAGAAAAATCGACATGGAGATGGAGCTACAGTAGTGGATCATGCCAGCTCCAAAAGGAAGATGGACTACCTGGGACGTTGGGCTGTAGCTAGAAGGGCCGTTGGGACGCGGCATCGGCCCATACCGCGGTGACCCCCGATTGGGACGCACCGACTGTGGGTTTTATCCCTCGCCGATGTCGACCGCGTCAACGCAGAATATTGTTCCCTTCCCCCAGCTGCGGGATCAGGCCCGTCGTTCTATGCTTGTGAAGAGAGCAAACTAAGCAAGCCGGCTTGTAGCTTAGGCTCTTGCTAGTGTAAATATAGTGGTTTTCTTGTTCTCTCCATATCAACCATTTTATATTGCGTACAGGTCATTGAAGAGTGAAATGATGGTTGCTTCTTCCGACTAACCTACTGTGTGATTTGACTGCTCCTTAGTGGCCCCTACATGTACTCCCCCTACGTGTATGCAATAGTCACACATACACATGGACGCAAAAACGCGCGCGACGCCCTAATGCATGCATGTCCGAGCACACGACGGAACACACACGGTCACGTTCAAGTGCTCAACCTACACGTGCATGCACACACATACTCAGTCAGGGTGAGCTAGTGACTGTATAAACACCGGAAAATATATATATTGAGCGCAATGAGCATATTATGAAGTCCACGAACCGTATTTTTACAAATATACAGTGACAAATAGTGTAGTTATCTCGTTTGAAATTAAGCCATATTAACCGGAGAGGAGGTAGTATGGACTAGCATTACTTTGTCGTCTCCCGTCAACTTGCTGAACGAAGAGACGGTTGCAGGATGGGAGAAGTTTGCGCACAGTGGCTCGCAGGACAAGGAGAAACTTTTGACTAATGCAAGCTCTCCCTCGCTCGAAGCGGTGGGCGTCAACATTAATTCGTGTCAGTTGCGTAGCATATACTATACTACTAGTGCTATTATTGTTCGACTTCCCGAATAGGCGAACAGCCAAGTGCAAACTTTACTAGTAGTATTAGTTCTTCTACTATAGTCTATAGAGGTATGTACTATACTAGTACTAGAAACCGGATGGAGGAGCGTCTGCACTCCTATTATGATTTTAAAATGTGATAAAGCAATCTTCAACACATTTGGTTCTCTTCGAGGGTTCTCGCATGTGATAATGGAAGTTGATTGCATGGAGCACTCGCCACAATTCTCGCTTAATTCTGGCTCACATCCTATTACAAATAGGAGCGCTCGGTAATATATCCTCTTTTTTTGTTATTCAGCATGTAAACATGTCAACAAACCTTGCGGCGCATCTTCGTGCGAACCGTGCTTGCTGCACTTTGAATGTGGCCGAGAGCTGGCTTGATGAAACACCTCGCTTCCTACTTCTTTTTTTGCGGGGTACCTCGCTTCCTAGTGACTAGTGTCTTGGCTGATCGTCGTAAGATATATGAATAAAGCTCTCTCATTTACCCGCAAAAAAGATTAAGCCATATTAACTGGAAAGGAGGGAGTATGGACTAGCACTACTTTTTGGTGTGTCCCGTCAACTCGCAGAACGAAGAGAAGCTTGCTTACGCCTTTTGACTAATGCAACCTACTCTCGGTGGACACGCATCAGTCCATTCGGTGTCAGATTGTCAGAGGCATACACTGTAGTACCCAACATGCGGAGTACCATCATTGTTTGACTTCACAAAGAGGCGAAGAGCCAAGTGCGGTAGTATGAGTAGTACTACCACTAGAACCGCATGGTGGAGCATCTATACTCTTATTTTTTTATCTCTAATAAAGTACATGTTTATTCCGGAGAAGGGCGGAAAACGGCAGCCCAACATGTAATGATGATATCGATCAACCAACCATGTTCGAATATATCTTGGCCTCCGTGCGAGCCCGTCTATGTGTTCTCGCTCCTCGTCTCTCTCAAGGAACGGCGGGTTGGATCTTTGCCGTCAATTGAGATCGATTTGCTCACACTCCTGTCCCGCATGTCAGTGATATGCCAAGAGGAGGTGCGTTGACCGACTGAACATACGCATACTCAGTTTGGACCTTCATACTACTCCTCCCTCCATCATAGTTTACAGGGCGCACTTCATTATGATGCATTTCTCTCAATGCATTTCCACCACTAGAGAGACTTTAGACGCGTTTGGTTTAATGCTCAATTAATTAGGGCGTGGTAACCGCAATCAAGTCCACAATTTTCTCTCGATGTACTCCCTCCTTTCCGGTTTATAGGGCTTATCTCAAAATTTTAGTTCTTCCACTTTATAAGGCACAATTTGGTTGTTTTCCATCACATGTTCAGATTCCAAGGTGCATTAAATCATTACATGCAAGTATTAAGAGAAAATTGACCAATGCATGTACTTTATGCATGCATGCATTGCAAGTAATGCATTATAAACATAATTTTTTGAGGAAAACAAGAGCATTAATTAGGTGCTTCTGCAAAACTACAAAAAGTATTCCACCACTCGCCATGTACCTTGATTTGTGAGATTTTTGAATTGAGCAGTATAAACCGGAAAGGAGGGAGTACTACTACGGAGTGGAGTAAGTGCATGCATGTGTGTACCCGAGGTGGAAGCACTGCATGCATGTGTGTACGCATTATTCCCTCTAGTAATAGACGTCGTGCTATAACTACCAATGCTATTTTTCAGGACGATCACTAGTCGCCTTGGTCCCACGGATTTTTTTCTTTTTCCTGAAGCGCGCTCTATGAACAGTGACGGATGGAGTAGTATGAGCGGATTCAAAGAAGAGCATATTGATGGTTGCTTTTTCCGAGCAACTTACAGTGGGAAAGGTGGGGCTTATGATTTGACTGCTCATTACTCACTATTAATGCGGCGCAACGACCGGGCTGCGTCTCCCATGTGGTTGTGCACTACCCCCTTGGTTCTTAAATATACTCCAAAGTATTTGTCTTTCTAGAGATTTCAACGAGTGACTACTCAAATATTTGTCCTTTTAGAGATTCAAATGGATTACTACATACGGATGTATATAGACATATTTTAGAGTGTAGATTCACTCATTTTGCTCCGTATGTAGTCACTTGTTGAAATCTCTAGAAAGACGAACAGAGTATTTAGGAACGGAGGGAGTACACATACGAAGTAAAATGAGTGAATCTACACTCTAAAATATGCCCATTTGAAATTTGTAAAAAGACAAATATTTTGGTACGAAGGATTATAATTTTGTGCATGGCACATGGACCCGGATGCTGAAGAGGCTTCTGGCAATGCTATCAAGCTTCCATCATTTGTTTACATAATTGACGTATTATACAAATAATTTTCCAGCGACATGAAATTATACAATGGTGTGAGCATTCAGCTTTTGTTTCGTGTGTCTTGCCATCGATGCTCTTTCGGAAACAATAAAAAACTAACTTCCTTGCTAATGCATGTCAATATTAGCAGATAAGAGCTAATAATTACATCACAACTGAGGACAGAGTTGCGATAAGGTGTTAAATTAAAACTGATCCATGCTTTCATTGGCAGCAGCATCCCCCTAGCTCTGTCTAAATCAACAAGGCATGTTGGGAAAAAAAGTAGCTGTCTGGAGCATGCAACATTCTGATCATTTTGTGCAGTTCCACTAAAATAGAGCTGAGCGTCCCTGTCCCAAAGATATTAAGTGTGATTACGACAATAGAGGACTGCTGATCAAACAATAAACACACAAATAGAAGCCGGTCACCTTTGTAGTCACTCTTAAGACTAACTAGTTGGAGAAGATTAGGCTCGGAGTTGGATGAGGATGATAGAGCAAAACCAATCTCCCTTTGTGAAGTCGCACTGAAATGTAGAGACGTTGCCCGTGTGACAATTTAGTACAACTGCACAAAACACTCTTAATAAAAAAGTGATTTGTGCAGTTCACCAAAAGCCGCAATAGCAATGAGGTGAAATGGATAGCCCTGTTTGCAAAAAAGAGGTAGAAAGGAAACAATTACTGGCCAATAACAGTTGATGACACATGCGACGACAAAAAAGGAGCATATTCCTTGTCCTAAGGGAATATAACAACACGGTTGTGTTTGTCTAAAACAGTATGAGGACGAGATTGCAATATGGAAAGTACGCCGGATGAGCTACGTTTTGGGCAAAGAACTATGGAAGATCCACATGCAGCGACATCGGAAGACCGGTAGTGGAGCAAGGCTGGAGGGGATACCTGGAGGTCGTTGGGATGTAACTAGGTGAGCGGTGGCGGGCAAAATCTGCGAGCAAGTGGCGTAGGCCCTGGCGCGTCGGAGCTTGGTCAGAGAGAACGGCGTGTACCACACATCGGGATGTGCTGCCTCAGCGCTGTTGAACGGAGAAACGATGCACTTCTTCCCTTTCCCCTGGCAGAAGGGATGCGGCCGGATCAGTGACCAACGGTGAGAGAGAGAGAGGCCACCACACTCCCTTTCCCCCGGCAGGCGGGATGCGGCCAGATTAGTGAAAAACGATGAGAGAGAGAGAGAGGCCATCATAGCCTTGTGTGAGATAATCTGAAGAGCGACAAACCAGGCAGGCAGGCTCGATTGTATATAGTTGAGCGGACTACCTTTTTCTCCATAAAAATCGTTTTATATTCTATGTATGTGCCATTGAGCGCTATAACTTTATTTAAAAATAGCACGGCAATGCGTCAAGTCGAACTTTGTTTCGTGCACGCGTGGTACACGACCTCCCTAGGTAAACAACCACTACAGGCGTTCAAATTAGCACGTGGGCTGCCATTTCGTAAAGAAAAGAGCTCCACCATGTTCCCGTGCGGGTGTGGCTGGGCATGAAGCGTGACTACGTGCATGATGCACCTATTCTCTTCTTGTATACGTACACCACCTACATGGGGTTGTGTGAGAGTGATACAAACCTAGAGAGATATTGTGTGTGGGTTCGCGAGAGTTTTTTGGGGGGGGGGGGTCAATCAAAAAATGTAACATATGCAATGTGTGTGAAATAGAGTCCTGGATATAACATATATATAGAGGGGGCGATCCACGAGAAGAGAGTTGAGGTATCATCAGCTTTAGGTGTCCATAGAATCGAAGAGAGGGATGATGTGTGTGTGTGCGCACTGGATCGACAAAGAGTTCAATCGAATTTGTGCGTGCCCACGTCAAAGATATAGAGTGGCTGGCCTACTGGAACGTGAGAGGGGACATGTGCAGTTTGTCTCTTTGGCATGGATACCTACCTGCAGCGCTCGACTATCGGTGTGTGGTGGGGGAAGAGGGAGGCCCTATTAACTATAGAGATACAATGGTTGGTATATGTGTGGAGGAGGAGAGAGGCCTACCTCATGTATTAAGGAGATTGATCTGCCTCATGTATTAAGGGAGATCGATCGGCATCCATGCATATGTGCAGGAGAGGAATAAAGTTGGGAGAGAGACAAGGCTAGACTGTTGGAGGGGGTGGTAGTGGACTTGCTTCTAACAAATGATGGGATAGGCTTGCTAGACAAACGGAGGGCACGCCCGCAATATCAATAAGAGAGGACATGGCTGCTTGTTGTTGTCTGTGCACGTGCGTGTATGAGATGGGTCAGTAGGCATGCACGAATGATGAGGGGGGACGATATGGCTGTGGTAAGCACACGTAACTACATAGGAAGATCAATCGCCCTTTGTTAGAGAAAGGAGAGACATAACTTGTGAGGTACGCCGATCGATGGGGGGGGATAGTTAAAGTCGATCTAGCTATATGTTGGGAGATCGATCAGTACGTTATACATGCATGTGTGCATTAGAAGCAAATGAGGGACGAGGAGAAGGATAGAGAGAGAGGGATGCATCTAGGAGGTGGTACGAGAGGCATACTATATCGAGGGGTAGGAGTGTGTGAGTATGAGATCGATGAAAAGAGTGGTGGGAGTGAGGCATGGACGGTGACAAGAGAAGAGGGGAAGCTTATGTTTGTGTTAGGCACACCTGGCTATAGAGGCATATCGATCGATGTGTGCCATAAATAGGAGGTGGGGGCCTACACACACCGTGGGTGAAAGACCTAAAGTGAAAAGATGAATTTGCGCGATGGAGCTAGAGAATGGTGAGGGAGGGTCAGAGGGATGCGGGCGTGTGCATGCACGAGAGAAAGTTAGCGCTAGCTACAAAGATAAGAGGATTGTGTGGGTGTAAAAGACGAATAGAGATCATACTTCATTATAAAAAGCGAATTCGGATGTTTGAAGAATTTATCATAGTGTTTTTAACCGACGCATGTGTGAATATATATAACGGTGATACACATGTGTGGTTATGAACATGTTACAATACATATAATATATTTTATCTCTACTCTTATAAAAAACGGAGTTGTTGATGATGGTGTGCCTGCCATCCTGCAATATAGGCCGTGCGATTTATATCTGGTGGATAGGAAGGAAACTATGGCAGGTTTGAAAAAAGATACCCACACCCCTCTCCATATTTGCAAATTAGGCCCCTTGATCATGTTGATGTTCTGTGGAACACATGTGCATCTTGCTAGTACTACGTATAATACATACAACATTGATTATAATTTGGGCTAATGTGTGGCTTTTGCATTTCTGGTCTAAATACTTGTCATAATGTAGGGGGCGGGGCACTATACTTTGTGTGATAAACACGGTGTATGTATGGAACATGGTTTGGATTATGAATATATAGTTAGCACATCAAATGTACTATTATTTGGAATCAACATCAAGTGTATTCAAAAAATAGAATTCGCGTTCATGTAGTACACATAGTTCATATCTATCTCTATAGTAATCATGTGGTGTGTTATTAAGGTAATACACGAATGATGGTTGAAGTTGGCAACAATCATGATTGTAGATTCTTATTGAAATAGAGAAACGAATTCAAATTTAGTTCGAATTGCAGCGGTAGTATAGAAATTTGGAATGCACTAAAAAGTTGGTATGAGTAGGTTACATGCATTATACAGCAAGCGAAAAAATTTAATCGGACATAACATGGATTCATACTCCCTCCCTCCATCTATATAGGGCGTGATGAGATTTTTAAGACCGCCATTGACTATTTATAAGATTAATAGTACATGGCATGCACAATGTGAAAATTATATCATTGAAAGAACCTTTCACAAACAAATTTAACGGTGTGCTTTGTGCAAGTTGCATGTCATATATTATTGCTCTAATATTTGGTCAAAGTTAGCATCGAAAAATGCATTAGGCCCTATATAGATGGAAGAGGGAGTAGCTTTGAATAGCATTTGTATAGTAAAACGGGGCAAGACTCTCTTTGTGTGGTGTGAATAGTTTTATTTTTTTTGTTTTATTTTTAGTTGAGGGAAGTGCGAATTGATTTGGTACGTACAAGTACAACATTACAACACGTTAGGATTGTCCCTAAAATTTAACCCGCGTCTTGTTATGTCCCGAAAATTCAGATATCGTGCTCCAAAAACTGGCGCCTTCACAACCCGTGCCTTGCTATCCCGAAATTACAACGCGCGCGAAAACTCCCTCCAGCTGCCAAATCCCGACACGCGAAATCCCCCTTCTAACCCTGAGCCGAAAGGGCCGCTAGTTCAAGTCGGTGGGGGGTACTTTTGTAACACACCCTACATTTTGGACAAGCGCGTCCCTAAGTCATGCTTCACCCCCTCAAATTGCCCCCTTTTCACCATTCGAAATCCCAGGCCACCACAACCTCTCCGCTCCAGCCGTGAAACCCCACCCTCCTCTGTCCGCCACATCACCGCTACCCAGCCGGAGCCTCTTCCCCAATGATGTCGTCCACCACAACAGCTCAACGTCCCTCGTCCACCTCCCCGGATGAGTATCTGTCGTCCATCTCGTTGTCCCGCCAGTTCAGCCGCCCCGTCCTCCTCCTCCAAGGAGCTGCTCCGATGATCGCCTGGTCTATCACGGTTGCTCCATCCCCACAGCGCCGCCTTAACCTGCTCCACCGGAACCGCAGCATCCTCACCGAGTCCTCGGACGAAGCCGAGGCCTACACGGCTCCACCAAAGAGATTGTACACTCATTGCATCGCACCTTCTCCTTAACTCGACCTCTCGGCGCCGACAGTGCTCCATCCCGCAACCCCATAGAGCGGCTACCTTGAAGTGGGCACCGCGAGCGACATCTCCATGGTGGCTCTCCCCCAGTGCGAGGCCCCTTCGGCGGCGGCGTCCATACCAGCCCGATCTGCTGCTGCTGCTTCGGCTCTTGCTCGCTCGGTCGCGCTGCTGCTGCTGCACCGGCTCTCGCTCGATCGCTCGCTTAACCAGCTGCTGCTGCTGCTCTCCCCCTCGCTCGTGCTACTGCTCTACTCTGATTAAGCCACACTTCAGTCGACTGAATCGACTTTTGGGTCAATCGATTTTCAGGGGTTAGGGGGGCTCGCCGGAGTTAAGGAAGAACCACCCGCAGCCGGGACGGGGGCTCGCCGGAGAGGTATCCCACCATCTATCTTAGGGTTTAGGGTGGGGGAGGGGGCCTAGAGGGCTGGCCGGGGCGGTGGGGGGGAGTTTTTCCGGGGCGGCGAGGCGGCACTGAGGCTGGCGGTTCGGCCGGTGGTGGCTGGCGGCTCTGGGGTGTAGGTTGAAGTTGAACTGCAGGCGCTCCCTAAACTACATGTAAAGTGCCTCTCTGCTAACATTGCGTTCAGTTTCGACAGTAGCATTCAGATTCCACAGTAAATTTCAGTTTCGATAGTTAAATTCAGAGTCAACAGTTTTTACCTCATCTGTTGTAGTCAGGTGGTTTTTGGTGATGTAAAATTTACATCTATTTTACATCATCTATTGGAGATGCTATTAGAATCCCACTTGAGATTGACGATGTTTGTCTTGTCCTACTTCAGCCTTGACGTCTTACGGCTCACCGGAGCTGCTCCAACGATAAAACGATCCATCACAATAGAGTCTTGCCCTAGACGCCGTCTACAGATTCCTTAGATTTTCCTCCACACCTCCGACAGCCACCTCTGCCTCAGCTGCTTCAGCGACCAACCCAATGATGCTTAGGTCGACACGACTACAACAAAGAGGTTGTACACTTGTTGCATCACTTATTACTATACATTCATGTCGATCCATTAGGGCTATTTTGGTTCAATGGAAAAACATAGCAATATGGAACTTTCCAATGGCACTCTACTGTTCAATTATTCATGCATTTTGTTGAAAGGAATGAAGCAAAACAAGCACCTGGACATACTTTTCAAAATCCTTTGGATGAAAACAAGACCAAGTGCATTAGTGGCAGAATAACATTCTAACTGTACACGCTTTCATATGGTTTCACGTTATTTTGGCCATGTTTCTTTGTATTCCTCTGCTCTTCCAATTCCTGTAAACCAAACACCCAAGTTGACAGAAATCCTGTGTTTACAAATGCTCTGTTTACCATGTGCATTCCTATCCTGTTCTGGTGTTTTTCCTATCCCTGCATTTTTAGAATAATGCAAGCCAAATGAGCCCTTCCAGAATTAGTTCAGTTACAGGTAGGTGTCGAATGGAACTTTGTGTGGTTTGTCCTGCTCCTGTCGCGACATCGTCCACCTCACCTGAGCTGCTCCATCGACAGAAGCATCCACCAAACCAGACATCATGACTCCTGACTGTCTTTCTCTGCCTCAGATCTCCTTCCCTGCCGCCGGCAACCACCTCAATGGCATCACCATCATTGACTCAGCAGATGAACCTGAGGAGTAAATGGGTCCACAAGAGAGGTCGTGCTCTTTTGTTTCTGCTTATGTTATGCATTGCTTAAACTTACCTGCTACTTAATCGTCCTGTTCAGCTCTTGGACTCCCAAGTCAGGTCCAAATTAATGTTCAAACTTGAGTTCTAAATTAGTTGTGGGGCACATAATGAGGCAACAATGAATAGTATGTCTGTCTAATATCTGGTTCACCTAGGGTATGCCTATGTTGTTCATCTTGGGTGGGAAACAAATAGTAAAGCAATCATCATCTGTCTTTCTAATAAATTAAGGCTATCATCAGCCTGCTATCATTATTTTTGGATCCATCTACTGGTTATTACCATCACTCTAAATTTTTGCATGCTCTCCTTACATAATCTCACCATATTTTTTTCATATGCATGTCAGATATTGTACACAATCATGCTGAACATGTAGAGAAAAAGAGGAGAGTTTTGCGCGGCAATACAATGTCATGCAGACATCGCTCCATGGTGGGTTCAATGGCAAACCCTCCCCACCCATCTCCAGATTGTAATCCAGAGGACGATATCTGTTCTGAGGCGGATTAAGAAGCCGCTGACCACTCCTATTTACCCCCCAAGGTGTTTGCTCTACCTTGGCATGATGATGTTAGTCATATCATGCATACGTTGCCTTGCAGTGACTACTTTTGACATCATATATGTCATCTACTTAGTTTAGATATGTTCTGTAATGCCACCTGTTTAGTTTCTATATCATATATGGGAATTATGCAGTCTCATGTCTTTTAGCCAGCCATAATATATGTGAAATGTGCAATGCCATCATGTTTAACCAGACATCATATATTTGAATGATATCTTGCCCATCCTTTTCTTCATTACATTTACATTTGTTGACAATATTTGTACATTAAACTACTTTTCCTGTGAATCAACCAATTGGGTGGGAGACGGAAAAATCTGGAGTGAAAACAAGGCCTTCAGAGCAGACAGTGCTACATGTCGAAGCAGATCTCTTGTTTGGTCCCGATAGCTCCTCAGAGATGGATTTAGAGATAGATGACCAGTCCTATACCCCCACCGAGGTGTATGCTCAAACTTGGCACGGTTATACTGCTCATATCATGCATATGGTGTCTTGCATTGCATAGTTTAGAGATCATATACACAATATTCAACACCATGTTCTTAGTTCAGACATCATATCGAATGCCCTCTGTTTAGCATATAAATCACATATGTGAATTAAATGATGCGATCCTGATTACTTAGATACCATTTACGTGAATTATGTCATGCGATCCTGCTTAGTTATTCATCATATCTTTGAATTATGTTCTGCTATGCTATCCAGTTTAGATAGACATCATATATGTGAAATTATGTCATGCTATCCATTTTAGTTAAACAATATACATGTTAACTCTTTCAAGCCTTTTTTCCACACTATCTATTGCATCTGTCTGTCATACAATGTATGTACATTCAACTATGTTTCCTATTTATCAGCCATTTGAACTGGAGCGGGTGATGCCAGTATCCAGTGAACTAAAAACACGGTCTTCAAATAAAACAGTGCTACCTCTTGTTGAGGATAGCACCCCGGTTGTACATGCACAAGAACCAGCCCTACCACACATAACCCAAACTCTCGCAGATTGTACCCCTACTACGATGGACAGAGAACCAGCTTCACCCAATCTAACCCCAACCCCAGCAGATAGTAACCCAGTTCCTATTGACACAGCACCATCTCCACCACAGAGCTCCCAAACAAGAGCAGTTAGTAAGGCAGCTCCGGTGCCCAAAGGGCCAGTACTACCACGGCGAACCCCAACTCCACCAGTTAGTACGCCTATTCCTGTGGAGGAAGCACAACCAGCTAGTCGTAGTTTAGCAGCTATCGCATTTGATGTTGTTAAATCGTATGTGCGTATCTTCCCATCTTGGAAATATTATACTGAAGATGAAGGAAAATGCCAGTTGCAGGTGTTTGTCCAGGAGTTATATGTAAGTAATGTTTCATGGCAATTACTTTGCTTTTTCCCATACATCCTACCTGCATGATGGTTATAGTACAACAAATTTTCCCATTTTTCTCTATAGAGAAGGACCGATTTGGAAACTCAGGATGAGGTAACCTGTGCTAATACCTCTACTATCTTCAAGAATGCTTGGTGGCACTATCGGAATTACCTGAAGAAAATGTACTTCAACAACAAAGAAACTCATCAAATTCCCTTACGTTCTACCGAGACACATTTACTGGATGATGACTGGGAACGCCTTGTTCTGTACTGGTCCCAAACCAAGAAAGTAGTAAGGTCTATGAGCTCATTTTCTATTTTTAAGTACTATATTCTTGCGTCTTACTGTACTTTGTTCATGTAGAACAAGTGCCTAAACCTGAAGAACAACTGTTCTAGTTTAAGATTCCATTGCTATCATAGTTCAAAAAAGCGCTAGGCGTTAATTGTGCGTTTTGCCACTGCCTTGCGCTTTACTGGCCAAAGAGCATGCTTATGCGTAGTTATGCGCAATGCGTTTTGCCAACGCCTAGAGCCTAGGCGCTCCTTTTTTAACTATTATTGCTATCGTGCATACTGCTTTGCTGTTGTATCACTGTATTTACTCATACAAACTTATTTTTAAATTGAAGGAACCCACCGAAACTCCAATGGCAAATTAGGTATGTTCACGCATGTTTCTTTAATAGGTTTGCTCTTATCAATAGCTCTGTTGATTTCAATTTCAATTGTGTATACAGTTGACTTCTCATATCATGCATATTACTAGCATCACAACAGAGCCAATAGTGTTGTTGTACATATAGACCCGTGGTACCCATCTGAAATCTTGTTGTGCCGTGTAGTTTCCCACGCTTTGTATTCTATCACTGCTGCTTTGTCTTGAACTAATATGATTTGAACCGTGTCTCTATTTTGATTTGGCAAGACAATGAAGTGACCATAGGACATAGATATATGTTTGTTCGATGCTTTTATTATGTACTAGTACTTGGCAATAGACGAATTGGTAGTTTAATCATGTCCACCTTACTAATGAACTGGTTCACCGAAATGAGTTTCATATACTAGTACATGCTAAACCTGTTATGTGTTTGCTTGTTTCTTGTTTTAGAATGCTCACATAATATTGGGGAAGAGTGCCTTATTAAGCAATGGTAAAGGAACTAAAGGATAAGGTTGAGGATAGTGACACATCCTTGTTGGTCTCCAACAAAGCTGATAAAACAGCTAAGGAAGACTATCTTGAAGATAGTGAGACAACCCAAAGTCCAGTCTTGGTTTAGTCTTCAAGTTACTGGCCACTACCGCTTGCACAAGCTATTCAAACTCACTATCTTAACCAGTTCCGTTTGTCGAGTCTCAACTACAACTGAAAAACATCGATCAGTTGTGCTGCGACAAGAAGCGGAAGGACCGCGGAAGTCCCTGGAGCATTCAGATGCATACTTTCTAGTGCAATAGCAAGTGTTGGAGGATTTTAGCGCCAAACAGGATAAAGCTAATAAGCTTGCTAAGCTTATTGCCAGCATGGTGGATACCCAGGATAACGTTTCTTAAGCTGTTCTGAAGTTGTTTCAGTTATGCTCTTGTTTTGCTGCCGCGTTTATTTGCACTGGTGGCCAATTTTGATGGCCAGTGTATGTAATATGCTGATTTGTTCCCTATATTTGCACTGGTGGCAAACTTTGATGGCCAGTGGATGTAATATGTGTAATAGCGGTAATAGGCTAGCGTTAATTTCTTTCTTACTTCTTTCCTCATTGTCTTGTTTAGTTGTTTGCTTGTGGTCACTGTAGTTCTTTTTCTGTGTTTTTCTTGTGGCCACAATAGAATACTTTTGGTAACTAGGCCCAAATAATCATGGCAACACACAAACTGTTGTAACCTTGGGCCTCCTGCGAGCCGTATGATCCATGGGCCTTCTACGGTCGTAGGATCCATTGGCCTTGGTACGGGCCGTAGGATCCATGGGCCTTCTACGGGCCGTAGGGTCCATGGGCCTTCTACGGGACGTAAGGTCCATGGGCCTTCTACGGGCCGTAGGATCCAAGGGCCTTCTACGGGGCGTATCATCGTTTTGCCAATCATGGGCCGTACTATTCATGGACCATAACGGGTCATATTTGATAACTATATGAAAACAGCCCAACGAGTTTTTTTTTGACATGAAAACGGCCCAACGTATTAACGGTCCACAAACGGGCCGACTGTAACGATGGGCTGAATTTGCCCCACAAGCAGAAAATGACAGTAACGGGCCGTAAGTAACGGAATGCTGCAAATGAGCCCAAGAATAAATGGGCCTTGAGAAGGCCAAAAGATAACTTGGGTTGGAAACAACCCAATGGAATAATGGGCCGTTAATGGGTATAAAGTATACACTGTTCATTACGGGCCAGTTTCACCACGGGCCATTAATGGGCCAAGAGTTACAAAGGGCCTCATATGGGACGAAAGAAGTCATGGTCCACACATGGGCCGGAAGTTAAAACGGGCTGGAATCATATTGGACGGCCCAGATGACGCTACTGGGCCTAATTCGGATAGGGCGTAGCGGGCCCTGGGTTATCGGGTTGTAAATGAGCTATATGCGGACGGGCCGTTAACATGCTTTCCTTGGGCTGACCCGCCACCTTTTGGACAAGTCAAACGGGTCGGCCTTTTCACAGGAAGGGGCCTCTGTTGGGCCGTGCCACGTGTTGACGTATCATAGGCGCCTTGGGTCCAATGAGTGGATGACATCTGTCCCAACGGTGAGCCGACACGTGTTTCCTCCAGCCAATGATGAATTTACACGTGGAAAATCCCCATTGGTCGGGGCTGTTAATGGTTATCGGATCCAAATCCCGACCCGATAGCTTAAAGGCATTCCGTTACGGTGGATGCCATGTGTCGGTCACCCTTGACGAAAGCACTTCTATGACGCGCGATTTATCGTCATGGAAGTGGACACTTCCGTGATGATAATTTTGGTAATGTCATGGAACATTTCTACGACAGCACATGTATGACTATCTTGATTATGTCATAATATCGTCATGGATGTACATGCATGACAACAAACGCGACCTACTATGACAAACACGTATCATCACGGAAGTGTATTTTTTTTTGAAGTGACACACTTGACGTTTTCTTTACCTAACACAAGTATGAAACTATTTTGCAAGAATAAAACTACGAGTACTTGTGAGAGTAAAACTACAAATAAATTGCAAGGTAATAAAAGTGGATAGCTTTTGTCAAAAAGAAAGTCATTTTTCCCTAGCCAATCGATAACATTCTTGCAATTTTATATGAGGGAGAGGCATGAGCTAACAAACTTTGTCTACTTGGATCATATGCACTTATGATTGGACCCCTAGCAAGCATCCGCAACTACTAAAGATCATTAAGGTCGTGAAACCCAACCATAGCATTAAGTATCAAGTTCTCTTTATCCCATATGCAACAACCCACCTACTTGGGTTTAACCTTATGTCACTCTTGCAACACACCATAAGCGAATCATGAATGTATTGCAACACCCTACAGCGGGGACCCCTCACATTTGCGCAAGACGGACGACACCGTTGGACAGCACCATAAATAAAATATACAACCATACCAACCAAGATCACAATTAACACATAGGACAAAATGGATCTACTCAAATATCATAGGATAGCCAAAATATCATTAGGAAATAATATATGGAGTTGAGCACCATGTTTAAGTAGAGTTTACAACAGGGAGAAGAGGTGTTACACAGCTGCATAGAGGGGGAGAAAGTTGGTGTTGACAGTAGCAAGATTGTTGATGAAGATCGCCGTCATGATCCTAGCCCCGGTGGCGTTCCGGTGCCACCGGGATAGAGGGGGAGAGATCCCCCTCCTTCTTCTTCTTCCTTGGCCTCTCCCCTAGATGGGAGGGGAGTTGCCACTCTGGTCCATGGCCTCCATGGCGGCGGAGGGGCAGGTGCCCCTCCGAGATTGGATATCCCTCTCTGTTCTCTTCTGTTTCGCGTTCCCCAGATTTGGTCCTTCATGGTTTCTTAAACTCCTGGATATCCGTAACTCCAATTACGCTGAAATTTTTACATGATTTTTTCCATAAATTATCTTTCTTGCGCCAGAAGAACTGCTCTAACCGATGTTCGAGGAGGATACAAGACACCAGGGCGCACCTGAGGCCTGTGGCGTGCCCCGTGGGTTGTGGGCTCTGCGGGCCCCTGTTTGAGTTGATTTCCCCTCCTAAAAATCACATATATTCTAAACTAATTCTTCATAAATTTTTATTGCGTTTCGACTTCGTTTGATATGGATTTTTTGCAATACAAAAACATGCAAAAAATAGGAACTTGCACTAGGCACAGGATCAATAGGTTATTCCAATAAATCATATAAAAATTTGCCAAAAGTATCTGAAAGTTGTATAACATTGGCATGAAACAAACAAAAATTATAGATACGATGGAGACGTATTGTCACATCCCTAGTTCTGGTATGCACTAGGCTAGCCCATCCATGTGAGCATCATGTTTAAGTTCAAATGAAACTTGAATTGAGGAATTTTCAAAAGCCTCAGAAAACCTCTAAAAATAACCAACATTTAAATATCATCAAATGAGTCCAAGAAAATGTTCCTATTATTCTGTGAAAATATTGGCGTGAGGTAAAATTCAAACCAATATTTTCAGAGTCACAGAAATAATTTATTTTGGGTCTTTGATTTAAATCAATAATATATTTGGGTTGGAATTATTTCTGCTATATAAGAAATAATGTTCAAATATTTTGTAAGTTTGCATGTGACCTTGGACTAGCTCTTTGAGCTCACATAAAAATTTATAGAAAGTTTTAAAATGGTTTAGTTTCCAAACTTAACAAAAACAAAATAACAGAAATAGAAAAACTAAAATAAAAGAGAGAGAGAGAGAGAGAGAGAGAGAGAGACCTGCCACACCTGGCCGCCCAGCTCTGACCGCCCACTGGCAACCCAGCCCACCACCGCAGCTCCTGTCGTCTTCCTCCTCTCCAGTAGGAGAAGCAGCTGCGTGCGGCACGCACAACCACCCGTGGCCACCTCCTGCCTCCCTGTTGGCCTCCCTGGCGCCCTGGAGTCGTCCCCGAGCGCCACGCAGCCCCCCTGGCCCCCTCTCACTCTCTCCCGAACGCTCTCCCCCCTCCTTTGCTCTCTCCCTCGCACGCACCGAACGCAGCCGCCGCCGCCGCTCGCCATTGCTGCGCCAGATCGCCATCCTCGCCCCTCGACACTTCCAGAAGCTTACGAACGCCTGAAGTCTCTAAGCCGACGCTGAGCCCAGATGTGTTGCATCGCCCGGCATCGGCTTCATCTTCTTCCTCGGGCTCCAAAGAACGCCGTCGCCGCTCCGCCGTCTGCAGGCCTTCCCCGAGCCCCTCGAGCCTCCCGTCCGAAGCACTGTGAGCTCCTGCGTCTAAACCCCCTCTTCCCGAGCTCGATTAGGCCCTGTAGCCATCGCCCCCTTGCCGACCGAATCGCGCTGCCGCCTGGCCTCGTCGCCAATGTGGCTCCGGTGACCAATTGGCCATGTGCGTGTGCCGTTGTGCTCGTAGCAACGCCCAGTGCCTCTCAAGCCTGCTACTTTTCTCAAACGCAAGCTGTAGCGCCATACCCGCCACCACCCGAACTCCGGCCGCCGCCCAAGTGGTCGCCGCCGTCGACCCCGGCCTTCCTGCGCCCAGCTGCGTGCACCCCTGGATGCGGGCGAGTGAGGGCTTCCTCGTGGTGCCCGCAGCGGGTCCAGCCGCCGCCCGTAGCACGTTCCCGAGCGTCGCCACCGCGTTCGCATGCCCGCCGGCGTTCAACTCCGGCGTGCTGATGTGGCAGCGTCATTAGCAGCTAATGGCGCCACTAATTGAACCCACACCCACTGACATATGGACCCCACTGCCTAACTAACCCTGATTTAGTTTTGTTTAGATTAAATTAACCCCATAGGCCTCACAGGTCTGTTTGACCTAGCCACGTCACACGTTGACTGGCCCCACAGGTTAGAATTGAGCCAGCTAATGTGGCCGTTGACCGGACCCACATGTCAGTGACACTAATCAGCCTCAGTCACTGACCAGTGGACCCCACTTGTCAGGTTTGACTAGGACCGTGTTAGTTGACCTGCTGACGTCACACCGAGGTCAGGCTGACGCAATAAATCATTTACTGGATTTATTCTTATTCAGGTAATTCCAGAAGATGTTCAAAACTTCTAAAATTCATAGAAAATCAACCGTAACTCCAAATGAAATAAAATATATATGACAAATGATCAGAAAAATCCAATCTATCCATCTGTACCATTTTCATGCATGTTTGAACAACCTAAGGTTGCTGTATATGAAAATTTGCATAATTGGCATTTTAATAAGCACATATGGAGTTTGAATTTGAACTCTTGGTTCAAACCAACTTCATTTAATCTGTTCTAAGTTGCATTAGCCAAAACACACTCATTTTTCCATGTCATATTCATGTATCATATTGTTGCATTGCATTGATTGTGTTTTCTCTGTCTTGCCGGTATTTGTCCCCTCTCGATAGAATTGGTTCCGGCGATGAGTTCGATGACACCGATGAAGAACTATATTGTCTTCAGAAGTGCTAGGCAAGCAAAAACCCATTGTTCATTTCGATACAATCCCACTCTCTTGCTCCTGCTCTCTTTTACTGCATTAGGACAACAACGATTCATCTGCTACTTGCTGCGGTAGTTCAACCCTTTATCCTCTGCATGACCTGTCATTGCCACAGTAAATAGATGAAACCCACTAGCATGAGCAGGAGTTGTTTGAGCCCTGATGTGCCTACTCATTCATGCTTGTTTGTCATGTCTGCTACTGCTTAGAGTTGAGTCAGGTTCGATTCATCGCGGATGAATCGGAGGTGTGTGACCATGTCCTACTGTTGAGAGCTAAGTGTGTGAACACGATTTGGTAAAGGTAGCGGTGAGAGGCCATGTAGGAGTAGATGGTGGGTTGTCTCATTGCAGCCGTCCTCAGGAACTGAGTTCTGTGTTTGTGATGCATGAACAGTTACTACCACACATTGGGTTCCGGTAACTCGGCCCCTCTCGACTTATTAATCGACTTGATCTCTGTCCAGGAGTTGCAACTAGTTTCTGGTGTTTGTAGGTAGTGTTAGTAGTCTACCAAGTGGCACCAGTGCATGTGGGCTTGGGACGAGACTAGGCATCATGGCCGGTGTACCAAGTGGCACCCGGATGGTGGGCTTGGGAACCCTGCACACATCGTTTGGGGCCGTGAGCGACAGCCCGGGTGGATCTCCTTGCGGATGGAACCCGAATAGGTGATAAACCTGGACGAGAGACTTGTGTGGTTAGTCAGGTCGTGGCCGACACCCTCGTTGGGCTTCTGCTTGAAGGTTGCCGAGTACATGTCATGTAAACGGAGGTAAGTGGTCAGAGTGTGTGTGAAGAAGTACACCCCTGCAGGGTTAGCATCATCTATTCAAATAGCCGTGTCCGCAGAAAAGGACTTCTGGGTTGCCTGTAGAGTTCATAGACAAGTGAAAGTGGATACTCTAAAATACGCAAGATAAGCGTGAGTGCTATGGATGGCATTCTTGTAGGGAGACGGGAGCGGATCCATAGTGGTGTATTGATATGGTGAATATGTGGACTCGTGTGCGCCACCTCAAAAGAGTTACTTGCAGTCGTAGTTCAGGATAGCCACTGAGTCAAAGCTGGCTTGCTGCAGTTAAACTCCACCACCCCCTTTGTTGATAATGATGCATATGTAGATAGTTCTAATGTAAGTCTTGCTGGGTACATTTGTACTCACGTTTGCCTATTTTATGTTTTTTCAGAGAGACTTCAGTCTCGCTAGTAGTTCCGCTTGGACTTCCACGTTTAGCTTGTTACCTCGGCTATGATCTTGTGCCCTCGGCAAGATCTGGTAGTTAGTCAGGCTTCTCAGCCTTTTTCATTTGTAGTTGTCTGTACTCAGACATGTTAAGCTTCCGCATGTGCTTTGACCTATATGCTCTGAATGTTGGGTCGTGAGACCCATGTTTGTAATATCTCGCTCCTCGGAGCCTATTAAATAAAACTCTTGAGTTGTAGAGTCATGTTGTGATGCCATGTTGTATTTGCACATATCGAGCATATTGTGTGTATGTTATTGAAATGCTTGGTATGTGTGGGATCTGACTATCTAGTTGTTTATCCTTAGTAGCCTCTCTTGCCGGGAAATGTCTCCTAGTGCTTCCACTGAGCCATGGTAGCTTGCTAGTGCTCCAGAACACCTAGGCTGGCCGGCATGTGTCCTTCTTCGTTCCTGTGTCTGTCCCTTCGGGGAAATGTCACACGATGAATACCGGAGTCCTATTAGCACGCTATAGCCCGGTTCACCGGAGTCCTGCTAGCCCAGTGCTACAGCCTGGATTCACTCGCTGATGACCGACATGTTCGATCTTTGGGTCATGGATGCTGTCCTCGTAAGTTTGTGCCACTGGGTTTACGACTAGCCATGTCATCCCGGGCTCCTTATCATATGGATGCTAGCGACACTATCATATACGTGTGCCAAAAGGCGCAAACGGTCCCGGGCAAAGGTAAGGCGACACCCATGGGGATACCGTGCGTGAGGCCGCAAATTTATATGAGTTGTTACATGCTAGATCGATGTGGCATTGAGTCGGGTCCTGACAGCTTTTGTATCAGAGCTTGACTGCCTGTAGGATTACCAAGCCAAACTGGTCGAAGTTGAGTCTAGAAATTCTTTAGTTATATGTAGGGGAATTGAATGTGGGATGGGAACGTAAGGCTCTTTTTACTCCTTTACCTTATTCCCTTCTGATCTGAGTCAACCTCTTCTTTTCCACGGGGATTAAGAACTAGGCTTCTCGTCTATCTATTAGGATCACGTGTTACTAATTCGTAGACTTGTAAGATTGTTGGATTTAAGCCCCAGTTTAGTTTCTAATACTCCTATGTGTTCATAGTTGGTCTCGGAACCTTGTTATTGTGCTTCTGAGTGGTTATGCCACCATTTTTGCGTGATGTCTCAGAATCTTTTTGACCATTTATAGCCGTTATGCTGTCCGAGTCATCCCAGGTTTCCACATAGTCTGATGCATTTGCAAATTCCTTCATACCGTTATGAAGATCCTTTGTGCCAGATCAACCACACTAATCGGTGAGTTGAGGTGTTCCATTGCCTCGACATATATGTTGGAGCTATTATTATGACCCTAGGTATCTTAGAGTATCACCTAGTAATCTGGCCATGTTCTGTATTTCCAGTGTGATGAATCTGGCCATTAATCTCGAAAGCATCCCATGATGCCACGTAGTTAGTAGGCACTCTACTCCTGGGTTTCTGAACCCGAGACTCACACCACTTACTTCAGTGTTGATAGTATTTGCTAGTTCCCTTAGGATATTAGTAACCTTTGTGATAGTCCTCGAGATTCGTGGTATATCCTTCTTCCAATACCATGAACCAATATGGCAGAAGTTCGGGAACCAAAAGATCACAACAAGAGTGCTCTCGATGAGTTCCCCTTCTATATTACGATTCTGCCAAATCTATCTCTCTGCATGGATTGTCCGGAAGAAATATATTGAACTTGTTCGACATTCTAATCCATGCGTCCACAACTCAGGAAATCGTATGTTCTTTTGAGTTGTCCCCCTTAGTCGTCTTCTGACCCTCGTCTATCAATTGATAGTCAAGAGTATGCGTGCATTCGTTCATCGATGCCTATTACTCTTGTGGTCCGTCAAGCCATTCTATTCTGGAATGACTAGGAGAAACAAACTCTAGTACCTCATCCATATCTAGGGTTGGGTCAAAGAAGTTGTATTCCATAGATCAAAATGCCAATCCAGCTTCTGGTTTGTTCTACCTTGAAGTATTACCTTCTTTATGTCAGGATTGTCATGAGAATTGCACCACCTCTTATGAATTCTTGATGTAGTGATACTTCTCGCCATCATTTTCATTTCTCGGTTCCGTGTTGTTGAAACCGGAATGCCGACAAGTGAACTGTGATGTGCGAAATCAATACTCCGAGCAACTTGTTGCTTGGTAGTTAATGGACAATACTCTCACTCTTAGCGTGTTGGTTGTTGAACCATCACCCTAAGGTTGATCGTGCCACCTAGTCCATTTTCCCTGGTGCACCCTTCGATCAATGAGTTAGGATTGTGCCAATCCCTCGCTCTTGTGATCATATCGTCTTGCCCTGAAAAGCAAGATCGTTTGTGAGCTTAGTAACATATCTGTGGTTCGTTATTCTCTGAATGTCTTCTCGGAGGTATCACCAGGTTGTCACCTGACTGCTATGTTGAGCTCGTGATCAAGTTGGTTTCTTGTAAACCACCCATTCTCCAAGATTTTGTGTTGGATACCCTGAACTAGTTGGTTGAGCTAAACAACAACTTGGGGGAGTTGGAAGATAAAAACTTTGCTTAAACTTAGTTCATTTCAAAGGGATATCTTTTTTATATGTGTGTTGAAGAAAGGTGATATCTTCATCGATTGGTCCTCGTGATCAGTTGTTGGATCTATCATCTTATCAAAACTTTGATTTTAGTGTGGGCTATCCTCAAATCAAGTCAGAACCAACGATGTTCGTAATGTTGCCTTACTCGTGGTTGATCCCTCGAGCATACACCACTACATCATTTGGTCTGACCAATACTATCACATTGTTCACATAATGGTGGAATCCCAGTGATATGGGAAATTCTGATGAGTTGCTGTTGAGCCCATCAGCTGCATTTTGTCTCCTCCATGATTCATGTTGAGCATCAACCTAGTGTTGGAAACTTTGTAAGCAACGCCTTCGTGTTCTGTTCATGAAGCTTATGCTTGGATGGAAGAAGTGACTTTCTCGAATTCGTGTGCATTTGGTCCAAGTTGCCACCGTGAGTTCGAGAAGGATTGGTTTTGTTTCCTCTGGTACCATCCCAAGTCAGTTATGCATGTGCAAAGTATGCTATGGTTTGATAGGCTCGCTACGTCCATTCTATATGTGTTCCTAGCACACCAAGCCACTGATTGACTTGTTCAAGGAGAAGAAGTTCCTTCTTAAGAGTATACCTTATGTAAGAACTTCGATATCCTCGATGATGGATTTCCCACCTGAACTTGGTAGTGTTTTATTATAAGACTACTACGTGACCATGCTTGTCTGGGACAGTGTGTTCACATGTATGTAGCAGAAACAGCTCATGTTTTGGAGCTTGCTATCGTAGTTCATTTCCCGAGAATCTCGCAACGTCATCTCGTCGATTTCTGTTGCAAACTTTCTTTTCCAGACATGTTGTCTGAAATATCCTGTCACCAACCGGGTCTGAATCTCAGACAGATGTGATGGTTGGTACTTTTCCAAGATCTGTGATGTAGGCTCTGGCAAGGTTGATGTTTTGGCCAACACACCTAGCCGGAAGACCTATTATCGTAGTATCTTGATTGAGGAAGTTGGCCACCTCCCCATAAGGATTTTGTAGGATCTACTTCCGTAGTTATTCCTTATGGATTCTTGTGCTCCTGAAGTCCGACCTTTACTTGATGTTCTAGATATCAAACCATATCTAGGAATGGGATACACTAGCACATCAAAGAGAACATTAGAAGCGGAGTGCTAAATGTCTCTTGGTTGATTATCCAGATTTTGTTCCCTTGGCTCCGCTTAGGTGAAATCTGAGAAGGTTATCTTCCTTTGCATCTGCATCGTCCATCGCTGCTCATCATGGTAGTACGTTGTGTTGCCAGGATCCTTGACACGGATGTTGGTAAAACCTTGATGAATATGGAAATGCTCAAGTTCTTGAGAGCACGCACAAGCACTAGGTGTTATCATCGACACTAACTGGGATTGCTCTCAGTTTCCTCGGATATGCTATAACCTTTCAAACAGTGGACTCACTCTCTACTGTTGAGCTCCTCCCCAGTTACTAAAATCATCCCTTGTGTTGTCTTCAACAAGGTAATCGACATCATCCATACTAGTCCAAGCATGTCATTCTACCGAACTTCTCTAAATGATCGATTGTGATTTGCCTTAAGTTGGTATAAAGAGTTTTAATGATCTCTGAATCAAAGGTAATTCTTTTTGCCACTTAAGTGGCTATTCCTACGAGTCACCTTCCCTAAGGTGCCCTGTTATGGTATCATGGCAACTCAACTCCTCGCTACGTTGACAACCGTTCACCACCTTCTTAAGTGTAGAATTGTTGTCTACCTAGTGAATCCTCGTCATCTGTTCCACTAAATCCCTCTAGATGTGTGCTTCGTGTCTCGGCTTGAGAGATGTTGCTATGTCTCATTCCCTGAGTTGATCCTAAGTTGTTCGACCTTCAATAAGATCGATCCTTTTAGATTTTTTTCCCTATCCTCTCTTTGTCATGTTAGTTGGAGTTCTCGGGGTGACATCGAGACAATGATGGTGATCGAGTCAACGTTCTTTGAAGTGCCACCTGGATCGTGAAGATTATGTTAGTTTGCGACCCCCCTTCATCTTACCCTATGCTTGAATCTCGGGACGAGATTCTTATTTCGTAGGGGTGAGCTGTCACATCCCTAGTGCTGGTATGCACTAGGCTAGCCCTTCCATGTGAGCATCATGTTTCAATTCAAATGAAACTTGAATTGAGAAATTTTCAAAAGCCTCAGACAACCTCTAAAAATAACCAACATTTAAATCTCATCAAATGAGTCCAAGAAAATGTTCCTGTTATTCTGTGAAAATATTGGCGTGAGGTTAAATTCAAACCAGTATTTTCAGAGTCACAGAAATAATTTATTTTGGGTCTTTGATTTAAATCAATAATATATTTGGGTTGGAATTATTTCTGCTATATAAGAAATAATGTTCAAGTATTTTGTAAGTTTGCATGTGACCTTGGACTAGCTCTCTGAGCTCACATAAAAATTACAGAAAGTTTTAAAATGGTTTAGTTTCCAAACTAAACCAAAACAAAATAACAGAAATAGAAAAACTAAAATAAAAGAGAGAGAGAGAGAGAGAAGGATTACCTGGCCACCTACCTGTAGCCGGCCCAGCTCCTGTACCGGCCCAGCTAGCAACCCAGCCCACCACCGCAGCTCCTGTCGTCTTCCTCCTCTGCCAGTAGGAGAAGCAGCTACGTGCGGCGCGCACAGCCACCCGTGGCCACCTCCTGCCTCCCTGTTGGCCTCCCTGGCGCCCTGGAGTCGTCCCCGAGCGCCACGCAGCCCCCCCGGCCCCCTCTCACTCTCTCCCGAACGCTCTCCCCGCTCCTCTGCTGTCTCCCTCGCATGCACCGAACACAGCCGCCGCCGCCGCTCGCCATTGCTGCGCCCACTACCATCCCTCGCGCCTCGACGATCCAGAAGCTTACGAACGCTCAAGTTCTCAAGCCGACGCTTTGAAGCTCAGATGCTGCTGATCGCCGGCATCGGCTTCATCTTCTTCCTCGGGCTCCAACGAACGCCGTCGCTGCTCCGCCGTCTGCAGGCCTTCCCTGAGCCCCTCGAGCCTCCCGTCCGAAGCACTGTGAGCTCCTGCGTCTAAACCCCCTCTTCCCGAGCTTGATTATGCCCCGTAGCCGTCGCCCCCTTGCCGACCGAATCGCGCTGCCGCCTGGCCTCGTCGCCGACGTGGCTCCTGTGACCAATTGGTCATGTGCGTGTGCCGTTGCACTCGTAGCAATGCCTAGTGCCTCACTATCCTGCTACTTTTCTCAAACGCAAGCCGTAGCGCCAAACCCGCCACCCGAACTCCG
Source organism: Aegilops speltoides (assembly GCA_021437245.1). NCBI lineage: Eukaryota > Viridiplantae > Streptophyta > Magnoliopsida > Poales > Poaceae > Aegilops > Aegilops speltoides. The sequence continues at coordinate 151,248,741 of CM038144.1, forward strand.
GCCGCCGCCCAAGTGGTCGCTGCCGTCGACCCCGGCCTTCCTGCGCCCAGCTGCGTGCCTCCCTGGATGCGGGCGAGTGAGGGCTTCCTCATGTTGCCCGCAGCACGTCCAGCCGCCACCCGTAGTGCGTTCCCGAGCGTCGCCACCGTGTTCTCATGCTCGCCGGCATTCAACTCCGGCGTGCTGACGTGGCAGCGTCATTAGCAGCTAATGGTGCCACTAATTGAACCCACACCCACTGACATATGGGCCCCACTGCCTAAGTAACCCTGATTTAGTTTCGTTTAGATTAAACTAACCCTGTAGGCCCACAGGTCAGTTTGACCTGGCCACATCACACGCCGACCGCCCCACACGCCGAATTGACCACCGACGTGGTCGCCGACCGACCCACATGTCAGCGACACTAATCAGCCTCAGTCGCTGACCAGTGGACCCCACTGGTCAGGTTTGACCCGGACCGTGTCAGTTCACCTGCTGACGTCACACTGACGTCAGGCTGACGCAATAAGTCATTTACTGGATTTATTCTTATTCAGGTAATTCCAGAAAATGTTCAGAACTTCTAAAATTCATATAAAATCAACCGTAACTCCAAATGAAATAAATTATATATGAAAAATGATCAGAAAAATCCAATCTATCCATCTGTACCATTTTCATGCATGTTTGAACAACCTAAGGTTGCTGTATATGACAATTTGCATAATTGGCATTTTAATAAGCACATATGGAGTATGAATTTGAACCCTTGGTTCAAACCAACTTCATTTAATCTGTTCTAAGTTGCATTAGCCAAAACACACTCATTTTGCCATTTCATATTCAAGCATCATATTGTTGCATTGCATTGATTGTGTTTTCTCTGTGTTGCCGGTATTTGTCGCCTCTCGATAGACTTGGTTCCGACGATGAGTTCGATGACACCGATGAAGAACTATATTGTCTTCAGAAGTGCTAGGCAAGCAAAAACCCCTTGTTCATTCCGATACAATCCCACTCTCTCGCTCCTGCTCTCTTTTACTGCACTAGGACAACAATAATTCATCTGCTACTTGCTGCGGTAGTTGAACCCTTTGTCCTCTGCATGACCTGTCATTGCCACAGTAAATAGATGAAATCCACTAGCATAAGTAGGAGTTGTTTGAGCCCTGATGTGCCTACTAATTCATGCTTGTTTGTCATGCCTTCTACTGCTTAGAGCTGAGTCAGGTTCGATTCATCGCGGATGAATCGGAGGTGTGTGAACATGTGCTACTGTTGAGATCTAAGTGTGTGAACACAATTTGGTAAAGGTAGCGGTGAGAGGCCATGTAGGAGTACATGGTGGGTTGTCTCATTGCCGCCGTCCTTAGGAACTGAGTTCCGTGTTTGTGATCCATGAACAGTTACTACCACACATTGGGTTCCGGTAACTCAGCCCCTCTCGACTTATTAATCAACCTGATCTCTGTCCAGGAGTTGCAACTAGTTTCTGGTGTTTGTAGGTAGTGTTAGTAGTCTACCAAGTGGCACCCGTGCAGTGGGCTTGGGACGATTAGGCACAAGGGGCCTGGTGTACCAAGTGGCACCCGGATGGTGGGCTTGGGAACCCTGCACACAACGTTTGGGGCCGTGAGCGACACCCCGGCTGGATCTCCTTGCAGATGGAACCCGAATAGGCGATAAACCTGGACGAGAGACTTGTGTGGTTAGTTAGGTCGTGGCCGACACCCTCGCTGGGCTTCCGCTTGAAGGTTGCCGAGTACATGTCGTGTAAACGGCGGTAAGTGGTGAGAGCGTGTGTGAAGAAGTACACCCCTGCAGGGTTAACATCATCTATTCAAATAGCCGTGTCCACGGAAAAGGACTTCTGGGTTGCCTGTACAGTTCATAGACAAGTGAAAGTGGATACTCTAAAATACGCAAAATAAGCGTGAGTGCTATAGATGGCGTTCTTGTAGGGAGACGGGAGCGGATCCATAGTGGTGTATTGATATGGTGAATATGTGAACTCGTGTGCGCCACCTCAAAAGAGTTACTTGCAGTCGTAGTTCAGGATAGCCACTAAGTCAAAGCTGGCTTGCTGCAGTTAAACTCCACCACCCCCTTTGTTGATAATGATGCATATGTAGATAGTTCTGATGTAAGTCTTGTTGGGTACATTTGTACTCACGTTTGCCTATTTTATGTTTTTGCAGAGAGACTTCAGTCTTGCTAGTAGTTCCTCTTGGACTTCGACGTTTAGCTTGTTACCTCAGCTACGATCTTGTGCCCTCGGCAAGATCTGGTAGTTAGTCAGGCTTCTCAGCCTTTTTCATTTGTAGTTGTTTGTACACAGACATGTTAAGCTTCCGCATGTGCTTTGACTTATATGCTCTGAATGTTGGGTCGTGAGACCCATGTTTGTAATATCTCGCTCCTCGGAGCCTATTGAATAAAACTCTTGAGTTGTAGAGTCATGTTGTCATGCCATGTTGTATTTGCACATATCAAGCATATTGTGTGTATGTTATTGAAATGCTTGGTATGTGTGGGATCTGACTACCTAGTTGTTTATCCTTAGTAGCCTCTCTTACCGGGAAATGTCTCCTAGTGCTTCCACTGAGCCATGGTAGCTTGGTACTGCTCCGGAACACCTAGGCTGGCCGGCATGTGTCCTTCTTCGCTCCAATTATACTGTCCCTTCGGGAAATGTCACGTGATGAATACTGGATTCCTGTTAGCCCGCTACAGCCCGGTTCACCGGAGTCCTGCTAGCCCAGTGCTACAGCCTGGATTCACTCGCTGATGACCGACACGTTCGATGTTGGGTCATGGATGCCTGTCCCTGTAAGTTTGTGCTACTCTGGGTTTACGACTAGCCATGTCAGCCCGGGCTCCTTATCATATGGATGCTAGAGACACTATCATATACGTGTGCCAAAAGGCGCAAACAGTCCCGGGCAAAGGTAAGGCGACACCCATGGGATACCGTGCGTGAGGCCGCAAAGTGATATGAGGTGCTACATGCTAGATCGATGCGGCATTGAGTTGGGGTCCTGACATGTATCAGCATCCCCAAGCTTAATTCCTGCTCATCCTCGAGTATGTAATTGATAAAAAAGACAATTTTTGATGTGGAATGCTACCTAGCATAAACTGGATCATATATCTAATCATGGCATGAATATTAAGACAGAAGTGATTCAAAGCAATAGACATAAAGACATCAGTACTCAGGCATCCCAATAAACAATCTTGTCTTTCAGAATATCAACGGTAAAGAAATATATCCCTACAAAATCATATACTCTTGTCATGCTCTGTCTTCTTAACACAAAGTATTTATCATGCACAACCACGATGACAAGCCGGGCAATTGGTTCATACTTTTTATTGCGCTTCAGCTTTTTCAACCCTCACACAATACAATAGCGCAAACCATGGATATAGCACTACCACTACTAGGGACAACCTTATACACAAAATCTTAGCAGCGGCGTGGTTCAGGGGGAGGCGATACTGCTAATTAGCAGCAGCACAGGAAAAAAAACAAGCGCTACTACTACTCACTTAGCAGTAGCGTGGCTCGGCGGAACCATGCTTCTACTAAAATCGACCGACAGTTCCCGCCACCCTAGGTTTAGCAGTAGCACGGCCTTTCAAACCGCGCTACTGATAAAGTCATAGTAATAGAAGGCTTTTTTTGGGACGCGTTATTGCTAATTGCCGCTATTTTTGAAACTAGCCACATGGCGGGCCCCTCTTAGAAGTAGCGCGTGAGGCGTAAGCGCGCTGCTGCTACGTTAATAGCAGTACCACTGTTTATGACCAGCGCTACTACTAAGCCGCATCATATACCACCTTTTCCCTCTCCCTCCCCCCATCCTCTCTTCCTCACTTTCCCCTACCTCCCACCTCCTCTCTCCCTCACTTTGCTTCTTCCTCACTACTTCTCCCCCAATTACTCTCCTTATTCTACCTACCTTTTTCTCTCTTTATTACTCCTAGCTAACTTACACCACCTCCATTAATGCATCTCTTTCTCTTATTCCTCCCCCTCCACTAGTTAAATGCATCTCCTTCCCCAACTAGCTTGGTAGATCTACCCATTTAATGAAGTGACCTATGTACGTCCCTAACTAGATCTACCCATCTCAAGAATTAAGCTTTGTCCACTTTTGATCATTCCCTAGGTGTGTGGTGACACCGATCGACATCATCATCACCGTGCTTGATCTTGAGATATGTGATTAAAATTGTGCGCTTTTGCAAGAATGGAAATATGTGTATGTGTGCGATATGACATAATCACGTGATATGATGGAAATTGTGTGTGTGGCTTGAGTAACCACCGAATTGTTCTTGAGTTGCATATGTTTTGCCGAAATGTCGATTTATTTCCGTTTCGGCAAATTTCGGGCTAACTCTATATGTCCTATTTTTAGGGAAGGTCATGCCGATTTTTTGTATGACTTTGATGCATGAACACATTTTTATATTCAATTTGTTTATTATTACCGTGCATGCGTTCATGATGGTCAGTGGAACGATGGTGGATAGGTGGTTGCGGTCGGCGGTGCAGGACGTGAAAGGAAATAACCTGAAAACGGTTTTATGTCCGTGTCGAAGATGCAAAGGAATAGTTTGGCGCGACCCCTATGACGCTGGTCGTGTCGAAGCGCACCTGCTCATGACTGGTTTCACGGATGGCTATACTCGGTGGATAATTGAGGATGAGGATGATGATGTTGAGGACGTTGACGGGGCAGGCAATGACCACACGGGGCAAGCCGAATAGACGATCGATAATGGCGGCGAGGAAGAGGACGGACATGGCGGCGGAGAAGGGGCCGGACATGGCGGCGGAGAGAAGATGGACTCCATGCCACAGAGTTCGTCGGTACTAAGTTCAATCATGCGGGACTCTCATGTTCAAGCACTGCTTCACAAGGAGACGAGTACTGAGAGAGCTTGTTCTAGAGAGGAGGCTAAGCTGCAGCAACTAGTGGTAGACTCGAACACTCCATTGTATGATGGTTGCGATCCTGAGGTGACCCGCTTGAGTTTCACGCTCCAACTCCTGAAGACAAAGGCTAAAATCAAATGGACCGAGACTAGCCTCGATGAGCATCTCAAGTACCTAAAGGATGTTCTTCCCGCGGGGAATCTATGTCCTACTAGTGTGGATGAGGCCAAGAAGATCGTGTGCCGTCTTGATCTGCCGCATGTTTGATACCATGCATGCATCAACGATTGCATAATTTATCTATAGGAGCATGCGGAAAAAACAAGCTGTCCGGCATGCAATGCTTCTCGATACAAGAAGGCCGAGAAGAAATCTCCCTAGAAAGTTGTATGGTACTTAACGATCACTCCCCGTCTCCAGCGATATTTCTTAGATCCCAAGGAAGCAAATTTCAGGCGTTGGCACACGGAGACGATGAAGCCAAACGATGGAGATGATTCAAAGCTGAGACACATCAAGGATGGAAGACAGTGGAGAGCGTTGAACAACTTCTATCGTGTCAGGACCCCGACTCAATGTCACATCGATCTAGCATGTAAGACCTCATATCACTTTGCGGCCTCACGCACGGTATTCCCACGGTTGTCGCCTTACCTTTGCCCAGGACCGTTTGCGCCTTTTGGCACACGTATATGATAGTGTCGCTAGCATCCATATGATAAGGAGCCCGGGCTGACATGGCTAGTCATAAACCCAAAGTGGCACAGACTTACAGGGACAGGCATCCATGACCTAGCATCGAACGTGTCGGTCATCAACGAGTAAGTTCCGGCTGTAGCACGGGCTTGCAGACTCCGATGTAAACCGGGCTGTAGCGGGCTAACAGACTCGGTTCTCAACGCGTGACATTTCCCGGGACGTATACAGAACGAAGAAGGACACATGCCGCCAGCCTAAGTGTTCCGAGCAAAGAGCAAGCTACCATGGCTCGGTGGAAACACTAGGAGACATTTCCCGGTAAGAGAGGCTACTAAGGATAAACAACTAGATAGTAAGATCCCACACATACCAAGCATTTCAATAACATACACACAATATGCTCGATATGTGCAAATACAACATGGCATCACAACATGACTCTACGACTCAAGTATGTATTCATTAGGCTCCGAGGAGCGAGATATTACAAACAGGGGTCTCATGGCCCAACATTCAGAGCATACAAGTCAAAGCACATGCGGAAGCTTAACATGTCTGAGTACAGACAACTATAAATGAAAAAGGCTAAGAAGCCTGACTATCTACTAGATCCTGCCGAGGGCACAAGATCGTAGCTGAGGTAACAAGCTAAACGTCGAAGTCCACGTGGAACTACTAGCGAGACTGAAGTCTCTCTGCAAAAACATAAAATAGGCAAACGTGAGTACAAATGTACCCAGCAAGAATTACATCAGAAATAACTACATATGCATCATTATCAACAAAGGGGATGGTGGGGTTTAACTGCAGCAAGCCAGCTTTGACTCGGTGGCTATCCTGAACTACGACTGCAAATAACTCTTTTGAGGTGGCGCACACGAGTCCACATATTCACCATATCAATACACCACTATGGATCCGCTCCCATCTCCCTACGAGAACGCCATCCATACTACTCACACTTATCTTGCGTATTTTAGAGTATCCACTTCCACTTGTCTATGAACTATACAGGCAACCCAGAAGTCCATTACCGCGGACACGGCTATTCGAATAGATGATGTTAACCCTGCAGGGGTGTACTTCTTCACATCTCACCACTTACCGCCGTTTACACGACATGTACTCGGCAACCTTCAAGCGGAAGCCCAACGTGGGTGTCGGCCACGACCTACCTAAACACTCAAGTCCCTAGTCCAGGTTTATCGCCTATTCGGGTTCCATCCATGAGGAGATCCGGCCGAAGTTTCGCTCACATCCCCAAACGATGTGAACAGGGTTCCGTGACACCAAACGGGCGCCCGGTTTACCCGGCCACGTGCCTACCGCATCACAGCCCACCCCTACACAATAGCGCCACGCACGGCCTCCAAAGATACTACAAACACCGTAAACTACTTGCAACTCCCGGACAGAGGAAAAGGGTGATTAAGAAGTGAGAGGGTCCATTGGTTTCGGGCCCAATGCATGGTAGTAGCTGAATCATGGGTCACAAACACGTAACTCAGTTCCCGAGGACGATCGCAATGAGACAACCCACCATGTACTCCTACATGGCCTCTCACCGCTACCTTTACCAAATCGTGTTCACTCACTTAGCTCACACACACAAGAGGGACATGTTCACACACCTCTGATTCATCCTCGATGAATCAGACCCGACTCAACTCTAAGCAGTAGCAGGCATGACAAACAAGCATGTATGAGTAGGCACAACAGGGCTCAAACAACTCCTACTCATGCTAGTGGGTTTCATCTATTTACTGTGGAATGACAGGTCATGCAGAGGATAAAGGGGTTCAACTACCGCAGCAAGTAACAGTTGAATCGATGTTGTCCTAATGCAATAAAAGAGAGCAGGAGCGAGAGAGTGGGTTGTATCGGAATGAACAAGGGGGTTTTGCTTGCCTGGCACTTCTGAAGATAATATAGTTCTTCATTGGTGTCATAGATCTCGCCATCTAACGCCGCTCATCGAGAGGGGACAAGCACGGCAAACACGTATGACACAATCAATGCAATGCGACAATATGATGCATGCTATGCCATGGCAATATGATGTGTGATAGGTCTAATGCAACTTGGGACATAAAGGTTTGAGTCCATTCGAACCAAGGATTCAAATGATCACCCAAAATAATAAGTGATATAAGTGCATTAGCTTGTTTCACCTAAACAGCAAGGTTAAATTGTTCTGACATGCATGAAACTAGTACAGATGGTAAGATTGGATTTTTCTGATCATTTTTCATATATAATTTGTTTCATTTGGAGTTACAGATTAATTTCTATGATTATTAGAAGTTTATACTAATTTCTGGAATTTCCTGTAGAAGAAATAATCCAAGTAATTAAATTACTGTGTGAGCATTACGTCAGGATGACGTCAGAGGTCAACGGGGATGTCTAGGTCAACTGACCAGTTGGTCCCGCATGTCAGCAGTTAATTAAACTAACTAATTTTGGTTAAAACTAATTAGATCTAGTTAGCAGGGGGGCCCACTTGTCATTGACTCAGGGGAGTCAAGCTGGGCCCACCCAGTCCACTTCAGGGGTCAAACCCGCCGGTCAACAGGTCAAGGCCTGCCGGCGTTTAGCCACCGGCGGGGCCAGACGTGGCGGCGTGCTGCGGGAATCGCCCACAGGGCCCCATTTGCTGCGCGGAGAGCAGCTACAGGCAGCTGGTGATCGCCCGCACCCAGCCATGGTGGTGGCTTGGCCGGGGAGTGGCCGGAGCTTCGCCGGCAACAAGGTCAGGCGGAGGCCGAAGCTCGGCCAGCTCGTGCGCGGGGCTGCGTTGGCCTAGGCGGCATGGCGCTAGCACCTACGGCCTCTATGCGGTGCGAGGGGTGTGACGGGCACAAGCCCGTGACCAAATGGTCACCGGAGCGACGCCGACGACGTGGTCAGGCGGCAGCGCGTGCGGTGAGCATCGTGTGCTCACTGTGTTGCAATAAAAGGAGAACGGAGAAGATGGGAAGGTTCAGCAGCTCATAGGGAAGCCGCAGGGTAGGTCGGCGTGCTCGGGGAAGGCTCGGTGCGGTCGGGACGACGACGACGATCTGGGCGGCCCGAGGTTGAAGACGGCGGCGGCGGGGATGATGCAGGGGCTCCGGCGTCGTGTGGCTTGGCTAGTCGGCGTAGTCGACAACGGCGAACCGTCCGGACACGGTGAAGGGGCTCGGGGACGGCGTTGGACGCGGCTGTGGCGCGCGGCGGCGACGACGACGTCTCGGGCAACGTCGGGGAGAGCGAGAGAAAGGAGCCAGAGGGAGGAGCGGGTGTCTGCGGGGTCGGGGAGAGTGAGGGGGTTCGTTCCCACGTCGCCAGCTCGACGAGGGGAGCGGCGAGGCGGCGGCAGCTGCGTGGCACGCATGCCGTGCTCGCCGTTGAGCACCTGCCTGCCTGCCTGGCCAAGTTAAGCAGCTCACAGAGCGGTGGCTGGGCTGGGCCGGCAGGTGGGCCTGGTGGGTGGCGCCAGGTAAGTGGCCCGGGTGAGTCTCTCTCTCTTTTTTTTATTTCTGTTTTCTAATTTTCTGCAACTTTGTGACTTTATTTAAAATACTTAAGAATATCCAAAAATCATGAAACTAATCATGGCTACTGTTTAGAATATATCCAACGGTAAACATTTTAGTTTATGATTATTTGAGCATTTAAAATATTTTATAGTATTTAAATGCCCAAATGAAAATACCATATGATTTAATTCAGAGCCCAAATATGTCATGGAAAAATGTGCAACACCCCTGGTTATGCCTCTAGCATTTTCCAGAAATGATGAACATTTTTTGAAAGCCATTTGGATTCACTGAAAATATTTTAGTTGAACCTAGTGAATTCCTTTGATGCTAGGGTTTAGGCAATCCCCATTTCAAGTTTCATAAAATTTAAACATGATGCATGTATACTACTGCAAAGACAAGCAAGGCCTGGACTGGGGCTGTGACAACTCACCCCCACAAAACAAGAATCTCGTCCCGAGATTCAAGACGTGAGGTAAGAAGACAGAGGGGACACTAAGTATCACAAACTTCATGATCCAACTGTCTTTCTCGAGGGTGCTGATTCAGTGCTCCAATTGATCTTGACGTCTTTGCTTTTGAGATTTTCATCCAACACGAGGACAGAGACACTCTACAAGGATGGATCATCTTAATGATCACAAGATCAACTCACGGAATGAGATGCAGGACATCTCTTGAGCTGAGAGGAAAAACACACATCATGAAGGATGGAGGAAACAATTGATGAGGTTTCAGAGTAGCGAGGAAAATAGTTTCCATGATACCACAACGAGACACCTTAGGGACGGTAACTCATAGAAATATCCCCTTAAGTGGCAAAAAGTATTACCTTTGATTTAGATATCATTGAAAATCTTTATACCAGCCTAAGGCAATCACAATCGATCATTTGGCGGGGTTCAAAAGAATGACATATCCGGAATCGAATGGATGATGTGGATTACCTTGTTGAAAACAACACAAGGAATGATTTTAGTGACTGGGAAAAAAAGCTCAACAGTAGAGAGTGAGTCCACTGTCGAAATGGTTATAGCATAACCGGGGAAATCGAGAGCAATCCCAGTTAGTGCCGATGATAACACCTAGTGTCTGTGCGTGTTTCCAAGAACTTGAGCATTTCCATAATCATCAAGGTTTTACCAACATCCATGTCAAGCGTGCTGACAACACAACATACTACCATGATGAATAGCGATGGACGATGCAGATGCAAAGGAAGATAACACTTTCTCAGATTTCACCTTAGCGAGACCAAGGGGACAAAATCTGGATGATCGACCGAGAGGCATTTAGCACTCCGCTCCTAATGTTCTCCTTGATGTACTAGCGTATCCCATTCATAGATATGGTTTGACATCTAGAACATCAAGTAATAGGTCAGACTTCGGGAGCACAAAATCATAAAGTACACAAATAGGGAATAATTCCTACGAAGTCCTTATGGAGAGGTGGTCAACTTCTTCAATCAAGATATTACAATAACAGGTCTTCCGGTTGGGTGTGTTGGCCACGACATCCACTTTACCGGTTACAGAGAGACCAATATTATAATTCTTGGGAAACATCCCAACCATCATATCTGCCTGAGATTCAGATCTGGTTGGTGTCAGAATATTCTAGGCTCATCAAGTCTAGAAAGAAAAAGTAAAGTTTGCAACACAAATCGACGAGAAGGCGTTGCGAGATTCTCGGGAGATGAACTACGACAACAAGCTCCAAAACATGAGCTGGTTCTGCTACAAACCCGTGAACATGCTGTCCAAGACAAACATGGCCACATAGTAGTCTTAAGATAAAACACTACCGAGTTCAGGTGGGGAACCATCATTGCGGATAATGAAGTCCTTGCATAAGTCATATGATTAGCTCTTATGGAGGAATTCCGTTTCTTGGAACAAATCAGTCAGTGGCTTGGTGTGCTACGGAATACATATGGAACGAAGACGATCAGTCTAACAGACCACAGAATACTTCGCACGTATGCATGAATGATTTGGGATGATTCCAAAGGAAGCAACATTGACTTTCTCGGATCCACGGCGGCAACTTGCATCAAATGCACATGAACTAGAGGAAGTCACTTCTTACATCCAAACATATGTTTCATGAGCTATCATGAACAAATGCTTTCAAAAGTTTCCAACACTAGCTTAATGTTCAACAAAATTATGGAGAAGACAAGTATGTTATTAATGGGCTCAACAACAATTAATCTAGGTTTCCATATAAGTGGAATTCCAAAATTATGTGAACAAGGCGATAGCATCGGTCAGACCAAAGGAAATAATGGTGTATGCTCGAGGGATCAACCACGAGTAAGACAACATTACGAACATCATTGGTTCTAATTTGATTTGAGAATAGCCCACACTCAAATCAAAGTTTTCTCAAGACGATAGCTCCAACAACTGGTTTCGAGGATCAATTGATGAAGATATCATCTTTCTTCATCACACGCACACAAAAAGATATCCCTTAACATGAGCTAAGTCAGACAAGCTTTTATCTTCCAACTCTCCAAGTTGTTGTTTAGCTTAACCAACTAGCTCAGGGGTATGCAAAACAGATTCTTGGAGAAGGGGTGGTTTATATGAAACCAACTTGATCACGAACTCAACATAGCAGTCAGGTGACAACCTGGTAATACTTCCGAGAAGATATTCGGAAAATCACGAACCACCGATATGTTACTAAGCTCGAGAGCAATCTTGCTTTTCAGGGCAAGACGATATGATCAATAGAGCGAAGATTTGAAATAAACCTAACTCATCGATAGAGGAGTGCACCAGGGAAAATGGACTAGGTGGCACGATCAATCTTAGGGTGATGGTTCAACAACCAACACGCTCAGAGTGAAATTATTGTCCTTTAACTACCAAGCAACGGAGTTGCTAGGAGTATATATTTCACACATCACGGTTCACTTGTCGGCATTCCGGTTACAATAACAAGGAAACCGAGGAATGAACAATGATGGCAAGAAGTATCACTATATCAAGAGTTCATAGGATGGTGTGCAATTCCGATAACATTCTTGATATAAAGATGGTAATACTCCAAGGTAGAATAGAGCAAAAGCTAGATTAGCAATTTGATCTGCGGAGTGCAACTTCTTTGACCCAATCCTGGATATGGATGAGGTACTGGAGTTTGTTTCTCCTAGTCATTAGGGATAGAATGGCTTGACGGACCACAAGAGTAATAGGCATCGATAAACGAATGCTCGCATACTCTTGACTATCAACTGATAGACAAGGGTCAGAATACAACTAAAGGGGGACAACTCAAAGGAACATATGATTTTCTGAGTTGTGGATGCATAGATTAGTATGTCGAACCAAGTTTAACAAATTTCTTCCGGATAATCCATGCGGAAAGGTAGAACTGGAAGAGTCACAATATAAAATGGAGAACTCCTCAAGAGTACTCTGATTGTGACCCTTTTGGTTTAAATGAACTTCTTCCAAGAATGGTTCATGGTATTTGGAAGAAGGAAATACCACGGACAACGAGGACTATCGCAAGGTTACTAATAACCTAAAGGAACTAGCAAACACTATCAACATGAAGTAAGTAGGGTGAATCTCGGGTTCAAGAACCTAGGAATAGAATACCTACTCCTAAGTAGCATCACGAGATGCTTTCGAGAATGATGGCCAGAATCTTCACACCGGGAACACTAAACATTGCTAGATTACTAGGTGACTCCCTAAAACACCTAGGGTCATAATAATAGCTCCAACATATATGTTAAGGCAATAAATTACCTCAACGCACCGGTTAGTGTGCTTATTCTGACCATAAAGGACATCGGGAACGGAAAGAAAGGATTTGCAAATGCATCAGACTATTTAGAAACCTGGGATGACTCGGACAGCATAACGGCTGTAAATGCTCAAAAGATTGGAGACATGCTACAAAAATGGTGGCATAGCCACTCCGAAGCACAATATCAAGGTTTCGAGATCAACAGTTATGAACATACGGAAGTAGTAAAACTGAACTGAGATTTGAAACTAACAATTCTATAAGTCTATGGATTAGTAACACGTCATCCTGATAGATAGATGAGAAGGCCTAGTTCTTAAACCCCATAGAAGAAAATAGGTTGACTCAGATCAGAAGGCCATGAGGTATAAGGAGTAAAAAGAGCCTTACGTTCCAACCCACAATCAATTCCTTACATAACTAAAGCATTTCTAGACACAACTTCACCAGTTTGGCTTGGTAATCCTCTGAGCAACAAAGCTCGATACCAAAGCTGTCAGACCCGACTCAATGTCACATCGATCTAGCATGTAACACCTCATATCACTTTGCGGCCTCACGCACGGTATTCCCACGGTGTCGCCTTACCTTTGCCGGGACCGCTTATGCCTTTTGGCACACGATATGATAGTGTCGCTAGCATCCGTATGATAAGGAGCCCGGCTGACATGGCTAGTCGTAAACCCAAAGTGGCACAGACTTACGAGGACAGCATCCATGACCCAAAGATCGAACGTGTCGGTCATCAGCGAGTAAGTTCCGGGCTGTAGCACTGGCTAGCAGACTCGAAGAAACCGGCATGTAGCGGCTAACAGGACTCGTTCTCAACGCGTGACATTTCCCGAAGGGATGTATACGAGAACGAAGAAGGACACATGCCGGCCAGCCTAAGTGTTTGGAGCAAGAGCAAGCTACTATGGCTCGGTGGAAACACTAGGAGACATTTCCCGGTAAGAGAGGCTACTAAGGATAAACAACTAGATAGTCAGATCCCACACATACCAAGCATTTCAATAACATACACACAATATGCTCGATATGTGCAAATACAACATGGCATCACAAACATGACTCTACGACTCAAGTATGTATTCATTAGGCTCCGAGGAGCGAGATATTACAAACAGGGGTCTCATGACCCAACATTCAGAGCATACAAGTCAAAGCACACGCGGAAGCTTAACATGTGTGAGTACAGACAACTATAAATGAAAAAGGCTAAGAAGCCTGACTATCTACCAGATCCTGCCGAGGGCACAAGATCGTAGCTGAGGTAACAAGCTAAACGTCGAAGTCCACGTGGAACTACTAGCGAGACTGAAGTCTCTCTGCAAAAACATAAAATAGGCAAACGTGAGTACAAATGTACCCAGCAAGACTTACATCAGAACAAACTACATATGCATCATTCTCAACAAAGGGGATGGTGGGGTTTAACTGCAGCAAGCCAGCTTTGACTCGGTGGCTATCCTGAACTACGACTGCAAATAACTCTTTTGAGGTGGCGCTCACGAGTCCACATATTCACCATATCAATACACCACTATGGATCCGCCTCCGCCTTCCTACGAGAACGCCATCCATAGTACTCACACGTATCTTGCGATTTTAGAGTATCCACTTTCACTTGTCTATGAACTGCAGCAACCGAGAAGTCCATTACCACGGACACGGCTATTCAATAGATGATGTTAACCCCGCAGGGTGTACTTCTTCACACACTCTCACCACTTACCGCCATTACACGACATGTACTCGCAACCTTCAAGCGGAAGCCCAACGTGGGTATCGCCACAACCTACCTAAACACTCAAGTCCCTAGTCCGGTTTATCGCCTATTCGGTTCCATCCATGAGGAGATCCGCCAAGTTTTGCTCACAGCCCCAAACGATCTGAACAGGTTCCGTGACACCAAACGGCGCTCGGTTTATCCGCCACGCGTGCCTACCGTGATCACAGCCCACCCCTACATCAAGCGCTGCAGCACGGCCTCCAAAGCATACTACATACACTAGAAACTACTTGCAACTCCTGGACAGAGGACAAGGGTGATTAAGAAGGCGAGAGGGTCCATTGGTTTCGGGCCCAATGCATGGTAGTAGCTGAATCATGGACCACAAACACAGAACTCAGTTCCTGAGGACGGCTGCAATGAGACAACCCACCATGTACTCCTACATGGCCTCTCACCGCTACCTTTACCAAATCGTGTTCACTCACTTAGCTCACACACACAGTAGGACATGTTCACATACCTCTGATTCATCCTCGATGAATTAGACCCAACTCAACTCTAAGCAGTAGCAGGCATGACAAACAGGCATGTATGAGTAGGCACAACAGGGCTCAAACAACTCCTACTCATGCTAGTGGGTTTCATCTATTTACTGTGGAATGACAGGTCATGTAGAGATAAAGGGGTTCAACTACCGTAGCAAGTAACAGTTGAATCGATGTTGTCCTAATGCAATAAAAGAGAGAAGGAGCAAGAGAGTGGGTTGTATCGGAATGAACAAGGGGGGTTTTGCTTGCCTGGCACTTCTGAAGATAATATAGTTCTTCATTGGTGTCATAGATCTCGCCATCTAACGCCGCTCATCGAGAGGGGACAAGCATCGCAAACATGTATGACACAATCAATGCAATGCGACAATATGATGGATGCTATGCCATGGCAATATGATGTGTGATAGGTCTAATGCAACTTGGGACATAAAGGTTTGAGTCCATTTGAACCAAGGATTCAAATGATCACCCAAAATAATAAGTGATATAAGTGCATTAGCTTGTTTCACCTAAACAGCAAGGTTAAAGTGTTCTGACATGCATGAAACTAGTACAGATGGGAAGATTGGATTTTTCTGATCATTTTTCATATATAATTTGTTTCATTTGGAGTTACAGATTAATTTCTATGATTTTTAGAAGTTTATACTAATTTCTGGAATTTCCCGTAGAAGAAATAATCCCAGTAATTAAATTACTGCATCAGCATTACGTCAGGATGACGTCAGAGGTCAATGGGGAGGTCCAGGTCAAACTGACCAATGGGTCCCGCATGTCAGCAGTTAATTAAACTAACTAATTTTGGTTAAAACTAATTAGATGTAGTTAGCAGGGGGGGCCACTTGTCATTGACTCAGGGGAGTCAACCTCGGCCCACCCAGTCCACGTCAGGGGTCAAACCCGCCGGTAAACAGGTCAAGGCCTGCCGGCGTTTAGCCGCCGGCGGGGCCAAA
Source organism: Aegilops speltoides (assembly GCA_021437245.1). Taxonomy (NCBI): domain Eukaryota; kingdom Viridiplantae; phylum Streptophyta; class Magnoliopsida; order Poales; family Poaceae; genus Aegilops; species Aegilops speltoides. The sequence continues at coordinate 151,264,904 of CM038144.1, forward strand.
CGTGGCGGCGTGCTGCGGGAATCGCCCACAGGGCCCCATTTCCTGCGCGGAGAGCAGCTACGGGCAGCTGGTGATCGCCCGCACCCAGCCATGGTGGTGGCTTGGCCGGGGAGTGGCCGGAGCTTCGCCAGCGACGAGGTCAGGCGGAGGCCGAAGCTCGGCCAGCTCGTGCGCGGGGCTGCAGTGGCCTAGGCGGCGTGGCGCTAGCACCTACGGCCTCTACGCGGTGCGTGGGGTGTGACGGGCGCAAGCCCGTGACCAAATGGTCACCGGAGCAACGCCGGCGATGTGGTCAGGCGGTGGCGCGTGCGGTGAGCTTCGTGTGCTCACTTTGTTGCAATAAAAGGAGAACGGAGAAGATGGGAAGGTTCAGCACCTCACAGGGAAGCCGCAGGGGTGGTCGGCGTGCTCGGGGGAGGCTCGGTGCGGTCGGGACGACGACGGCGATCTGGGCGGCCCGAGGTTGAAGACGACAGCGGCGAGGATGATGCAGGGGCTCCGGCGTCGTGTGGCTTGGCTAGTCGGTGTAGTCGACGACGGCGAATCGTCTGGACACGGTGAAGGAGCTCGGGGACGGCGTTGGACGCGGCTGTGGCGAGCGGCAGCAACGACGACGTCTCGGGCGACATCGGGGAGAGCGAGAGAGAGGAGCCAGAGGGAGGAGCGGGTGTCTGCGGGGTCGGGGAGAGTGAGGGGGTTTGTTCCCACGTCGCCAGCTCGACGAGCGGAGCGGCGAGGCGGCGGCAGCTGCGTGGCATGCATGTCGTGCTCGCCGTCGAGCACCTGCCTGCCTGCCTGGCCAAGTCAAGCAGCTCACAGAGCGGTGGCTGGGCTAGGCCGGTAGGTGGGCCTGGTGGGTGGCGCCAGGTAAGTGGCCCGGGTGAGTCTCTCTCTCTTTTTTTTTATTTCTGTTTTCTAATTTTCTGCAACTTTGTGACTTTATTTAAAATACTTAAACATATCCAAAAATCATGAAACTAATCATGGCTACTGTTTAGAATATATCCAACGGTAAACATTTTAGTTTATGATTATTTGAGCATTTAAAATATTTTATAGTATTTAAATGCCCAAATGAAAATACTATATGGTTTAATTCAGAGCCCAAATATGTCATGGAAAAATGTGCAACACCCCTGGTTATGCCTCTAGCATTTTCCAAAAATGATGAACATTTTTTGAAATCCATTTGGATTCACTGAAAATATTTTAGTTGAACCTAGTGAATTCCTTTGATGCTAGGGTTTAGGCAATCCCCATTTCAAGTTTCATAAAATTTAAACATGATGCATGGATACTACTGCAAAGACAAGCAAGGCCTGGACTGGGTCTATGACATATCGGTATTTTGAATGTGATGCAAGGAACATCGTGCTCGGCGTGTGTACCAATGGCATGTATCCATTTGGCAACCAGAACACCAACCATAGCACATGGCCCATGTTTTCAATGATGTACAACCTCCCCTGGTTGTGCATGAAGTTAAAGTACATTCACATGAGCATGCTGATTCAAGGGCCACAACAAGCAGGAAATAATGTTAATATGTATCTGGGGCTACTTAAAGAGGAGTTAGACACGTTATGGAAAACACCGGCCAAGACATGGGATGCCAGCAAAGGCAAGTATTTCTACATGAGAGCCACACTGATCATGACGGTGCACGACTATCTCGGTTACAGATATGTCATAGGCCAGGTGTGCCATGGATATTGTGGATGCACACGGTGCATGGATGATACGATGTCTCAGCATCTAACGTCAAGGAAAGAGGGCAGGTCTGGGAAAATCATGTACATGGGGCATCGAAGATGGCTTGAGAAGGATGACCCATGGAGAAACCGTGGAGATCTATTCAACGGTCACGCTGAGCATCAAGGACCTCCACGTAAGCAGAGCGGCACCAAAATTGATGAGCTGTTGAAAAACTGTAGTGCGCCGTGCCGGCAAAGACGATGAAAAAGTCGCCGGAGCCACTGCTGATGGTATGGAAGACGAGGTCTGTGTTCTAGGACTTGGAGTACTGGCACAAACTCGACACACCTAATTGCCTTGATCAAAGGCATATCTGTAAGAATGTCCTTGAGAGCTTGCTCGCGATACTGATGAACATGCCGGATAAGACCAAGGATTGGCTGAAGGCAAGAAAAGACTTGCAAGATTTGGAAATCAGGGAAGATCTGCACATGCCGCCCAGTAAAAAGTCAGACAAGACAGATACGGAGACATGCATCCTGCCATGCCAATACTCGCAGGCGCGTCGACAACATGGCACCGAACGCGGTCTGCACCACTGTGTCCAGACTGAAGCCACCTTTAGTGTTGGAAATATTCCCTAGATGCAATAATAAAGTGGTGATTTTTATATTTCCTTAATCATGATAAAGGTTTATTATTCATGCTATAATATTATTGATTGGAAACTTAAATACATGTGTGGATACATAAAATAATACCAAGTCCCTAGTAAGCCTCTACTAGACTATCTCGTTGATCAGAAGATGGTTAAGGTTTCCTGACCATAGACATGAGTTGTCATTTCATAACGGGATCACCTCATTAGAAGAACGATGTGATGGACAAGACCCATCTGCTGCTGCTTTCTTAATGTCAAATACATGTTCCTTCGACCATGAGATCATGCAACTCCCGGATACAGGAGGAATACCTTGTGTGCTATTGATACGTCAATTTTGCATCATGTTCTCCTACTATTATTTAGGATGTTTTTGTGCATAATAATGGTTTATCAAGAAATTCTAATGCCTTTTTTCTCATAATATGCAAGGTTTACACAAGGAGGGAGAATGCCGGCAGCTTGAATTTTGGACCAATAAAAGCTACGTCAGAGTTACCTATTCTAGACATCTCCAAATGAGCTGAAAATATATAGAGATTTTTTTTGGAATATATAAAGAATACTGGATCAAATAACTACCAGAGGGGGCCACCCGGGGGAGCATGAGACACCAGGGCGCGCATGGGCCCCTAGGCACGCCCTGGTGGGTTATGCCCACCTCAGCCCACCTCCGGTGCTCATCTTCTAGTATATAGGTCATTTTGACCTAAAAAAATAAGAGGAGGACTTTTGGGACAAAGTGCCACCGTCTCGAGGAGGAACTTGGGCACGAGCACTTTTGCCCTCCGGAGGAGCGATTCCGCCGAGAGAACTTCCCTCCTAGAGGGGGAAATCATCATCATCGTCATCACCAGCAACCCTCCCATCCTTGGGAGGGCAATCTCCATCAACATATTCAATAGCACCATCTCCTCTCAAACCCTTGTTCATATCTTGTGTTCAATATTTGTACTGGAACCTGAGATTGGTACTTGTGGGTGACTAGTAGTGTGGATTACATCTCGTAGTTGATTACTATATGGTTTATTTGGTGGAAGATTATATGTTCAGATCCATTATGCTATTTAATACCTCTCTGATATTGAGCATGATTATCATTTGTGAGTAGTTACTTTTGTTCTTGAGGTCATGGGAGAAGTCATGTTGCGAGTAATCATGTGAACTTGATATGTGTTCGATATTTTGATGATATGTATGTTGTGATTCCCTTAGTTGTGTCATGCGAATGTAGACTTCGCCATATTTGAGCCTAAGGGAATGCATTGTGGAGTAGCTATTAGATGCTGGGTTGCTAGAGTGACAGAAGCTTAAACCCTACTTTATGTGCTAGTTCGTAAGGGACCGATTTGGATCCAAAAGTTTAATGCTATGGTTAGATTTTATCTTAATACTTTTCTCGTTATTGCGGATGCTTGCGAGGGGTTAATCATAAGTAGAGGTTTGTTCAAGTAAGAACAGGTCCTAAGCACCGGTCCACGCATATATCAAATTATCAAAGTAGCAAACACGAATCAAACCAATATGATGAAAGTGATATGGTGAAATTCCCGTGTACCCTCAAGAATGCTTTGCCTATTATAAGAACCCGTTTTGGAATGTCCTTTGCCACAAAATGATTGGGCACCTTGCTGCACTTTATTTATCGTTATAGATACTTGCTCGTTACAGATTATCTTACTATCAAACTACTTGTTACTGACTATTTCAGTGCTTGCAGAAAATACCTTGCTGAAAACCACTTGTCATTTCCTTCTGCTCTTGTTGGGTTCGAAACTCTTACTTATCGACAGGACTACAATTGATCCCCTATACTTGTGGGTGATCAACACTATTTTCTAGCGCCATTGCCGGGGATTGAAGCACTCTTGGTAAGTGGAAATTGGTATGGAAAAATTATTACTATGTGCTGAAATTTATTGTCACTTGTTACTATGGAGAACCATCCTTTTAGGGGATTGTTCGGGGTATCTTCACCTTGACCAGAAGCACAATTCTTTGCCCCTCAATCTACTGCACCTACTTAAAATATTGGTTATGAAATTCCTTAGAGTGCTGCAGAACAACTGCTAGCTAATCCTTAGGCAGAAGATATAACTGAACATCCTGATATGCACTTGATATATGTGGAGGAAATTTGTGGACTATTTAAGCTTGCTGGTTTATCCGAAGATGAAGCTAAGAAGAAGGTTTTCCCTTTATCTTTGAAGGGAAAATCATTGACAGGGTATAGGTTATGCAATGATATTGGATCTTGGAACTGGAATCGATTAAAATTGGAATTTCACCAAAAAATTTATCCTATGCATCTAGTTCAGCGTGATTGGAATTGTATTGACGATGAGCACTATAATAGAGACTAGTGAACTTCGTGTCGAAAAAAACTGCACGCGGTGTTTTTTCGGTACTGTTTTCGCTCTAATTTTTTAACCGTTTATTGGAATGAGGCGTGTAATATAGCATTGAAAAGCTATGGATTAGGCGCAACTTCGACATGTTGAACACTTTTCGAGATTTCACACGGTTTAAGAGCAGTTTTGAAAATAGTGCGGCGGATGACGAGTGGCAGCGAGCGGTTTTTCGCGTTTTTTTCTAAACCGCTTGTCGGAATGAAGCAAATGATACGCCGTTAGATAGATATCGTCGAGGCGCATCTTTTTCATATATAAATCTTTCTCTAATTCGTTACGGTTTAAGAGCAGTTTCAAATTTACTAAATCGCGAAATTCTGTTTTTCAAAATTTTTCAAATTTTCGGTACTGTTTTCGCTCTAGTTTTTGAACCGTTTGTCGAAACGAGGCGTGTGATACGCCGTTGGAAAGCTACGAATGGGGCGCAACTTTCATATGTAGGAATGGTTTTGAGATTCCTTAAGGTTTTAAGTTAATTTTGAAAATCGTGCGGCGGATGACGAGTGGCAGCGGCTGTTTTTTCATGAAATTTTTGCAAACCGCTGGTCGGGATGATTCAAACGATACGCCGTTGAAAAGATATCGACGATACACAACTCTTTGATGTAGAACACTCCCTCTAATTTTTACGGTTTAAGAGCAGTATCGAATTTACCGAAACGCGGACACTGTTTTTCGCGACACCCAAATCGACGTGGGTACTTCATCCGACTGAAACCGCACTGCATCGGACGAAAAACCGCACTGCATCAGACGGGTAAGAGAACTGCATGGTTTCCTTTTTGTGGGACGTAAATTTTTGAAGACGAGGAAGAAAACCGCACTGCTTTTAGACGGAAAAGCGCACTACATCAAAGAGTCGAGCGAACTTCATGATTTTCTTGTCGGGCATAAATTTTCTTAGGTGAGCTTTTGTGAGTTTCTGTAGTCATTTTTTATGAAAGAAAGCACTGCAAGGTGGAGTGCACTGATTCAGTCAAAAACTGCACTTTGTCGGACGAGCAAGTGCACTTCATCATTTCTTTTGTCGGACGTAAAAAATTTCAAAAGTGTACTACAAAGTCCTTCGAAGCGGACTTTTTTAAAGACCGGAGTGCACTGCATTTTTCTTTTTCTTTTCATTTACGGAGTTTTGATTTTCCCGTAGTGCACTGCATATATCTATTTTTGGTTTAAAAATGAAATATGCACTGCGGGGGACGAGGCAAGTTGGATGCATTGTTTTGTTTGCACGCTACAGATTACCCACAAGAATTCATCCACATCTCTTTACTCTCATTTCCTCACTGCGTTTTCTCAAACAACAAAATAAACTTCTTTTAAAGGAAAAGTGATGCTCTCTTGTCCTTCGTTATTGAGTGCACAGCAAATTATTTTTCCAACAAATGAAAAAGATGGGTGTAGTGGGCTGCATCAATCGGCTGCAATAACCCTTTTTTTTCAAGGAAATGAACCTCTCTAACATACCAATCGAACTGCACTGCAACAAACTTAAACAAAAACAAAAAAGAGTTAACTTGTGAAAGAAGCGAACTACTCCAACATACACAACAAACTGCATCATCACTGGACAAAAATAATCTTTGCATTTTTTTGAAGCTACGCCAACGAGATACAGGGAGTTCGTTATACTTTTGATGCCCTCTTTTTTGAAGCTACGCCAACAAAGTTTCGGCGTGTTTTAACAGAACGACAACCCAATCATCATACTTTTTCCTTGAAACAAAGACCCGTGGACAAACTGCACCTCGGCAGGGCGCCCAACCACACTACAATTTTTGCAATTTTGCGTCCCAAAAAAAGAACAGCACCGCCCCATGCACAGAACCGCAAAACATCGATGACGAGCTGCACGGCCACGATCTTCGTAAACGGCACACCACGAGATGAAAATGATGAACAACTGCAGTGCACTAGGGGGACGAAGATGGATTAGAGCAGGATCAGGAAGCTCCCGTCCATGCAAGCAAACTGCACGCTGCTCCCTACCAAACTGCCCGACGCCGCGCCTGGAAACTTGTATGTACAATTTTTTTCATTTCGACAGTGCACTACAAAACAAAATTCAATGAGCTTCAACACAAAAATCAAAGGAACTGCAACAATTGGAGGAGGGAGCTCGTTACAGGCCATTGGGGGATAAGGAGGAGCATGCCACCATAGCCACCGTCCTCCTCATCAGCCATAGCTGTGTAGCACCTCCACTCCATCCAGTGTGCCGATGCCGCATGCCCTCCCCTGTGTCCAGCGCGTGGACCAAACACGTGCGTGGTGGAGCACCCTCATCCTCCTCTCTGGCACGCCATGGAGAGGGCGGCGTGGCGCTATCAGATTTTGGAGGTGGAGCGCCCTCATCCTCCCCCATGTCCATCGGGACAACAAAGTTGCCACCTGCACACACGAAGTGAACCATATCGGCGCGCCGGCACAGGGCACAAAACTTCATGTCGTACACAAACTTAAAGTTCTTACCTGTGAACTACATGTGGTGCTGTCGATCTCTAGGGGCGACTGCTTCTGCGAAACATAGGTATGGTGAAGCTACAAATCCAGTGTCCAGGGGACACGGTCAGACCAGATCCTGTAGTCACCGGAGTCCATGACCACAAACGAATCAGGATCTGATGGTTGCCGTTGGAAAGGTGGTCATCCGGCGCTTCCTTGGGTCAACTGACAAGGAGAGGAAGTAGAGGGAGGTGGGGATCCTGGGCCTGCGAGTTCAATGACAGTGGAGGTGGGGATCGACAGATCCGACCACCAAGGTTGGCAGAGGAAGCCGGGGGATCCGCACCTTCCCGTCTCCAGCATGCTGGACCTCATCATCCCTCCGATCTGGCCACATGCACGGTAGGGCGCAGATCCACGGGGAGCAGGGGCCACGCAACTGCTGTGCTGGTGGCGCTGGAACACGGTGGCCACGACCAAGAGCGGTGGCGCGCAGAGGAAGGCAGGGGCAGTGGGGGAGATCCACATCGGGAGTCACGGGGGAGCTGTTCGACGGGGGAGAAGAATTGGTCGGGCGCTGGGGCAGTGGAGGTGGACGGAAGGTCGGAGGAGGCGGCAAAGGAGGAAGAAGGTAGAAGGGAGGGGGTCGGGCACGAAGAGATCGTGTGAGGAGAGGGGTTGTTTTGCGGGTGGCTTGACTCGGTTCGGGTGGGCGGTGGGTGGTGTTAGCAGAATAAGGATTGGGTGTGCAGAATAAGGTCTTAAGGGGTGTTATCATAATAGACCCACCATATATATATAATTTTTGGCCTCATGATGGAGAAAGTATCGCTCTAGCTTTGGGGAGGCTTAAGTCAATGTTATATTCATGCCCCAATCATGATCTCTCGAGAGAAATTGTTATTTATAACTTTTATGCTTAGCTTTCTCGTGATGATCAATCCATGCTCGATACTTCTTGTACCGATTATTTTATGAAGAAGACTATTGAATTTAGGTGAGATCTGTTGTAAAGAATTAAATGCAACTCTGAATATTGGGAAATCAGTGAAGGTAAAGAGTGAGGTATTAACCTTAAGTTTGATTGTGTTAAATCTTTTATGAATACCGATGCCTTACACAAGTTTAGCACTAAATATGTACTTGACTCTGAGATAGTAGCCTCTTTTTGTGAAACTTTTGCTACTCATATTGATCTCCATAAGGAGAATTGGTTTAAATATCGTCCCCCTATTAAGGAAGAAATTAAAGAACCAGTAATAGCTAAAGATGAAACTATTATTTAGCATGTTGATCCAGTTGTGCCTACTGCTTATATTGAAAAACGAACTTTCCCTGTTAGGATAAAGGAACATGCTAAGGTTCCAACTGTGGTTCACAAAAGTAATACTAGAGCACCTAAACAGGCTCTAGATATCTTGGTAGAAAATATTGATGGGCATGTTATTTACTTCTGTGATGAAGCTGCTAGAATTGCTAAACCCGATGGAATAGATAAACATAGACGTGTTGTTGGCATGCCTGTTGTCTCAGTTAAAATAGGAGATCATTGTTATCATGGTTTATGTGACTTAGGTGCTAGTGTGAGTGCTATTCCTTTTACATTATATCAAGAAATTATGAATGAAATAGCACCTGCTGAAATAGAAGATATAGATGTTACAATTAAACTTGCTAATAGAGACACCATCACACCACTTGGGATTGTTAGAGATGTTGAAGTCTTGTATGGGAAAGTAATATATGCTACTGATTTTCTAGTGCTCGGTTCCCCCAAGATGACTTTTGTCCCATTATTTTTGGTAGACCTGTCGTGGGTTTGTCACGGCAGATGTCCTATCAAAAGGACTTAGTCGTGGAGCCATCGCAACAGGTTAGCTTAAAGGGGTTAAACCGAACAAAGGACACAGGAGTTTATACTAGTTCGGCCCCTTGCGGTTAAGGTAAAAGCCTATGATCTAGTTGTGGTGGAATTGATGTCGTCTCGATGATTAGGGAGTGGAATCGCTTTACGTGGATCTCGAGCTGTTGTTTCTTGTCCTTGAACCGCCACTGGGTCGCCCTTTGTATACACAGGTTGACGCCCGCCAGCTTATAGAGTACGGATGCCGGTTTATACATGTAACCGACTCGGTCTCCACTCTTTCATACCTTATGATACAAGTTATTCGTTACATGGCGGTTTTTATCTACATGCCCTAATCTACCTTTGCGCCTTGGGCCTTCGAGTCTCTGTAGTAAAGTGCCTTATTCCTTGTCTTCATGGGCTTCAAATATAGATGATTCATTATGGGAATAACTCAGCTTCTTCTGGCCCGTTTATACCCGGTAGTAATATCCCCAACATTAGGCCCCAGATTGATTTGGACTGGTTCATGTCAATCTCCAAAAACTTGAGAAAATTTCTTCCTTCAATACCTTTGCATAAATCTTGTAAACCGCCATGACGTCATTGCCCAGTTTCCTGATAAATCGCCATGACGTCACTTGTTATTAAAGATGGTATATACCTCACCTTCATTAGTGAGCCTCCGACAATCGAGGAGACAGCCCTGCCACATATCCATCTGTTAGGCTCCTCGATTCTTGCACCTAACACTTATCCTTTCACCTTTATAAATAAGACCGGGTGTCCTTTCCATTCTCCCCCTTGCCTCTTCATCTCTTCTTCTTCCTCGCGACACCGAAGAGCCCGAGCTCCGCCGCCGCCGTCAACTTTCTCGTTTGCACCAACAAGGCCGCTGCATCAACCTGTTCTTGACCAGATAAACTGCGACGCACCTCCGCTGCCCCGCAGCATCAGTAAGTACTCTTCTTTCCAAATATCAGATCTGCATTACGGTTCCGCTGTTCATCGATGTTCTTCATTGTTCGTCCTTTTTCTCTCCTAGATCTCATAGCTTGATCTGAAACTGATAGTAAAAGTGAGCGGTAATAGTTCAGTGCCCCTAATCACCCTCAGAAACTAGTTTTCAGTACATGAGATCCCGTCTGAGCATACGCATTCTTCTGCTGTCGCGACCATTAGGTTTAAAATCTATCCCCTTTTGTAGGACTACGGTAGATCCAAAATTATAACATCAATCTGTGAAATCTGTTTGTGCAACACTTAGGAATTTTTCAGATCTGTATCTTCCACACCACTTTAGGCGGTTCAACCCTTAAAACATGACAACTCACTAGGTATCATTAGCCCTCTTTTAAACCGCCTATATGCTTGAAGTATTAAAATCCAGTTTGATATATCCAGATATTTCAATGTCATCTTCTTCCATCATTGCACCGGTTTATGAATACCAGTCATGAACTTTAAACCGGACATTAATCTTTTTCCCAGCTTCCACCGAAATGACCAAACAGTTCTACTCTTGCAATTGGGTTCCTTCCCGGGTTACGGAAGCACAATTGAATGGGTGTGTTGCAACTAGCGCTTTAGCAAGCAAGAACACCATTCATTGGCGAGTCCCCATTCCAGAAAATCCTCCTGAACCCCAGGATGGAGAAGTTGTTGTGTTTGCTGACCACCTGGGTCGAGGGTTTACCCCTCCCGGATCAAAATTCTTTCGTGACATGGTCGCCAGCTTTCAGATCCGCCCTCAAGACATCGAACCAAACTCAGTGTCCAATATTTGGAACTGGCAAGTATTTTGTGAAGTATATCTGCAAGAAGAGCCTACTATTGAGCTGTTATGGGATTTCTTTTATCTGAACCGCCATACTGAGTTCACTGACGGACCCAATACTGAACTGGGCGGTGTTTCAATTCAAAAGAGAAAAGATGTTCATTCCCCTCAAACCAAGTTTCACAGTCATCCCAAGGACTGGAATCAGACTTGGTTTTATTTCCGCAATATGGCTTCGGACAATGAAAATCCCTTGCCGGGTTATCGCCCACACCGTCTTACAAAAACTCATCCCTTTCCTCAATGACTGACTGCTCAGGAATGAGCAAAATATGCCCCTCAGCTATCAAAAATCAGAGCCTTTGCTGCAAACGGACTGACTGGCGTGGATTTTGTTCGATGTTGGGTTTCATGGAGCGTTTTGCCTTTAAGCCGGCGGCCCGGTTTAATGTGCAAATACAAAGGAGACCTGAAGGACCCTCAACGTCATATTGATATCCAACTTATTCATGATGAGGTCACCGAAGCTGTCAAGAAAATGCTTGATGAGCCGATAGACTTATGCAGCAAAACCGGGCTCAGTCCTTTCTATGCTGCCAACAAACCGCCAAAGGTAGAAATTACTGCCTTTCTATCTTAACCCATCCTTTATTAAGTTTTTATTTGATAACTTACTGTTTCTCTATGGAGGCTGGCGATCCGTTCTGGAAAAGGAAATCTCAGGATAAACCGGCAAGAGCTCCTCGCGTCAAAAGCAAAGCAACAAAGAGACCTGCGAAGAGAAAAACCGCCAAGTCCTCTGTCCAGCCAGTCGAAGAGGAACTTGATGATCCGGATTCACAGGTAGTACTTTACACTCTTGGTTCTTTTTTCATACACCTCATTCACGGTGATTACTATCAGGATGATGCGGAGGCTATCCATGCTGGCGAGGTAGAGGTAATCCTTCTTTTCTCCGACTCAAATCCTGTGCCATTACCAAAAATCTGTCGAACAATCCGGAAAGTAAAGTTTTCATGCCCTGTTTCTTATTTGGATCCACACATTCTTTTGAAGACACAACAACATGAAAGTCGCCGTACAACTCGGCATAGCGGCCAAGTGGTGACCTCCTCCAGTTTACCGAACACTCCGGTTCGTAAACGTCGTCAAGAGGTTTCTTATATTCCTGACACACTGTATCCTAAGGCAGGTTACTTCCGATATCCTCTTAGTCTGTCTGACTCAAATTTCCAGGGAACTTCCCATTCATCGTCCGGCGAGTCATCAGCCACTAAACTTCCTCCCCTAAAAACTGTTAGTGGGTAAGCATTTTTCACTTTAATCTTTTTTGCCATTCATTATTTTTATTATACTGACATTGTGCCTGCTCTTTCCGTGCAAAAGCCAGGCAAAGCAAAAAGGCTAAGCTGAATAAGACAATCGATGATGAAACGGTCACTGAACCGGAGAAAGCTCAAGAGGCTGTTGACCCAGATGCTAACACTGTCCTTGATGATCCGGTACCTCAGGCTCTGGACTCTTTTGTGAAACCGACAGAAGCAAACCCGACAGGCCAGCATACTGATCCACCAAATCCATCTGCCAACCCGCCAAGCCTAGCAAAATCGTCTGATAGACCGCCAAGCCCAGCCAATACTACAGATGACGATGTTGTTGTAACTGGAATCGGCTTCATTTCCCCTGGCCATCCTGTCGCTTTATCAAAGCATAGTGCCAAAGAAGAATTTGCCGCTATGGACAAAGGAAAATGGAAATCTGATTTATCAAGCTATGCCCATCTCAATGCTCAAGACCTTCATTCTGGTTTCTTGAACCGTCTGTACACAAGCAGTGATTATGAAGCCGGCTTAGTGGGTCTGATAAAGGATCGTTATGAGGTAACTATCACTTTCTTATACATACATTTTTATTCCTTATAACTACCTTAGAATATCAACTCCATTAGCCCCCAAGGGTCGGTTCAGAAAAATGTTGTCAACCGGGTCTTGCAATCAATTTTATTAACTTTGCCGGGGTACCCCCCATGGACCGGCTTATATCTTTTGAATGAGCCGGCACATCTCTTGTCATACTGTTTCCACAACTTGTGATTATGGCGGTCCATCTTTAATCTTGAGCAAATACACATTAGCCCCCAAGTGTCAAGTAGATAACTTGTTATGTGCTTGAGACTTAAATTGACAGTGGATAAAAAGCTATCCGCATTAGCCCCCAAGTGCCAAGTGTATAAATCAGCTGCTATCTCACCGCATTGACTTGGGCCAAGGCCTGGATATCTTATCTGGATCTGGAGGACATTGGGAATGGTTATCCAAGCCAAAAGGGGGACGGGTCAGAATTTGATCATGCCGATCTCAGGGCTATCAGTCGAGAAATGCATCCATTGGCAAGCAAGTTGGCCGAAGACACTGACTTGTCGTTTTATTAGAAGTCTTATGATGCTAGTGGCAAACGGATAAATGCACCAACTTATGACATGGAAAATCTGATCCCGCCAAACCGTAAGCATACTTATGCTCCTGATGTTGACCCGTCCAACCTTATACACGATGAAGCTGTCTTCCAGGCCTTAACTGGGATTGATTGGACAACTGTTGATTTCCAGCCCCTGGGTGAAGGGAGGGAGGCTGAACCGACGCAGGATGATCCGGAACCTTCACATCAACCTGAGGAATAGCCTGGTCCAGAAGCCGGTTTATCGTCTGTCCACTGTCATCCTTGTGAAAGACAATTACTCTTTTGGGCAATCAAAACGCCTTGTAATAGGCTAGCTTGAATATTTGGTCTGTTATGCCATCATGCATATTTATGTTGCCCCATACTCTTAATCCATCATGTTATGTCTGCTTATGATCCTTAACCGTTCTATACAGTCCTGTTTCTGTATAAAATAGACTGAAAAATTATCCTCATGGTTTATTGCCGGACGGGTCAGGATGCCCCATATAAAGCCAAGGTTTATAACCAAAACTATAAAGATAATGAAATATGAAATACATCATACCTGTGATATTAAATCACCTCGTTGGTTTACCAACGTTCTTGTAATAAGGGTGATGACCAAATCTTGAGTGTTAATGTTTCACACCATGCTATACTGGTATATAATAAGTCATGCCGGGTTATGATAAACACTCGATGATTACACTGGCGACTTATAGTTAACACCAGGCCGGTTTGATTAACACCGGTTTATATTAATGACTCATGGTCAGGCCGGGTCATTTGGATGCCGGTTTAACTCAAAACCTTTATCAAGGGAGAAAAAACTTTGACGAATAAAGACAAACGAAAAAAACTTGTAGTCGAGGCTTTTCAAGGGCTGCGAGGCCCAAATTTGAGGCTTTTCATGGGCTGCCAGGCCACTGAGTTAAACCATTGTACAAAGCCTTTTAAGATGGTCCTCAATCCTTAACCAATCGCCGGTTTAGCATTGACAAGTTCAGGGTCTTATCAGATTGACTTGTCAAGGTTTACCTGGACGGAGTGACATACTGAATGAAGGAAGGTTAACCCGGGGTATTAGGTGTATACACCAGGCTTCCAAGCCGTGGCTTGATAGCCTATTGCAAGCACTACTAGGAAAAAGCCTTCTAATGGCGCACCGGTTTTGCCTACTAATGGCGCACTACCGATGCGCCATTAGCATCACGCCACTAGAATATTTTTCTAATGGCGCACCGTGGGATGTGGTGCGCCATTAGTATTTGGAAACTAATGGCGTACCAACACATGGTGCGCCATTAGTATATAGCAATGGCGCACCACATGTCTGGTGCGCCATTAGAGTCAATTCCATCTATAGCCCTTTTCCTAGTAGTGAAGTGTAGATTCTTTGGTCATTGCGATAGCAAAGAATCCCCAAGCAACATTTTGAGCTGTGCTCAAGGGGTGCCTATGTTTGAGTTGTCCTTTGACAACACTCTTTGGCCCCTAAGTAACTTTTCTTTTGGGCGCTGGGCCAATCAAGAGGTGTAGCTATGGTTCGAATACAACCAAGCCCCCAGGTGACTTTCTTTTGCAGCTCTGGGTCAATCAAGAGGTGTAGCTATGGTTCGAATACGACAAAGCCCCCAAGTGATTTATGGACAACTGTATAAACTGAATGAAGGGGTAAACCGGGCATCGCTTCACAAACAGAAACCCCCGTGTAACCACTCATGCTATGAGAAAAATAACGGGTACCCCGCTTTAGCTGGGCTCCGGTTTATTATATTGATCATAATATATACATCGTGAAAAATATGTACATGAAGGGAGCCTATGGCTCAGGTGTAGTAAGGCCGCGGATGAGCTATGTTCCACGGCCGGATCGTCTCCTCCCCTGACTTGCATGAGTCTTTATGCTCTCGAACATCAATGAGGTAGTATGATCCATTGTTCAGATTCTTGCTGACCACAAAGGGCCCTTCCCAAGGTGGGGACAACTTGTGCATATCGGTCTGATCTTGGATAAGCCGGAGCACTAAATCGCCTTCTTGAAAAGTTCTGGTTTTAACCCGGCGGTTGTGATAATGCCGCAGGTCTTACTGATAAATCGCCGAACGAGCTGCCGCTATGTCCCATGTCTCATCTAGCAGGTCCAAGGCATCTTGGCGTTCTCTTTCATTGTCCGCTTCAACATAAGCTGCCAACCGAGGCGAGTCATGGCGAATATCACTTGGGAGAACTGCCTCCGCTCCATAAACCATGAAGAAGGGTGTATAACCAGTAGATTTATTAGGGGTGGTGTTAATGATCCATAAAACGGAAGGCAACTCTTCCACCCAACACCCTGGCGTCCTCTGTAAAGGGACCATGAGCCGGGGTTCGATACCCCTCAGGATTTCTTGATTGGCCCTCTTAGCATGACCATTATACTGGGGGTGAGCCACTAATGGCACATCAATACGAATGTGCTCACGTTGACAAAATTCTTCCATGGCACCCTTAGAGAGATTCGTGCCATTATCTATTACAATGCTGTGTGGAAAACCAAAGTGGAAAATCACCTTTTTCATGAATTGAACCGCCGTAGCCGCGTCACACTTACTAACTGGCTCTGCCTCTACCACTTGGTGAACTTATCAACTGCCACCAAAAGGTGGGTCTTCTTGTCCTTGGACCTCTTAAAGGGCCCAACCATATCAAGCCCCCATGTCACAAACGGCCAGGTGATTGGAATCATCCTTAACTCTTGGGCCGAAACGTGGGCTCGGCGTGCAAACTTTTGACAACCGTCACACCTTTTGACCAAGTCTTCAGCATCACCATGAGCCGTCAACCAATAGAAACCGTGACGAAAAGCCTTGGCCACAAGGGATTTTAAACCGGCATGATGACCACAATCCCCTTCGTGGATTTCATGCAAAATTTCACAGCCTTCTTCAGGAGAGATGCAGCGCTGAAAAGCCCCCGAGACGTTGCAGTGATGTAACTCGCCATTGATAATCGTAATGGACTTGGACCGCTAGATTATCTCTCTGCCAAAACTTCATCCTCTGGTAACTTGCCCCCGTTCATATACGCCAAATATGGGATCGTCCAATCTAGGATCACGTGAAGTCCCGCCACCAACTGGGCCTCCGGATCAGGAACAGCCAAATCTTCCTCCATGGGGAGGTTGACCGACGTGTTATGTAAAACGTCAAGAAAAACATTGGGCAGCACTGGTTTACGCTACGAGCCCAATCGGCTTAAAGCGTCCGCTGCTTTAGTCTTTCGCCGGTCCACATGATCAACCTGATAACCCTTGAAGTGACCTGCAATAGTATCCACCTCTCGACGATATGCTGCCATGAGTGGGTCCTTGGAATCCCAAGTACCAGACAATTGTTGTGCCACCAGGTCCGAGTCACCAAAGCATTTAACCCGGCTCAAATTCATCTCCTTAGACATCCGAAGACTTTGGAGTAAAGCCTCGTACTCAGCTGCATTGTTAGTACAAGGAAATATCAAGAGGAGAACATAACAAAACTTGTCACCTCGAGGGGAAGTAAGAACCACTCCAACCCCCGAGCCCTCCAATTGCCTAGATCCGTCGAAGTGAATCGTCCAGTATGTGTTATCCGGTTTATCCTCCGGCGCCTGCAACTCTGTCCATTCATTGATGAAATCCACGAGCGCTTGAGACTTGATGGCCGTGCGAGGCATATATTTTAATCCGTGAGGACCAAGTTCAATAGCCCACTTAGCATCCCGGCCAGTCGCTTCCCTGTTCTGGATGATATCGCCCAAAGGAGCAGAACTGACCACAGTAATGGGATGGCCATGAAAGTATTGCTTAAGCTTCCGGCTGTCCATGAAAACCCCATACACAAGCTTCTGCCAATATGGATACCTCTGCTTTGACTCAATAAGCACCTCACTGATGTAATAAACCGGTCGTTGAACCGGATACTCCTTTCCAGCCTCCTTGCGCTCCACCACAATAGCCAGCTGACAGCCCGGGCATTAGCAGCCACATATAACAGCAATGGTTCTTTATCAATGGGGGCAGCATGAACAGGTGGTTCGGCGAGCTGCTGCTTTAGAGCCTCAAATGCTTCATTAGCTGCATCACTCCAGACGAAGTCATCTGTTTTCTTCAGCATTTGATGTAAAGGTATGGCCTTCTCTCCAAGGCAACTGATAAACCAACTTAAGGTGGCAATCCGGCCTGCCAAGCGCTAAACATCATTGATACACATCTGTTTAGCCAGTGAAGTAATAGCCTTGATCTTCTCCGGATTAGCTTCAATACCCCTGCTAGACACTAGGAAACCCAAAAAGTTTACCTGCTGGTATGCCAAAACACACTTGGCCGTGTTAAGCATCATCATGTAAACCCTGAGGTTATCAAAGGTCTCCTTCAGGTCATCTATCAATGTCCCCTCCTTCCTAGATTTTACCACAATATCATCCACATAAGCATGAACATTGCGCCAAATCTGATTACGAAGGCAGTTCTGCACACAACACTAATAAGTTGCCTGGGCACTTTTGAGCCCAAAAGACATAGACACATAGTAGATGGCTCCAAAGGGAGTTATAAACGTTGTTTTCTCTTGGTCCTTAACCGCTGAGGGAGTCCTGGATTAGGGGGTATCCGGACAACTGGACTATGTACAACGTCCGGACTATTGAAGCGTGAAGACACAAGACTCAAGACTTTGGCCCGTGTCCGGATAGGACTCTCCTTTGCGTGGAAGGCAAGCTTGGCGATCCGGATATTGTGTTTCCTTCCTTGTAACCGACTCCATGTAAACCCTAGCCCTCTCCGGTGTCTATATAAACCGGAGAGTTTGGTCCTTAGAAGGCGGATCACAATTACAATCATACCATCATAGGCTAGCTTATAGGGTTTAGCCTCTACGATCTCGTGGTAGATCTACTCTTGTATTACCCATATCTTCAATATTAATCAAGCAGGAAGTAGGGTTTTACCTCCATCGAGAGGGCCCGAACCTGGGTAAACATCTGTGTCCCTTGCTTCCTTTTACCATCTGCCTAACAGCACCGAACATCGGCGAGCCTATGCTACTGTACATAGCTGCAACACATCAAGTTGTAAGCGCAGTACTCGTTGTCGAACGAGAGGTTGGCAGATACAAATTCCCGCTCCAAAAGCCGGTTTATTACGTATCCACAGTCCTCATTCCATGCAAATCCCGATACCCGCACATCAAAAAATAGCATACGCGGTCTTCATGGCATCCCGGAAGCTGCGACACTACTTTCAGGAGTGTTCGATTACAGTAGCCTCCAAAGTATCACTCAATGACATAATAAATAACCGCGACGCTACGGGCCGGATTGCTAAATGGACTATCGAGCTCCTTCCTTTCGAGATAATGTACAAACCACGGCAGGCCATCAAGTCGCAAGTACTAGCCGACTTTGTCGCCGAATGGACGGAAGCCGAACTCCCTAAAGAGTACGCCGCATACTCCAACTGGATCATGCACTTCGACGGCTCTAAAATGCTGGCCGGATTGGGAGCAGGTGTAGTCCTGACGTCTCCCACCGGAGACACGGTCCAGTACGTCCTCCAAATATTATACACAGACTCCAACAATGCAGCCGAATATGAGGCTCTGTTGCATGGTCTTCAGATGGCAGTCTCTATGGGCATCCAACGCCTGGAAGTGCGCTGGGATTCGAACCTCGCAATATCACAAATAAACGGATACTTTGATGCCAAGGATCCAAAAATGGCGGCTTACCTCGCAATATCACAAAATGTCACCTCGGTTCGAGGGGCTCGAATTCCACCATGTGTCTTGAGAAAACAATCAAGCGGCTGACGTCCTCGCCCGCATCGGCGCTAAACATGACCCTGTCCCACCTAACATATTCTTGGAAAGGTTGTTCAAGCCATCCGTAGTATGGCAAGGGGAGTCCGGCAATACTAGCATGGATCCGAACACTCCCCCAGATTCCGAACCATCAGACACAATCGGAGGCTCTGCCACCAAAATAACATCTTCGGCCCATGAAATCATGGCCGTAATCGCCCCGTGGACTGAGCCTCTCTTGGCCTACCTAAATAGGCAGGAGCTCCCAGAAGACCAAAATGAAGCACGCTGCATTGTCCGGCGTTCTAAAGCTTACAAAGTCCATGAAGGGGAACTACAAAAAAAGCACGACCGGAGTGCTCCAAAGGTGCATCTTCGAAGAGGAAGGGCGGCAGCTCTTGGCCGAAATTCATGCCGGACTGGGCGGACACCATGCCGCGGCTCGAGCGCTAGTCAGCAAGGCCTTCCGTACAGGCTTCTATTGGCCGACGGCCCGAGCAGACGCACAGGACCTTGTCCAACATTGCGTCGGTTGCCAGATCTTTGCCAATCAGAGTCATATGCCCCCTACCGCTCTCCAAACAATCCCCATAACTTTGCCCATCGCGGTCTGGGGGCTGGATATGGTCGGACCTCTTAAAGGGGGGAGCCATAAGAAAAAATACTTATTGGTCATGGTGGACAAGTTCACCAAATGGATAGAAGCCAAACCAGTCAAAACGGCCGAATCCGGACCAGTAATAGACTTCATATCCGGGTCGTACAATCGATATGGTGTCCCCACAAAGATCATCATCGATAATGGCTCAAATTTCACAGCTGATGAAGTGAAAACTTGATGCGGCAAAATGGGCATTAAGCTCGACTATGCTTCTGTCTACCATCCCCAAATAAACGACCAGGTCGAACGGGAAACGGTCTCATCATGAGCGGCATCAAACCTAGACTAGTGCGATCTTTAACAGAATCGGATACGCACTGGGTGGAGGAGCTCGACTTTGTACTCTGGGGCCTGCGGACCACACCAAATCGCACCACCGGATATACACCATTTTTTATGGTGTACGGCGCAGAAGCAGTACTACCCTGCGACATAATACATGATTCGCCACGCGTACGCATGTACGAAGAGAAGGAAACCGAGTTAGATCGGCCGGACAACTTGGATGCTCTGGAGGAGGAGCGCGACGTCGCAAAAGCCCGTTCCGCATTCTATCAACAGCAGGCTCGACGCAGAGAAGTGCGGGCCAAAATTTACAATATTGGCGAGCTCGTTCTACGCCTACCGGAGAAGAAGGACAAACTCAAACCCAAGTGGGAAGGTCCCTTCGTCATTGACAAAGTTCTCACCGGAGGAGCGTACCGCTTGCGTAATGCATCCGATAACAGACTCGAGCCGAACTCATGGAACGCGGCCAGACTCCGGAGATTCTATGCCTAACGCCGAACTCAGTGTTCGTCTCCTTACTCCCTCCCTTTTACTTATGCTCCACCCCACTTTTCCTTTCTCGACCCTTTTTCTTTTCACACAAAGTACTTAACACAGTGCGGACTCCCGGATTACTCCGGCCGCACTCTATGTGTAAGCAATACCTGGGGGCTTCCTATACGGAAGCTAAAAATAATTACGGAAATGGCTTTTTGCCCATCACATATGAGTTTCTTTTTCCTATGTGCCTTTTCTTCACCATTATATGCATCGATATGACTTAAGATGTGGCCAAGCTGGGTTGCCTGGCTCTTTTGTTTATGCCCTACATTCCCGTTAATTCGGCTAGGGCATAATGGGAGCACCTCTGCGATTGTTACTACCGGTTCAGCCGGTGTACCTCAGACTGGGTGAAGCCGAAAGCTAGTTTCCTTAAGAGAATATTCAATCGGTGAACAAAAGACGCATTCGTTTATTACAACATAAATGCCCAGAAGTCTTGTATCCTGCGCCATAGTTCACAGACTGGGTGAAGCCGAAAGTTAGATGAATCCCGGAAGCCAAACCAGTCAAAACGGCCGCATGCATACCCAGGGAAAGGAACCCCTAACGGAACTATTCTGCCTGGAAGATGTTTCTTACTATCCATGTAATATAACATAACTAGTTGGGTACTTGTCTGTTCAAGCACTTATGACCCCTATGCCGGGTCTCCACGCATACCCCGGTTTTGTATAATTGAGCGGGTATTCAGACACACCCAGGACTGTAGGATCCGGGGGCTGAAGCGAAAAGGTCCGCCATGAAAAATGATTTTAATCCGGCTAGGGGCTACTTATGCCCATTAAAATACAAATTCACTTGGACTGACTATATTCTTACTCTATACCATCTAACAGGCTATCTAGCTTACAATCCTGTTGAGAATACTTAGCGGCTAATGCTACCTGGTCATATACCAGACTTACGGGAATTTCTTGCCCATCGGGCCCCACCGGTCCCATGTCGGCCATATGGTTCGGGTCCAGCTTGGTGTAGCGCGTCTTCACCATTGCCCAGGCTTCTCTTGCACCTTGCCGGCATGCTGATATCTTCCACAGTCGGAAGTGCCGTCGGGCTCCTTGAAGCAGGTCCGCAAGCTCCCCCATGCCATTCAGCAAGAGGCTGGTTGGCCATAAGGCCTGAGCAACGCCGTGCATCACCCGCCGAGCTCGCTCGTGCAACTGTGAAATTTCTTGCAGTAAATCACTTGCAGATGAGGGCATCTCCTCTTCATGGCGACCCGTTAACATTCCTCCAAGCAAAATTCTTTCAAAATACTTCCTCGCTGAACTATCATACAGTTCGACTGGGCACTCACCATAAATGCCGCGTCGAAGCCTTTTGTTCTCCTTCATGGAGTCCGCCAGTTGAGCGCGGACGTCTTTTAATTCCACGTCCAGCCGAATATTGGCATCTTGGATATTGTTCTTCTCTTGCTTCACTTGCGTAATGATGCGCTTGCCAGCCTTTAGCTGCCTTTTAAGATGCAATTCATCATCTGTTACGCCCTCCGGGTTCATCCCAGGATTGTCTGCAGAATCTTCTGTTAGACTAGTCATACCAGCCATTCACTAACTAGTGCATCTTCATACAATTAAGACAAATGTTACCAGAGGAGGCCTTCCAGGATTCCTCTAACTTATCAACCGCGTCCCTCAGCTGGGACTTACATTCCTCCAGCTCCCGAGCCAATTGTTCATTCTTGTCCACAAGAACATGTGCATAAATTGATCCTTCAAACAGTTGTTCCAACTATTTCAAGTCTCAGGGGCTATTGCTATACATACTTATCAAAATTTCTTACCCGTATATTTTTGGTATACTGGTTCATCGCTTGGGCAAGCCCGCCTTGAGAAGCTCGAACGTATGCGTCTGCCGAATTGAAGGCATTAAAAGCCTCTTCGGAAAAGATGTTGTTCTGAAGCACGGCCCTCCGGCGCCAGTGATTCATGGCACTCTCTACTTCGGAGTTCATGGCCGAACACATATCCGCATCCTCTGTGGGAGAACTATGCGGTACTGGCCCTGTGTCTGCCTCCGCCCTCGAAGCCGGTTCTGGAGCCCGGCTGGTGGAGGCGTGATTGGCGGGATCCCCGGATATAGTCCGGATGCTCCTCTTCCTGCCAGACACAAAGGGCACTGTCACATTTCAAATACTATAATCGCAGGACAGGTTATTACTTTACCTCTGCAGCGGTGTGTCAATCCTCACTGCCTTCCTCTTGAGCCTGCCCAATCCGGACGCCCATGGTTGACAAGTCCCTAGGGGCTCGGCCCCGCGCTCCGACCGTCGTCTCTGCAAACAGCACGACGCCTCAAGAGTAAATCATAATACCTGAGGGGAGTCCTCTTCGGAGGATAGGGTTTTTAGTTCGGCTTACACGCGACACAAGGAGCAGTCCAGGATAGTCGGCCGTAATTGCCACTGAGGTGCCATCCCAGCTCGCTTGATAAAATACCCCGTTGACAAGCTCCACGGTAATACCCGGATCTTCTTTGAGTCCTGGATCTATGGCTTCTCCAGGGTCCTCTGGTTGCAGGGAGGGGCTGAAGATTCCTTCTACAGCCCTCCTCAGTTCCTGCTCGGAAACATCGATGCAGGTAATCTTAGCAAAAGGAGGCTAAAGTAAGTAAAGCAGGGAAAAGAATGGCAACTTACCCACTCTGGGCGATTGTACATGGAGAATCCGTCCCGCATTTTAATGCGAAGGAATTCCACCTCTTCCCCTTTGTATAAATCGGACAATATCCTTGCCAAAGCAGTGGCGGAGTCCAGACCCTTACGGCCGCAGCAGGTGGCATCGTCTTCCCCGTTGAAGTACCACATGGGCTTTCCCCGATATTGAAGCGTTAAACTCCCCGCCTTATGCATATCGCCATGACCTCAACTATCGTCAGTCCGGATTTGGCCAGTAACTTTATCCTGCTCATCAGGAAGTGTATTTCCCTCGTATCTTCTTCTTGAGGGCCCGGGCGCCACTTAGCGTGTTTCTCGGCGGCGCCATCAACTTGGGGAGACCTGTCCGAACTGGATCCGGAATGGGAACGTCATCAATGTAAAACCACTCCACAGGCCAGTTTTCTGGTGCCTTCTTAGGAGTGCCGGACAAGTATCCGGTCTCGACAATGGGCCATACTACGACCCCGCCCACTTGGCATAGGGATTCTTCCTGGGTGCGGGGGACAAGGGAGAACAACTTCCTCCATAAGCCGAAGTGTGGTTCGCAGCCTAAAAACAGCTCGCAAAGGGCGACGTACCCCGCTATATGCAGAATGGAGGCAGGTGTAAGGTTGTGCAACTGGAGGACGTAGAACTCCAGGAGGCCGCAAAGAAACGGGTGTATGGGAAACCCGATGCCCGTTAGCAGATGCGGGCTGAGGCATATACGCTCCTCTGGAGATGGATTAGGAGATCCCTCCGCTTTTTCCCCTCCGTCATAAGTGGCTATTCCGGCTCGGACAGGGACCATGAACACCGGTGGGAGATACCCTTGGGTTTGTAGCTCTATCAAATGACTATGAGGAACTGAACACTCTCTCCAATCCCCCGACATGGAAAGAGGGGGGCGAGCAGAAGAGCTGCGACGGCCAGCCATGTTGGAATGGTTTTTCACGGAGCGCTCTATTGGATGCTAGCTCAGGGAGGGAGAGTGAGGTTTGGATCTGAGAATCCCCGTCCCTTCAAATAGATGGTCAGCCCAGAGGATTGAGGGTGGCAAATGCAAACATGCCTCAACTCTTCGCAATTGCTCGACACGTGGAGATGGTCATTATTGAAACACTGAAGCTGAGGAGTACAACATTGATGGGATGCTGGACACTGTTCGTCGTAACAGGTAATTTGGAGTATTTGGAGATAGAACACGCCTTGCAATGCCGAAGACAATACTGCGCGCCGTACTCTTCGTCATTGAAGCCTGGTTCAGGGGCTACTGAGGGAGTCCTGGATTAGGGGGTATCCGGACAACCGGACTGTGTACAACGTCCAGACTACTGAAGCGTGAAGACACAAGACTCAAGACTTCCGCTCGTGTCCGGATAGGACTCTCCTTTGCGTGGAAGGCAAGCTTGGCGATCCGGATATTTTGTTTCCTTCCTTGTAACCGACTCCATGTAAACCCTAGCCCTCTCTGGTGTCTATATAAACCGAAGAGGTTGGTCCTTAGAAGGCGTATCACGATTACAATCATACCATCATAGGCTAGCTTCTAGGGTTTAGCCTCTACGATCTCGTGGTAGATCTACTCTTGTATTACCCATATCTTAAATATTAATCAAGCAGGAAGTAGGGTTTTACTTCCATCGAGATGGCCCGAACCTGGGTAAACATCTGTGTCCCTTGCTTCCTGTTACCATCAGCCCTGACACACAGATCGGGACCCCCTACCCGAGATCCGCCGCTCTTGACACGGACAACCGCCATCTTGATCTGATGATAACCCGAATAAGCATCCAGAAAACTAAAATGCTCACAACCCACGGCAGCATCAATGATTTGATGAATACGAGGGAGAGCAAAAGGATCAGCTAGACATGCCTTGTTCAAATCTGTGTAATCCACACACATATGCCAAGTGCCGTTCTTCTTCGGTACTATCACCGGATTAGCCAACCACTCCAGATGAAAAACTTCAATGATGAACCCTGCCGCCAAGAGCCGGGCTACTTACTCACCAATGGCCTTGCGCCTCTCTTCATTAAAGTGGCGAAGAAACTGTTTGACTAGTTTAAACTTGGGATCAATATTAAGAGTATGCTCAGCGAGTTCCCTCGGTACACCTGGCATGTGAGAAGGTTTCCATGCAAAGATGTCCCGGTTCTCTCGAATGAACTTGATGAACCTATTTCGGATCCAAGTTAACGCTGATGCTGAACTGCTTGGATGAATCGCCAGGAACAAAATCAACCAAGTTAGTCTCATCAGCCGATTTAAACTTCAAAGCCGGATCATGCTCTGTAGTGGGCTTCTTCAGAGAAGTCATATCTACCGGATCAACATTGTCCTTATAGAACTTCAACTCCTCCTCGCGCAAACCAACTCAGCATAGGCCGCATCACCTTCCTCGCACTCCAGAGCAATCTTGCAGCTACCATGAACCGTGATGGTCCCCTTATGACCCGGCATCTTGAACTGTAGATAAACATAACACGGCCTTGCCATGAATTTAGCATAGACTGGCCGTCCAAACAGGGCATGGTATGGACTTCTGATTTTTACCACTTCAAAGGTTAACGTCTCTGACCTTGAATCATGATCATCTCCAAAAACCACCTCTACTGCTATCTTACCGACCGGATAAGCTGATTTACCAGGCACCACACCGTGAAAAACGGTGTTCGACAGTTTAAGATTCTTATCTGTCAACCCCATACGTCGGAAGGTTTCATAATATAAGATGTTGATACTGCTCCTTCCATCCGTCATCACTTTGGTGAACTTATAACCTCCAACTTGTGGTGCCACCACCAACGCCAGATGACATGGATTATCAACTCGGGGTGGATGATCTTCACGACTCCACACAATAGGCTGTTCAGACCAGCGCAGATAACAGGGCACCGCCGGTTCAGTAGAGTTCACTGCCCTCTTATGAAGCTTTTGATCACGTTTGCACAGACTAGTAGTGAAGACATGATACTGTCCACCATTTAGCTACTTCATATTACTCTGATAACCCGACTGCTGCTGTTGTTGACTCCCCTGTTTATTGCCTCCACCTTGGTTGCCCTGATTACTTTGATTGCCGTGTCCGCCTTGATTACCCTGGAATCCTGAATCGGAATTGCCTCCACCATAACCTAGCCCGTAGGACCCGGGACCTAAACCGCCAGATGATCCATGAGTATTCCAGAAAAAATCTTATTTTTTGAACTCTCGCATGATATAACAGTTTTTCCAGAGGTGCATGGCCGGTTTGTCCTGCGATCCGTGCTTTGGGCAAGCTGGTTCAACAGGTAATTCAGGCGCTCCGGATTGGGACTTGGCCCTCCTCCTCGTGGGGGCGGTTTACCCTTACAACGCTGACCATTACCCTGCGTACTAGTGTTATACACAAAATCTGAATTACTATTTGCTTTACGCTTACCATTGTTATTATGACCCGCTTGGTTATGCTGCGGTCCCTTCACACCACCGTTCTTCCTTGTTTTCTCCGGCTTCTCATCATCAGTCTCAGGATCCTTAGTATTATCAGAATCGGCATACTTAACCAAAGCTGCCATAAGTGTTCCCATGTCATTGCAATGATGCTTGAGCCATCCCAACTTCAACTTCAATGACTGAAACCGGCAATTGCCCTCTAGCGTTACGATTGCCGAATCAACATTAATGCGATCCGACGAATGTAGGATTTCTGAAACCCGGCGCACCCAATGAGTCGTTAATTCTCCTTCTCCTTGCACACAAGCGGCCAGATCCACAATTGACTTAGGTTGCTTGCACGTGTCCTTGAAATTTTCTATAACCGGGCTTTCAACTCGGCCCATGAACCGACAGAATTAACGGCCAGACCCTTTAGCCAAGTGCGAGCCGTTCCATCTAGCATCATGGTGAAATACTTCGCACATGCCGCTTCATCCACATCCAGCATCTGCATTGTCATCTCATAACTCTCAACTCATGACTCGGGAGGTAAATCGGCAGTGTAATTACGCACCTTATGTGGAACCTTGAAATCTTTGGGAAGCCGCACATTAAGCAAAGCCGGGATGAGACAGGGCACTCCCCAAGAACTGAAAGTAGGACCTCGTTCCACGGAAGCCGTTGGACGAACCGGAGTGATCTGATAGTCCTGTGCTGCGTCTCGACGCACTTTTCCGTTGTCTACCACCTCCTGAGCAATTGCCCCACTGCGCGTCGGATTAGGACCTCGAGGGGCATCACGGTTTTGCGCTCTTCTTGACACAGCCGGTTCATCGATGTGTCGGTTGTAACTCCGGCTCGGGCGCGGAATAGGCCTGTTGTTGTACCATAGCTATTTGAAGAAGATCCCTAGCACGCCGCATCTCCACCGCCACTGGGGACTCACCCTCCATTGGGATAGCGGCCAACCGCGATGCCGCAGCAATCATGTTATCCAAAGGGGTGGAGAAGTGACCCGGCGGTGCTAGCATATACTGAGGCGGTTCATGGGTCCATCGAGGTGGGTCAGTTACCCGTGGCTGATCCGGCGCTCCAGCTCCTGGTGTTTCAATCCGGTTTATTTGATGCTGGGTTACTGTTTCCTGCTCCTGGTGTGCCGAAGAGATTCATTGCTTCATAAACCAGCGGCAATCAAGATTGATGCCTTGTTCTTAACATGTCGTTTGAAGCATTCTGATCCAATAGGAGACGGTAATTCTCTGCTTGAATCCGTTGTGACTGGGCATCTAAAGCGGCCCGTTCTTCGGCCATCCTAGTTTCCTCAGCCGCCAAGTCTTCCTTGGTCTGACCTATCTGATCCCGCAGCTATGTAACCTCCGCGTTATGCTGATCCTGAGTCTCCGACGAAACTGTTGTGGTTAACAACGTCATCCAGGCATCCAATAAACCGGAAAAACTTGAGTCGGCCGGTGCGCAGGGCATCCTGCCCCGGCTGCCGATCCGGAAATCATTGCTGCTGCAGATGAAGATTGCAATGTGGGCTGCATACCGGCCATGAAGATTGCAACCCGGTTCGGCGGTTTAAAGGGGTCCGGAATACTGTCGCCATCGGAACATCCCCCGATCCGGCCGTCTTGCAATTGGTACAGCGACTCAGTTTCACCAGTGGATGACTCGCCATCTGAGTAGATGACCGTCTCACCGTCGGACACCGGTTCTGTTCTGCACCATGGATGAATCCTACGAACGAACGCTTCATGGTAGGCTGAACCCGGGCAGGACTTGCATGCTGAGCCATCTCGACGAGGTCGGTGGAAATGTCCGGCTCAGGGCCCGGTTCACCGATATTGCCGATGAAAATGTGAATTCCGCCAAGGGGACCCAGTAACCGTACTCAATTGAGCCGGCCTCGGGGCCCCAGCCGGCGTCGTCGATGTAGAGCTTGCCGCGACGACTCTTGGTCATCCGGCCAACCACGTATCCCTTGAGACCTTCAAAGTTGCCCTTCAAGAACTCGAAACCATCGCGCGAGAGCCCCACGGTGGGCGCCAACTTTCTTGGGTTTGTCACGGCAGATGTCCTAGGAAAAGGACTTAGTCGTGGAGCCATCGCAACGGGTTAGCTTAAAGGGGTTAAACCGAACAAAGGACACGAGAGTTTATACTGGTTCGGCCTTTTGCGGTGAAGGTAAAAGCCTACGATCCAGGTGTGGTTGAATTGATGTCGTCTCGATGATCAGGGAGCAGAATCGCTTTACCTGGATCTTGAGCTGTTGTTTCATGTCCTTGAACCGCCACCGGGTCGCCTCTTTATATACACAGGTTGACGCCTGCCGGCTTAAAGAGTCCCCATGCCAGTTTATACATGTATCCGGCTCGGTCTCCACTCTTTCGTACCTTATGACACAAGTTATTCGTTACATGGTGGTTTATATCTACAGGACCTAATCTACCTTTGGGCCTTGGGCCTTCGAATCTCTGTAGTAAAGCACCTTATTCCTTGTCTTCATGGGCTTCAAGTATAGACGATTCATTATGGGGATAACCCGGCTTCTTCTGGCCAGTTTATACGCGGTAGTAATATCCCCAACAAGACCTTTCTTGAACATCGTTAATGCTAAAATAGATTGTGAAAAACAAACTGTCAGTGTTAGCATTGGTAATGAGTCTCATGAGTTTAATTTCTTCATGTTTAGTAGACAACCACATAAAAAATAATTACCTAGTAAGGATGAAATAATTTGTCTTGCTTCTATTGTTGTGCCTCCTACTGACCCACTAGAACAATATTTTCTAGACCATGAAAATGATATGCATATGCATGAAAGAAATGAAATAGATAAGATGTTCTTTGAACAACAACCTCTACTCAAACTCAATTTGCCTATTGAAACTCTAGGAGGTCCTCCTCCACCTAAAGGGGATCCCTTATTTGCACTAAAACTATTGAATGACTCTTTGAAATATGCTTATCTTGACGAGAAAAAGATATATCCTGTTATTATTAGTGATACTCTTTCAGAACATGAAGAAGGAAGATTATTGAAAATTCTGAAAAAGCACCATGCTGCCATCGGATATACTCTTGATGATCTTAAGGGCATTAATCCCACTCTCAGTCAGCACAAGATTAATATGGAACCTGATGCTAAACCCGTTGTTGATCATCGATGATGTTTGAATCCTAAGATGAAAGAAGTGGTAAGAGCTAAAATATTAAACCTTCTTGAGACAGGTATAATCTATCCCATAGCTGATAGTAGATAGGTAATTTCCATTCATTGTGTCCTTAAGAAGGGAGGTATTACTGTTGTTCCTAATGATAAAAAAGAACTTATCCCACAAAGAATTGTTACTGGCAAATGGTAACTGATTTTAGAAAAATAAATAAAGCAACTAGAAAAGATCATTACTCTCTGCCTTTTATCAATCAAATGTTGGAAAGGTTATCTAAGAACACACACTTTGTTTTCTGGATGGATATTCTGGTTTCTCTCAAATACCTGTTTCACAACTTGATCAAAAGAAAACCAACTTTAGTTGACCATTTGGAACTTATGCTTATAGACGTATGCCTTTTGGTTTATGCAATTGTAAGTGCATCTAGTGCCCCTTAGTGATTTTGGTGTATTCAAGAGTTATAGGTTAAGGGACTAATATGTTTGTGAGTGTACACAGGCTCTATAAGTCGATGAGGAGTTTGATATTTACGATGAATGTCGACCCCTAAAAATGTATGTCTTCACCTGAAGACTTTGGTTCTCCTAAAGATTTTGAAAGTGAAGAAATTGGTGTGACCTTGAAGACTCGGATATTCATGCGAGGATTCTGAAGCGTGAAGACTTTTATTTTCGTAGTTTCATTTTCTCTTTCTTGAGTCATAGGAAACATCGTACTGTTAAAGGGGGTCGAGGTAATACTAAGGAAACTGATTTCAAAGTGATGCTCATCTCAAAACCCTACACCTACCCAATCCTTTCGAGTGAAGCCATTTGAAATCTCATATCAGTTCAAGTCAATTTCTTCAGTGATAGAGAAGAAGATCTTATGGTCTCTGAGGAATTTGTTCTAACTGAGGACTTAGGACTTCGCGAGTATGGATTGCCTACACTGTGAGGAACATGATAGCCCTGAGGAATTTCGACCCTTGTGCAATGCGCCAGCTGTCCAAAATATCTACCCACCTAACGGTCATATCATTGAAGGGCATTTATGTATTATCATGTCGGGCTACTGCCTAGGCTATAAACAGCCACGCCCTACAATCACTAGCTGGTTGGCTGCTCCAAGAGAAACTGACACTTGTCATTGGGAGCACCCTATCCTCCGAGGACTTTGAGCGAAAATCATCAAGTGAGGAAATCCCAAAGCCCAACCCCAAATACCTAAAAACCAAAAGTGATTGAGCATCACTGAAGAGATTGTTCCTGTGTTGAACCGACGCTTGTTACCTTTGAGTACTGTGTATCTTCCAGCCGGTTAGGCGTCATGGTCTGAGCATCCAAGAGGAATTGTGGATCACCGAGTGACCAAGTCTGTGAAGGTTTGGAAGTCACCTGAAGACTTACCACGAGTGTTGAGGAAGGTCTGTGTGACTTTAGCTCAAGGCTAATACGGTGAGGACTGTGTGTCTCGGACTGTGTGTCCTCGAGTTTAAATACTTAGCCGCTCCAACCAGACGTACAACTGTCATAGCAGTTGGAGCTGGTCTACCAAATCATTGTCTTCACCAAGCCAACTGGTTCCATTTCCTCAACCCTTTCATTTCCTCATTCATGTGTTGATGAACCTGATCATTAGTGTTTGAAGATTTTGACTGAAGTTTTTCTCTAATTCCTCATTCCTAATTCTTCAGTCACTTAGTCTTCAGCCTGCTTATCTTTTTATCATGCTATCTGTACTTTGTGCTTGTCTTCGTTTCATCATGATGACTATGATGTTGCTTTGTTCTGTTTATACCAGAGTACTTATTCTGCTGCTAGTGTGTCCTTGCTTAGGAATTTCTTCACCTTGAAATTCCTCTGTGACGAATTTGTAAAAATCGCCTATTCACCTCCCCCTCTAGTCGATATAACGCACTTTCAATTGGTATCAGAGCAAGGTACTCCCTTGTTCTGTGTGGTTTTGGTTTAACCACCTGGACTTTTAGTTATGTCGTCTGCTGGAATGACCAAGGTCTCGGCTTGGTGTCCTATGTTCGATGGGACGGACTACCCCTATTGGAAGAACAAGATGCGCATGCATCTTGAGGCAATTGATAACGATCTCTGGTATGTAGTGGAAAATTGTGTTCCGTCAGTCACTCCGTCTGTGAATGCTGATGTGAAGAGATTCAAGCAACTCTATTCTCAAGCGAAGAATATCATATGTGGCCATCCGAGCAAAGGACAACATGGCAGAGTGAGTGCTTTGGAAACGGCTAAGCTGATTTGAGACAGACTGTCAAAGGGCAACGAAGGAGTCTCCACTCAACGTGTCTCCCGAGTTGATGTTCTTCGCAATCTCTTCAACCGCTTCAAAAGACTCGACAACGAAAATGTTCAGCAAACCTTTGATCGCCTCACTGAAATCTCAAATGAGCTTCAAGCACTTCGTGCCACTGAGATCACCGACCATAATGTGGTGAAGAAATTGCTCAGATCACTTGATTCCTCATTGGATACTCTTGCACTGATGATTCAAGAGCGAGCTGATTACAAGTCTCTAGATCCCGCTAATATCCTTGAGAGGCCAAACACTCATGAGTTCCAGCTTGCTGAGAAGACAGAGCTCTATGGACCAAGCTTTGGAAGATCACGTGTGCTGAAGGACAAGGCAGTCTCTGAATCTGAAGGTGATGATTCAGGTAGCAGCCTTGGTGACCCTGAAGAACTGAGCCAGGAGCTAGCAATGCTCGTGAAGAAATTCCAAAAGTTCTCTCACCGTGGTCGCTTTGGAAAGTCTTCAAGAAGTGATGATTCCTCATCTCGAGACTACAAAAAGAGGACTTGCCACAAATGTAAGAAACCTGGTCACTACATGTTTGATTGTCCTCTGTGGAAAAGGAATCAAAGAGGAAGAAGTACAATGATGACGACTCTGATGACTCAAAGAAGAAGAAGAAATCTTCAAAGTCCTCATCATCAAAATCTTCAAAGTCCTCATCTCACAAGAAGAGCAGTTCCAAGAAGGCATGGGCATTTATTGGAAGGAAATGGACTCTGAAGCAGAATCTGAGGAAAATGTGGAAGAGGAGGAATCTAAGGAGTCAGACTCTGGTGTGTCAAGCCTAGCCCTCGGTACTACTTATGTCAGCAAGTCCATCTTCAGCACTGAAGAAGATGGCCCCCCCAACTCTGCTGACAAGAGCAACGATGACTATGCTCCCACCTATTGCTTCATGGAAAAAGGTGCCAAGGTACTCAAACATTCCCCCTCTGAATGCAGTGAGGATGAATCTGATGATAATCTCAAACCTAGCTATTCTAAACTTGCTAAAATTGTTGTTAAACAACAAAAGGCTTTGGAAAAGAGTCAAAATCTGCTAGACAAAATTGATGACCTGTTCGGTGATGAATTGAATTGTACTAAGGCTTTTACCGATAATCTTCAGAGACTTCAGTCTAAGTTTTACAACCTACAAAGTCATCATAACAGTCTCTTATATGATCATGAGAAGCTTTCTTATGAATTTCTTTAGAGAAAGCAATATCTTGAGATGTTAAAAGTGAGTTATGAAGATCTTCAGAAGGAAAACGATTCATTGCTTGCGCAACAGATCAGTTCTGCTCAGGAAGAATTTATTCCACCATGTCTGAAATGCATTGTGCGTGAATCTGCTAATTCTTCACCTGAATGTTCAAATGCTTCTATTGCTGCAAATTCTTCAACTGTCTCTATGGTCACAAATTCCTCATCTAAGGATACCACAAGTATCACTAACAATAATGCAGGGTTGAAGGAATTGTATGTGACAGGCATATACAAAAGCCTTAAAGGCCATCAGACTCTTTGTGATGTGCTCAAAAAGCAGATCTTAAACAGGAACCCTAGGAAAGAGGGTATTGCCTTTGAGATGAAACTCAATGCTGATGGTACCTACTAGAAACCTGAGGAGTACCCCAAAACCTCATGGGGTGCTGCGAAAGGACCTTCTGTAGATCCATGCACTTTATCTGGCTTTTCCTATGAATCCATATTCGCCGATGAGTCATTTGACTCCAACTATAAAATGTTCAAGAATCAGAATTGTGAAGTATTTGCTCGATATGTTTGAACTAACTGCAGGAAAGGTCCCCCTATGATGAAAATCTGGGTGCCCAATATGTGCCTTGAAAATCTTTAGGTGAATGTCATCATGACATCACCTATGAAGAATAGAAACCGCAGATCAAATTCTTCTATGGATCAAAATCTTCATATGGATCCAAGTCCTCACATGGACCAAATTCTTGATCTAGATCAAATTCCTCACGTGGATCCAAATCCTCATATGAACATCATTCTGCTAACACTTCTGTTTCATAGGGAAAGTCTAAAGGCTATGAATATGTGCATTATTCTTCAAATCATTATGTTCCTATGTCCTCGAAGAATTTCTCTGCTTATTCATATGATTATCCTAACCCCTCTTCTGTGAAACAAAGAGAACTGGCTTCAATGCCATGTTTTTCTTATCGAGCTCGCAGAATGATGAACTCTTTGCCACCCCTCTAGATGTGGGTGGTGAAGAAAAAGAACAAATCTCTTATGCAGGGTCAGGTCTCCAGACGAACTTAATCATCTGAAGAATTTGCTGGAGATCTGAATGTGCTTGAATGGACGCAAGCTAATCATGCAGAAATGAATTACTCATTTCTCACGTCCTCATATTGCTATATCTGTTACTGTTGATGAAATTGATATCATATTCTTCACTAATGAAGTATATGGGTTCATAAGTTGCACGACAGTGGATGTACAAATCACATGACCGGTGACAAGAACTTATTGATGGACACTACTTTATCTCCATCTCATTTTAAGCATATCACCTATGCTGACAAAGGAAAAAGCAAGGTATTGGGTCTAGGTAGGGTTGCAATATCAAAGGATAGACACATGGACAAAGTCATGCTTGTTGAGTCCTTAGGATTCAACCTCATGTCTGTCTCAATGCTTTGGGATCTTGATATGGTTGTCATCTTTGGCAAATATCGTTGCATTGTGCTAATGGAATCTGACAATTCCAAAGTCTTCGGAGGCTTTAGGAGAGGAGACTTGTATATTATTTATTTCTTTGCAGGACAACAGCCTGCCACATGTCTACTTGCAAAAGCTTCAAAAGGCTAGTTATGGCATCGATGACTTGGTCATGCTGGGATGAGGTACTTGCATACACTCATGAAGAAGAAGCATGTCATTGGCATCGAGGGTGTCAAATTCCTGAAAGATCATATTTGTGGGGCTTGTGAAGCTGCAAAGATCACCAGAGCCAAGCATCCCGCGAAGACTATCATGACCACTTCTTGTCCCTTTGAATTACTTCACATGGATCTCTTTGGCCCTACTCACTATGCCACATTCACTAATTCTGCATCATTATATGGCTTTGTTATTGTTGATGATTATTCTCATTACACTTGGGTGCATATCATCACTTACAAAAATGAAGTGCAGGAAGTGTTCAAACGATTTTCCCAAGAGCATCTATGAACTTCGGTGTGAAGATCAAGCATATCAGGAGTGATAATGGAATCGAGTTCAAGATTACTGGTCTCGATGAATATATTGATATACTTGGTATTACTCATGAGTTATCTTCTCCCTATAGTCCTCAACAAAATGGCGTCATGGAGCGCAAGAACATGACTATTGTTGAGATGGCTCGCACTATGCTTGATGAATACAAGACACCACAACGTTTCTAGCCAGATGCTATTGATACTGCATGGTACATCATCAACAGGGTATATCTTCACAAATTCTTCAAAAAGAGCTCATATGAACTCCTCAATGACAAGAAACCCAATGTAAGTTATTTGAAAGTTCGGTGCTAAATGCTGGATTAGGGATCCTCACCACCACTCTAAATTTGCATCGAAAGAACATGAGGGTTTTATGCTTGGTTACGGAAAGGACTTGCACACCTGCACAGTCTTCAACAGCTATCATCACAAGGTTGTTGAAACTGTAGATATGCAGTTCGATGAGACTAATGGCCCACAAAGGGAGCAGCTACCTCTTGTGCTAGATGAAATGTCACCTGAGGAATCCATCACGCTCAAGGCAACTGAGGATGTCATTCCTACCGAAGAATCTGCTGAAGAAGTCATTCTGGATCGTGAAGAAAATCATGCTGGTGCTACTGAACAAAATGGCCTCGAAGAAATTGCTGGGCCAAATCAAAGTAGTCAACCTACTCATCCTCGCATTGCAAACGAAGTGCAGATTGAGAGAATCATCAATGACATCAATGCACCAGGTCCTCTCACGCGCTCAAAAGCTTCACATTTGTCAACTTTTGTGGGCATTTTGCGTTTGTCTCTATCATAGAGCACACCAAAGTTGATGAAACATTCATGGAATCTGAGTGGATTCAAGCTATGCAAGATGAATTGCATCAATTCGAGCTAAACAATGTGTGGGAGCTTGTCAAGTGACCAGAACCACGCTAGCACAATATCATCGACACGAAATGGATCTACCGCAACAAACAATATGAAAATGGCCTTGTGGTGAGGAATAAGGCTCGTATTGTAGATCAAGGCTACACACATGTTGAAGTAATTGATTTTGATGAAACTTTTGCACCTGTTGCTAGACTTGAGGCTATTCGCATATTGCTTGCTTATGCTAACCATCATAATATCATGTTACATCAAATGGATGTGAAAATTGCATTCCTCAATGGTAAGCTTGAGGAAGAAGTATATGTTGCTCAACCACCAGGTTTTGAGGATCCAAAATTTCCAGATCACGTCTATAGACTCAACAAGGCCCTCTATGTCCTCAAGCAAGCACCTCAGGCATGGTATGATACATTGAAGGAATTCCTCATGAAGAAAGGCTTCAAAGCCGATTCACTTGACCTAACTCTTTTCACCAAAGCATATGATAATGAATTATTCGCGCGCCAAATATATTTTGATGATATTCTCTTTGGCTGTACTAACCAACGTTACAGTGACGAATTTGCCTATATGATGAGTGAGGAATATCAAATGTCCATGATGGGAGAGTTGAAATTCTTCTTAGCCTTCGTCAACAACACAATGGCATATTCATATCCCATGAGAAATACCGCAAGGATGTGTTGAGGAAATTTGGCATGCAAGATTGCAAAGGTGTCAAAATCCCTATGCCCACAAATGGCCATCTATGCACCGATGAAAATGGTAAAGACTTCGATCAAAAAGTATACCGCTCCATGATTGGCTCTTTATTGTATGTATGTGCATCTAGGCCGGATATTATCCTTAGTGTTTGCTTGTGTGCCCGATTTCAAGCTACACCGGAGGAATCACACCATAAGGCTGTGAAGCATATTCTTCGATATCTAGCTCACACTCCAACACTTGGATTATTGTATCCCAAGGGCTCTTCTTTGGATCTCATTGGATATTCAGACTCTGACTATGTTGGTGATCGGGTGGACCGCAAGACAACATTAGGAACATGTCATTTCCTTGGACGATCCTTGGTATGTTGGTCCTCGAAGAAGTAGAACTGCGTATCACTCTCTACCGCTGAAGCTGAGTACATTGCAGCTGGATCTTGCTGTGCTCAATTGCTATGGATGAAGCAAACCCTCAAGGACTATGGCATCAACGTGAAGAATGTGCCACTCTACTGCGACAATGAGAGTGCTATCAAGATTGCTCACAACCCAGTTCAACACTCGAAGACAAAGCACATCCAGATTCGTCATCATTTTCTTTGTGACCATGTGTTGAAGGGCGACATCTCCATCGACCACGGGAATACTAAAGATCAGCTGGCCGATATCTTCACAAAGCCCTTGGATGAGAAGAGATTTAGCAAGTTGCGGTGTGAGCTAAATATCTTAGAATCTTCGAATGTTCTTTGAAAAGGACACACATCCTAACACTTATGCCAAATTGATGACTTTGATGTGCAACACACGAAGTAACGTTTTTCTTCAATCAATGAAGACTAACCTTCTAAGTGTGAAGAAATTAATGAAGAAGTTGATTCCCAGAACCCTACGACAATTGTACGCGGTGTCTGAAATCATCATTCTTATATGGTGGGTTACGCCACCAACCAAAGTTGAAAATCTTCAATTTGAGTAATTTTGCAATTTCTTCAGTCTTTGCGACGTTGTTCTTCATTGCTATATATATTATGAGTTTTTCATGTCCTATATAGCATTCACTTATAGCTAATCCTTCAAGTTGATTTTTCATCTAAGTGAATGTGATCGGACCCGTCCCCCCTATATGCTAAACTCAACCCAGTCCGTTCACAAATTCTTCATGTGCGTTCTATTTGAAACCCGTTCAAAATCTTCACTGTGTCCTTGACAGCTGAAGAATTTGTGAACGGAACGTTAAAATTTTCATATCTAATTTTTCGGCTTTTGCTGCTCAAATCCTTCCGCATCCCACGACAGGATTAAACAACTCACCCACGATCTCACACAATCTCCACCTCTCAGTATGTGGGTGACACATGTTGCTAGGGTAGAAAGGGTTAGGGGCACGTTTGTCCAAATTCCTCAGACGAATGGTTTTTCACTTTGTTATAAATACCCCTCCCCTTTCACCTCAGCTCATTTACTTCGCTCAACCTCTCTCTCCTCCGCTCGAGCTCTCTGACCTAGCACAGCCGCTAATTTCCATCATCGCCGGTGAGGAAGAGCTTAGTTGCCTCGACCTCGTCGCCATTGTACTCGCGCCGGCCGTGGAAATCTTCACCTCCATCGCCACTGTAGTTGCCTTCCTACGCCAAGTTAGGGCATGGAAGATCTAAACGGACGAACTTCCACAGTTCATCTCACAGTTCATCGTGTTCTTCGTCAAGGGTAAATAAAGCTTGCTTTTACTACCCTTGTTGATTCTGATGATTTACACAAAATCTTCAAAAGGTGTTTATTCATCAACCTTCATATTCTTAAACACCACAGTTGCATATGTTCTTGATCTATCTCTATAGGATGTACTTTTCTTCAAGATTCCTCAATTGTGTGGATTTCCAATCTATACAACTATGGGACCTAAGACAAGAACTCTTGGTCAAATTCCTCAAGACTCCCCTGGTCAAATTCCTCATACTTGATTCCTTTTAAAAAGAACTGAGAACGCATATGACCTCTTCAAATTCTTCACACCTATACGTTGTTCGCAAGTACACGTGTCTGCTACTGAATCTCTAGGTTCTGATCTACTTAACTCATTTGCAGCGTTCCTCGAAGAAAAGATGCATACTTCTTCAGAGACATCCATTGTTCAGAATCCTCAGCCGAAGACTATGTTCAGAATCCTCAAGAGGCCTGAAACTAAGACTATGTTTGAAATCCCTAAAGATATCTATGCAGAATATTGCACTCCTGATGAGGCCGGTCATGGGAAGAAGAATAAAAATCAGCGTATGGTGCGC
Organism: Aegilops speltoides; assembly: GCA_021437245.1. Classification (NCBI taxonomy): domain Eukaryota; kingdom Viridiplantae; phylum Streptophyta; class Magnoliopsida; order Poales; family Poaceae; genus Aegilops; species Aegilops speltoides. The sequence continues at coordinate 151,304,128 of CM038144.1, forward strand.
ATTCAGCGGATTGAACACAGATGGGCACAAGAATGGAGGAAATACCGCTATGTCACTCCTAAGTACATGAAGAAATTGCAGTAAATCCTCCATGCCCAAGACCTCCATTGGCACTAGGCCAAGAAGTTGACCCCTCTAGCATCAGAAGAGGTGAGGAATTTCCAAAGGAATGGGCCAAGCGCCAAAGGAAATTGGCCAAAGTAGCAAAGGAGGCAGTGAAGAAACTCGACGAAGATTCTGCTACTGCTGCTGCTGAAGCCTCTGCCAGTCAGCCCAATAAGTCTATGAAGAAGAAATCTACTATAAAGCCATCTTCTTCTGCTACGTCCTCATGGCTAAGCTCCTGAATGCCCTTAGGGCACAGCTCCTCAATGCCCTCATGGTCTTCTGCTCAAGCAAAGCTCTCAATGTTGAATATCGGGTTCCGGCAAAACCCTTAAGGTTTGAACTCTGGGGTGTGCACGAAGATCATCTCCCTACCGATCCACGTCCCAACGCTTCGCCGTGAATCTAAGGTACACGATGAACAACACAGGGGACACAAGATATATACTAGTTGGGGCCACCGTTGTGGTGTAATACCCTACTATAGTGTGTGGTGTGGTGGATTGCCTCTCGGGCTGATGATGAAAAGTACAGAGGAAGAACAGCCTCGCGAGGGGCGTTCTTGAGCTGGTGCGGTGTTCTACTTGGGATTGGTTCTATCATTGTTGGCTAGGTGAGAACTCGATCCCTTTCTACGGTGGTGGCTATCTCTCCTTATAGAGGCCCTGGTCCTCTTCCCAAATATTGAGAGGGAAGGGAGCCAACAACGGCCATTTTGAAGGGTAACAGCTAGTACAAGTTATCCTGACTAAAGTTGGTCTTCGATTTCCAAAGGCACTAGCGATGACGCCGTCTTGGTCTCCACGGTGACCTCCGTCCTGCCACACTTCTGGTCTTGTTCTCGTTGCACCGATATGGTAACCTTTACTTGATGCCTCGCTACTCCGCGCCTGTGCCTGTCCCCTTTGCACCAAAGAGGAAACGAGGACACTGCACAGGCTGGGGCCCGCCTGGTCTTGATCGTCATGGCTTGTGTCACGAGCACCTCGCGAGGTACTCCTCACCTTGATGTCTCCGCCTCCTCGCGAGCCTGCCTTGTGAGGACGCCCTTGGGGAAGCCTTGCATCGTCCGCCCCGCGAGTCTTGGCCCCTCGCGAGGGTCTTGAGCTTGGGTTGATGAAGACAGGCTGTGACACCCCGAAATTTTAACCTTGTTTTATTAATTAAATATTTGCCAGGAAACTTAAACTTTTATTTTTTGGATTTTCTTTTGATTTCAGAACCATTCTTTTCTTTATTTTTATGGAGATTTTACCCCAAGTGAAAACTTCCCAATTATATTATTGGACTTGTTTACCCTCTCAATAAAAACATTTCTTTTATCAGTAGATTTATTTGCTCAATTATTTTTCCATGAGCCTTATTTCTTTGAAAATGATTTTTATAAGTTTCAGGGCCTCTTTTGCACTACAACCCTTTGATGAACTTTTTTAAAAATCCCACCAAAATTTGGGGATGACATATGATGTCCCTAAATCACTTTTATGCAAAAATATTCCTTAGTCATTTGGAGATTTTGAGTTTTACCACAAGTTTTTAAATCTGGTCAAATTGCCCTTTTGCACTGCAACCTATTTAAATACTTATTTAAAACTTCCACCAAAATTAGGGGAGGTCTGTAGGAGTATATTATTCATCTTTATGCAAAAACCCAGTTATGTCCTTTGAAAAATTTGAGTGACTCAACCTCATTTTCATTCTGGTCCAACTTGATGATTTGTACTGCAACCATATTTTAACTTGCTCCTTTACCCATGATTCTTTTTCCTGCTTATAGACCACCATGCAAAACCCTTAAGTCTAGGAGAGTGGACCCATTGGAGGATTTTAAGTGCATGCATTCATGCCTTTTTCTTTCTGTCCAAAACTGAAGATTTGCAAAACTTGCACTAGCAAGTTTATGGTTTTTCCCAAATGACCTTGCCATCCTCACCTTCATCTAAAGAGACTAGGATCTGGAGATTTTGGCCACACCAAGAGTTACCTAGATGCCCATGGAATTTTGTCAAACACCCTATGAGCATGGCCAGTTTGGGCATGAACTTTTAGTTTGCACTGTGAGCTTGACCCACTGACCCAGCAACCTTGTCCACTAAACTCCTAGGTGCCTATAACCTAGCCCTGCTAATTGCCAGCCTCACCCACGCCCTCTAACCCACGAGTCGCCGCGTCCCACTGCTGCTCCCCCGCGCCCATTCTGGCCCCTCCCCTTTCCCAGTCAACACACCCGACTCCTCCCTCTCCGCAGGGCCACCTGGCCCCCTCCTAGCGCCCTACAGCGCCGCCACCGCAAGCCGCCACCGCCGCCCCAACAACCTCTGCCCTGGTCGGCGCCGCCCGAGCCACGCCAACGCGCTAGCTCGCTCGTGGAACAGCCCGAGCTCATCCACTAGCTCGTCAGCTAGCACCCGTCGCCGCCACGTTGCCCTGTCCACTACAGAATAACGATCGCCGACGATCCTATCCAGGGCCGCTGCGAACCGACCTAGCCGGACTATAAGTAGGGGCCCCCGAGCTCGTCCAGCCACTCAGGCAGCCTCGGACCATCCCCTCGAAGCCCCCACGGCCAGTAATCGTCGGGGGAGAGCCTTCTCCCCCTTCTCCGGCCACCTCGGCCACCGCCACGTCCCAGCCCCGTTCGTCGCAACCAGGGCCCCCCTGCCCATCCAACACCACCACTCTACTCCCCTCAACCGTGCGGACCTGCCCAGCCTCTCAATCGTGATCGGGAACCACAGTAGAACACAACCCCAAACCCACCCGAAGCCTCCTCCGCCGCGGAGCTCGCAGCCGGCGACTCCCTCCACCCCTGCCGACCCAGCAACCACGGGGAGGTCCGCCCTAAGCTGGCGGATCCATCCCTACCCTCGGATGCCCTCGAGGAGCCGTCGTTCACCAGCGAAGATCGCTGGATCTCCGCCTCCGTTTGGCCAAAGGAGAGGGAAGGCGGGAGAGACCGGTCAATCCTGACTAGTGGGCCCCCTGGACCCACTGTTAGTGACCCCGCACCGGTCCACGTGGTTTAAGTGAATGCGTAAAAGCAAAGTACGTCTACGATGTGTACTCTTTCCGAAATGTTTTTCTTTTTTCAGTTTTATTTTAAAAACAGAAAGTTGACTAAACTTTGACTGGCTATATCTTTTAAAATAAAACTCCAAATGAGTTGATTCTTTTTCCTACCTCTCTCAAATATTGTCTAGTTTATTTTTAGATTTATTTGAAAAAATTTCAGACAACGTTTTTGCACTGTTTTGAAACTATGGGTTAATTTGAATAATTTCAAAAATAGGTTTTTGAAGTAGAAGTCAACTTTCAAAAGGCACACCCCACTTGCATACTCTCGAAGGCAAGCATTCTGAACCCTGGCATAATATTGTGTGTATTATCCGACACGGTTAAAATACCACCTCGACACGGAGTATCTGTAATTTTATGTGATGATATGTTCAAACTCATGAGTGCATATTGATAATTTCATGCTATTGGAGTTTGATATGTTTGGGATAGTAGTCACCATCATATGCCTTTCATGCCTACCAGGAGGAAGTAGGGAGAGCCTCTGTCTTGGGTAGACATGAGCTTGTCTCCGGTCTTCGTTGAGACGGTTGTGTTCGGTACGGCAAAGTGAGGCACGACGAGTGGTGACTTTGTCTGTTGATTGAAACGTATTTGTTATGCTAACCATGCAGGAAATACTTAAACCTCCTGAGTTGACCATAGATCGAGTCTTATTCCGGTAATCCCCATACTTGTTTCGTACTACCACTTGTTCCTGCCACAGGTAGGGTACGGTTTAGTAACTTGTCAACCCCTTTCCTAGCACACACCGTACAGAGAGGCCATGGTGGAAGATACTGGAGGACTCCGGTAGGCATGCCACCTGGTCCGGGGGCATGGGTGTATTCGGTTGTAGCTGAAGGGGGTAGCTCCCCTAGTTTGTGCGCGGTATAAATTTTGTGATCCCATGCTAATCGAGGTTGTAGCCTCCCCGCTTAGAGTTTTGCTTGACAGGTGTCGTGGGTGATTCCTGACACCGGTTAGTTAGGCTGGTGTGTGTGGTCAGGTGTGTTTTCAATTAAAAGACCATAGACGGAATTAGTCCCGATGGACTAAAGGAATCCGTTACTCGTGGGTAAAGAGTACACCCTCTGCAGAGATGAAATCTATTTGAATAGACGTGTGCATGGTTAAGGACTGCAGTCTGGGATGGGTCAAGTGTCGGACTTAGTGTCGGTCTTCAGAGGAGAAACTGCTAAACCTGAACATGGATCATGACTTCTGATTGGTGTTGAGTATGATGATTATTATTATGGACTAACCCTTTATGTTATTTGAATTATTCAGTATCCCTGGGACGGTTCTACCTCCTGGATATTCACTGTGATTGTTTTCTTATCGGCCCTTTATGTGGTGTCGCTGAGACGCTCGACCCCTAAATTGTCCCATTCACAAGCGTGCGAAGGAAGACTCCGTCCCCTTTTCTATAAAAAGGGCACGCTAGCCTCAAGACAGCATAGCACAAACTCTTTCCCCAAACCGAGCTATAATGCCTGGCCCCGTCGTGCACAATGAGACCATAGCAACAAACCTTGGAGGTTTTGTGACCGTGCTCTCGAACCTCACCCGCCGTGCCTTTGCATTAGAAGAGCCCCAAGAATATGTGGTGTACCAAGGACCCATGAGCGGTGAAAGCCGTCAATTCTGGGCCACCGTGCACATCTATGGTTGGGGTCTATCTCAAGAACGCCCCTATAGGTTCACCGAAAGGACAACTTCCTTTGAGCCACAAGCCATCCAACAAGCTGCTCGAGAGGTTGTAGTTCAACTCCGGCACTTGTCGCCCAGAATTAACTGTCGCTCGTTCTACCACTACCCAAGCCGTGACGGGTATGGTAGGCCACCCGAGGTTGCCAACGGAGATCACGAGACGGATCTTGCTTTGTTGCATCTAGTGCGCTATGTAAGTGCACTAGAGGATCTGTTCGATCAAATCACTCCTGATCTGATCGCAGCTCGTGGAGAACTGATCCACCGAGCCCCGGCAAGAGGAGAAGATGAGCCCAACACCGACAACCAAGTCGTGCTATTCGGACAACCGAACGAGTCCTTGAGGTCAGCCCCAGTCATCGACCAAAACACCTTGATGACCCCAGAAGTGCTTTGTCACCTTTTGGGATCACGCTCCAGCGGGACTGTGGCCACCAATCACCGAGATGGTCATCATCGCTACCCCGACCCTGCAGTACCTCAACCCCCTCCAACTAATCCCGACGGTGAAAACCGTGGAGAAGCCTCGACGTCCACAAGGCAAGCCCACTTAGATATTAACGAGGTAGACCGAGTCACTCGAGCAGTACCAAGTCTTAGTATGTCCTCGCCTTGTAACTGTGTGATCATGTATCCTCGTAATTAAATGTTGTTGCTTGTGCAACCTATTTTAAATAGTAGTCATGCGTGAGTATGTTGATGTGCGATTGCATTTTTAATCTCGGGCGTAGCTGCCAAAAACCAACCCACAACGACACAAAGTTTGTGTTATGAGTAAACTGTTTGGTTTCAGCTAATAACAGTAATATTTTCAAAACAACTCTTAACAAATCTCGAGGATGAGATTTTTCTTAAGGGGGGTAGTGTTGTGACACCCTGAAGTTTTAACCTTGTTTTATTAATTAATTTTTTGCCAGGAAACTTAAACTTTTATTTTCTGGATTTTCTTTTGATTTCAGAACCATTCTTTTCTTTATTTTTATTGAGTTTTTACCCCAAGTGAAAACTTCCCAATTATATTATTTGACTTGTTTACCCTCTCAAGAAAAACATTTCTTTTATCAGTAGATTTATTTGCATAATTATTTTTCCGTGAGCCTTATTTCTTTAAAAATGATTTTTGTAAGTTTCAGGCCTCTTTTGCACTACAACCCGTTGAGGAATTTTTTAAAAAATCCCACCAAGATTTGGGGATGACATATGATTTCCCTAAATCACTTTTATGCAAAAATATTCCTTAGTCATTTGGAGATTTTTAGTTTTACCACAAGTTTTTAAATCTGGTCAAATTTCACTTTTGCACTTCAACCTATTTAAATACTTCTTTAAAACATCCACCAAAATTAGGGGAGGTCAGTAGGAGTATATTATTCATCTTTATGCAAAAACCCAGTTATGTCCATTGAAAAATTTGAGTGAATCAACCTCATTTTCATTCTGGTCCAACTTGATGATTTGTACTGCAACCATATTTTAACTTGCTCCTTTACCCATGATTCTTTTTCCTGCTTATAGACCACCCTGCAAAACCCTTAAGTCTAGGAGAGTGGACCCATTGGAGGATTTTAAGTGCATCCAATCATGCCTTTTTCTTTCTGTCCAAAATTGAATATTTGCAAAACTTGCACTAGTAAGTTAATGGTTTTGCCCAAATGACCTTGCCATCCTCACCTTCATCTAAAGAGACTAGGATCTGGAGATTTTGGCCACCCCAAGAGTTACCTAGATACCCATGGCATTTTGTCAGACACCCTGTGAGCATGGCCAGTTTGGGCATGAACTTTTAGTTTGCACTGTGAGCTTGACCCACTGACCCAGCAACCTTGTCCACTAAAATCCTAGATGCCTATAACCTAGCCCTGCTAATTGCCAGCCTCACCCATGCTCTCTAATCCACGCTGGCATTTCGCCGAGCACCTGGCGAGCATGCTCTAGGCGCGGCCAGAGAGCGCGATTTGCATGTGCGTTCGCACGAGTCGCCGCGTCCCACTGCCGCTACCCCGCGCCCGTTCTGGCCCCTCCCTTCTCCCAATCAACGCACCCGACTCCTCCCTCACCGTAGGGCCGCCTGGCCCCCTCCTGGCGCCCTATAGCGCCGCCACCGCAAGCTGCCACCGCCACCCCGACAACCTATGCCCTGGTCGGCACCGCCCGAGCCACGCCAACGCGCCCACTAGCTCGTCAGCTAGCACCCGTCGCCGCCACGTTGCCCTGTCCACTACAGAACAGCGGTCGCCGACGATCCTATCCACGGCCGCTGGGAACAGACCTAGTCGGACTATAAGTAGGGGCCCCCGAGCTCGTCCAGCCACTCAGGCAGCCTCGGACCATCCCCTCGAAGCCCCACGGCCAGTAATCATCGGGGGAGAGCCTTCTCCCCCGTCTCCGTCCAGCTCGGCCACCGCCACGTCACAGCCCCGTTCGTCGCAACCAGGGCCCCCTACCCGTCCAACACCACCACTCTACTCCCCTCCACCGTGCGGAGCTGCCTAGCCTCTCAATCGTGATCGGGAACCACCGTAGAACACAACCCCAAAGCCACTCGAAGCCTCCTCCGTCGTGGAGCTCGCCGCCGGCAACTCCCTCCACCCCCGCTGACCCAGCAACCACGGGGAGGTCCGCCCTGAGCTGGCGGATCCATCCCTGCCCTCGGATGACCTCGAGGAGCCGTCGTTCGCCAGCGAAGATCGCCGGATCTCCGCATCCGTTCGGCCAAAGGAGAGGGAAGGCAGGAGAGACCGGTCAAACCTGACCAAGGGCCCCTGACCCACTGCCGGTGACCCCAAGACCGTCCACGTGGTTTAAGTGAATGCGTAAAAGCAAAGTACGTCTTCGATGTCAACTCTTTCCGAAACGTTTTTCTTTTTTCAGTTTTATTTTAAAAACAGAAAGTTGACTAAACTTTGACTGACTATATCTTTTAAAATAAAACTCCAAATGAGTTGATTCTTTTTCCTACCTCTCTCAAATATTGTCTAGTTTATTTTCAGATTTATTTGAAAAAAATTCAGACAATGTTTTTGCACTGTTTTGAAACTATGGGTTAATTTGAATAATTGCAAAAATAGGTTTTTGAAGAAGAAGTCAACTTTCAAAAGGCACACCCCACTTGCATACTCTTGAAGGCAAGCATTCTGAACCCTGGCATAATATTGTGTGTATTATCCGACACGGTTAAAATACCACCTCGACACGGAGTATCCGTTATTTTATGTGATGATATGTTCAAACTCATGAGTGCATATTGATAACTTCATGCTATTGGAGTTTGATATGTTTGGGATAGTAGTCACCATCATATGCCTTTCATGCCTACCGGGAGGAAGTCGGGAGAGCCTCTGTCTTTGGTAGACACGAGCTTGTCTCCGGTCTTTGTTGAGACGGTTGTGTCCGGTACGGCAAAGTGAGGCATGAAGAATGGTGACTTTGTCTGTTGATTGAAACATATTTGTTATGCTAACCATGCAGGAAATACTTAAACCTCCTGAGTCGACCATAGATCGAGTCTTGTTCCGGTAATCCCGATACTTGTTTCGTACTACCACTTGTTCCTGCCACAGGTAGGGTACGGTTCAGTAAGTTGTCAACCCCTTTCCTAGCACACACCGTATAGAGAGGCCATGGTGGAAGATACCGGAGGACTCCGGTAGGCATGCCACCTGGTCCGGGGGCATGGGTGTTTTCGGTTGTAGCCGAAGCGGGTAGCTCCCCTAGTTTGTGCGCGGTATAAATTTTGTGATCCCATGCTAATCGAGGTTGTAGCCTCCCCACTTAGAGTTTTGCTTGACAAGTGTCGTGGGTGATTCCTGACACCGGTTAGTTAGACTGGTGTGTGCGGTCAGGTGCGTTTTCAATTAAAAGACCGTAGACGGAATTAGTCCCGATGGACTAAAGGAATCGGTTACTCGTGGGTAAAGAGTACACCATGTGCAGAGATTAAATCTATTCGAATAGCCAAGTGCATGGTTAAGGACTATAGTCTGGGATGGGTCAAGTGTCGGACTTAGTGTCGGTCTTCGGAGGAGAAACTACTAAACCAGAACATGGATCATGACTCGTGACTTGTGGTGAGTATGATGATTATTACTATGGACTAACCATTTATGTTATTTGAATTATTGAGTATCCCCGGGACGGTTCTACCTCCTGGATATTCACGGTGATTGTTTTCTTATAAGCCCTTTATGTGGTGTTGCTGAGACGCCCGACCGTGGCCTGCTTGTTATTTATTTAGCTTATAATTAAGCCCTATATGTGATGTCGCTGAGACGCCCGACTGTGGCCTGCTTGTTATTTATTTACTTTATAAGCCCCTTATGTGGTGTCGCTGAGATGCCCGACTGAGGCATGCTCGTCATTTACTATCCTTCCGAGGCATCGCTTCAGACACCCGATCGGTGCATTTTATTATTACTCTGTTATTGCATATTCATGTTATATACAAATAACCTGCTTGCATGCATCGGGATTTTTATGACTGACGTTGTGATCATAGAATATTTTAGAGCATGATTACCATTTGTTATATTATACCCAGAAATTATAATGTTTATGTAGTACATTCAAAGTACTCACCGCTTGTCCTCGCTATTGTCTTGGCCAGATTTCTTGCATGGAGAGGAGCGACGTGATGACAGCTCCGGAACCTAAGCAATGGTGATAGCAGCCTCACGAAGATAGGAGTTAACCTGGTCAGCTGTTCCTGTGGGAAATGGAGTCCCATAGACGCTGATGATCCACAAACCGCTTCCGCCATCAACCACTAGAAACCATTTGTTGTACTCATTGGCCAGAATGGTCTTGTACAACATATTTTGTATTTTTCTTGGAATTTCTGTATCAAGTTGGTGCCTCATCAGCTAACAGCAATCCTGGGGCTGGTGAGCACAAGGGCCATTTTCTGGAAAGCAATATCCCGAAAACCCGGTCCTAACACGGGCCGTGCTGGGCCACCGCTTGAGCCACGCCGCAGGCCGCAGGTAGGCAAGTCTGGGGACCCCTGTTCCCAAAACGCCGACAGTAGCTCCCGGGCCCAAGGCACGCTCGGACTTGGCTTAGAGCGAAGCGAAAGGGCAAGTGTGGAGCGCCGCAGGCCCCCAACAGCCTGCGGCCTTGGTCGCCACGTGGCGGTTGATTGGACGTGGGCGTCTCCGCTTCCCCACACCGCCTTGACAACTGTCCGATTTGACGAGTCCCTACTGCATGCAAAAAGAGTCATGATTACCCGCGATCGTGGAGGCCGACGGTTGGCCTCCTCTGGACCATAAGTACGGAGAGGCGCGAGCCCCGTAGTCCATCTCTTCTTGCTCTGCCCGCTTCTTATTCCTCGCTCCTCTCCGTCTTGCCGCCAATGGCACCGATCCACCGGTTCTCAGTCGAGGAGAAAGGAAAGCCCCCCTGAGAGGGGACTGACCCGCTCCCGCCGAAGAAACGACCGGTCCCTCAACGCCGCAATGAGGTTGCACGGACGGAGATGTCGAGGCCTTGGTACCAGCGGCCACCTCCCCAGTTTCCGCTCCCTCTATACGCCCGGGCCGAGGGCCCCAGAGAAGAAGACGCCGAGCAGCGCCGCCCGCGCCGCCGCCGCCACTGACTCCTCTCGTGAGCTCGTACTCCATGCCGTCATGCCTCCAAGATCTTGGATCCGCTTTCCTCCTTCCTTTCCCTTCGAGATGCCGCCGAGGGGACCTCTCGAGCTTTGGCTGCAGCACGCCGACTGTGGTACCCCGGCGACCGGAGCGGAGGTTGAAGTCGTCGCTCCGAGAAAAGTCTACATGACCCAGGGCTGGGGCGACATCGCCCGGGTCTGCCGGACTGGAGGTGCCCTCGTGATTCAATTCGAATACGATCGCCCCTCCTTGATGCTCTTTAAGGTCTTCGATGCAGGAGGCCGCCGGCTGGAGTGCTGCCCCAGAGGAGGTAGCCAGGACGTCATTGTGGCAAGGGCCAGACCTGCCACCCGCTTCCCCAACGGCTCCTCTGACAGCAACGGAGATGCTTGGGAGTCCAGCGACTCTCCCGAGCTCTTCGTGACTCCGGAGACGAGCGATAACAGCTACGTGACCTGGAGCTCACGTCATGCTTGGAGCAAGGCAGCTGCATCAGGCCGCCGGCGCGGCTGATCTGGATGGGGTTAGCGTCGGCCATGAGGGCGCGCGTAGTGAAGGCTCCTTAGGATTCACGTCTGTTGTTCCCTGCGAAGGATCAAGGAGATACCCCGTGGGGGCATGTAAATTGTCTGCAATGTCTTTTGTTGATATTATCCTTATTATGAAGTGGCGCAAAATGCCTGTCATGTCTCGGCTCGGTTCCCCCTTTGTAACCTCGCGACGACTTGGTGCTCTACGCTGATAGGTCCCGGTCCCCAGGCACGCTTCAGCCGTCGCTGGTATGCCAGGTCGCGATGCCGTGGTCAAGGCCAGGAGGTGAGCGGCCCGAGGTCCACTAAGAGCCCCCGAGGCGCGATGCTCAGGAGGTCCCCTTTAACGCTCAAGCAGTCGGCAAAAGGTGAGAAAGGAAGGCGACGTCTCCGTCACAGGGCCGCATTAGATGGGGGATTTGGTGTCGCGTCAATTAGTTTTTCAAGGTGCGAGACTTATCTCGAAATCATGGAGCCGTTCCTCCACGAGGTGCCGGACTTGCGCGTCAGCAACTGGATTGTAGCTGGGTTGGGACCTCGCGAGCTTCCCTTATCTTCCCCACACTTTCCTTTATGCTCTACGTCCTCAGGTCCCGGCCCTCTAGCGAGCTCATCCACCATTGGTATGTCAGGCCACGATGACATGGACAAGGCCAGGGGGTGAGGGATGGAGAGCCAGTAAGAGCTCCTGAGTCACGATGCTCAGGCGCCCCCCTTTTAACGTGCAAGCGGATTGCGCGGGCAAGAGAGAGAGAGAGAGAGCTCGCGATGCCTCCCGCTTTAGGCCCCAGGAAGTCCCTATAAACTGTCGGGGCGGCTCTCTGTGCGGCCACGAGCACCTATGGGGCACGGGGGCCCCTTCTCTAGTCCGGCGAGGGAGCGGGGCGGCTGTGAGCAGATCGAGGCCGAGCTGGGAGACGGGCGATTTACCCAGCCGGGATCTCCGGGAGATAAAACCCCATGCTGCTTTTGTACTTGTATTTGATCTTGCTCGAGAGCGAGCGTATGGTGGTGTTGTGGGTGTCGACGGACCGAACCCCTTCTACGTCATGCATGGGCCTTCCTTTATAGTCTCAAGGGGCATCCACAGTGACAGCAGAAGAAGAGGGGGTAGAAAGGTAAAATCGCAGGTTGGTACAACAAAGACCAACAAGGTTCCCTACCTAACACCGACGGCTGGGGACAAGGGCATTTAATGCCCGTCCGCCGCCCCAACAAAGGCAAAGAAACGACCATAGGTGAGCCACCGCTGCCACGATGGCGCTCTGCTGCCTTCACTTGCCACTGCCTGCATGGCTGCGCGTAACGCCGCCACGCGCCTGGACGGCCCTGGGGTGACACGTCGCTGGGTGCGCTGGACTTTGGGTGGCTGCCTTGCCGCGGCAAGTGCCTTGCCGCGGCCCTTCTCTTGTCGTGCCGGCAAGCTTGCTGGCCGTCGGGCCTTGTCGGGGCGCCGAGCGCCGCGCAAGTCTTCCGAGATGCCTTGGTCAGCCTTCCCGCAAGCTCCTCTTGCCGGGCCTTCGCTTTCTCGCTTGATACTTTGTTCTTGAATGGTAGTAGTAGGTATGATGGAGGGTCTTGGCGGGCGCCAAGAAGTCTTGCTGCTGGTGCATGATTGCCTGCAGACAAGTTTGGGGTACTAAGGTACCCCTACTTTAGCTACACCGACAGAGCCCCCGGCCTGGGTCATACACGGTGCTTGGCGTTGTTGGGCCAGGCCCAAAACAAGGCAGGCGTCCGCGCCCGGCCCACTCAAAATCGGACCCGTGCTCACCGCGCTCTCAAGAACGGCACGCCGATTGCGGCGTGGTGAGGCGTGGGAGATATTCAAAGCGTTCACCCCCGTGATTATGGGGCAGGTAAGGTCACTTCATCTGCCGCCTCGGCTTCGCCTCCCCGCCACGCGGCTCCCATGCGCGTGGGGTCGTGGGCGGCGAAGGTGGGAAACCAAGCGGTCACGGGCGGAGATGGGGGCGGCCTGCCTCCTCTGCCTCTCTCGCCTGATTGGTTGAGCGGGCGGCCGAGCCCCACCTCGCTCCTTGTAAAGGCGGAAGGAGTGCAAAATCCGCACTTCCCTTTCTTCTTATTTCTTCATCTTCGCTATTCTTCCTCCCATCTGCCATGGAGGGAGGGAACCCCGTCCTTCGCCGGTGGCGGCAAGGGTGGCCACCAGTAGCGCCCCCTATCTCCCGGCTCGTGGGCGCGGAGCCAGCCACGAGGGGAAGAGGGAGGGGCGAGGCCGTGGGCAGGTCGAGGACGTGGTCAAAGTACTCGGAGAGGCGGTTGGGGTGGTGCGCCACCTCCATCTCCGCCGCAGCTCCTCTCGAGGCGGTCCACACCGGGATGACCCTGGGAGTTCTTCATCAAGCTGCGCTGGCCTCGTCGCCGCCTCCGCTTCGGCCCGTTCATGAAGCGATGGAGCCGGATCCGCCCGAGATGCTGGAGTTGCGCATGAGGGGCTGCGGGATTAGCGGCACTCGGGTTAGTGTCGTATCCCCAGCCCCCGGCGTGATGTTCTTTGATCGAGGGTGGAAGACGTTCGCCCGCATCCACAGCTTGACGGCGGGGTTTACCCTCCATTTTAAGTTAATGGAGGGCGACCTTCTCGCCGTCAAGGTCTTCGGGGACTCCGGCACCCGGGTGAGATGCTGCGTGGATAGCTCCTCCGATAGCGAAGACTCCCCCTCGAGCGAGAGTGACGAGGAGGGGAGCGACAGCGACGACGACGGCGGCGGTGAGTCCGACTAGTCGTCGGTTGTCGCCTCGTGCGCCACCGGCGACCCCATCATCCGGGTCGCCGGCCTTCTGAACTCCCCGGGCCGCCTCCTTGGGCGGCAAGCGTAGAGGCTGTGGAAGAGGAAGAGGGTGGCGGCAAGGTCGTCAATCGAGTACGAGGGCGAGGCGCCTCGACAGCAGGCCGACGCCCCGCCGCCCCATCTTCGAGCTCGCCTCCGGCGCCTCGCCTCCGCCAAGCTCCCCGCCGCCCCGGAAGTTCTCTTGGTGTCTTCGGCACCAGAGCTCACCTAGGCGCCTTTGCCTCCCCGGCAAGCTTCTCTTGCCGGGCCTCTTGACCTACCTCTGAAGAGAGAAACAGGAGAGGGATTATGGGCATCTTCATCTTTTAATTTGTAAGCCTTCGGGCCTTAGGTGCATTTAGAATCTGTAATCCTCTCTATCATGTTTTTCATCCTCTATGGACTTGTACTAAACTGGGATGTTTTTTAATGAATGGAGGGGATTGCTTGCCGGATTATGCCCTTTACTTGATTTTGTGCCTTGTACGTTTTTACCCTATGCTTCTAGGGAACTTCCCGGCGCTAACACACTTGCTGAGTGCGGAACATCAGCAGCCTGCTGGCGGTGTTGTTTCCGTCAAGAAACCTTGTCGGGCCAGTTGCAGCGGGCTTGTATTGTTGAGCGGACTCGGAAACAAATCAAGGGCGCAACTTGGCCACGACTCGGCTCCTCCGCGCACAGGTTTTTCGTACAAGGTACGCTCGTTCGAGGACGTTAGCCAGATTCCCCGTCCCACGAGGATGCATGACGAGGATGAAAACTTATCGATACCGCAGCCCCCTGCGACTCTGGTCCACCGGGATGAATCTTGGCGTTTGCAGCCCCCGGCAATTCTGGCTCCGCCGAGACCTAGGTGCCGTGCGCCTTTCCTTGCCCTTGCCGCTGACGCTGCGGCCTCCGGGATCTGGCACGCCGCGAAGGAACTTCGCACTTGCAGCCCCCAAGAAACCAGCTTGTCGGGCCCTGCAGCGTAGCGCGCTTCCAGTTTTTCCTTGGCGCTGTTATTATGGTCATGAAAATATCTGAGACAGCGTCGTAGTAAGTTACTCTTTCGTGGCGTGACAGTTGGGCAACGCAATGCCATGCTCCGCCCTTCGTATGTTTACACTCTACGCTTTTTAGGGGACTTGCCGGTGCATACACACTTGCTGAGTGCGGAACATCAGCAGCCCGCTGGCGGTGTTTCCTCCGGCAAGAAACCTCGTCGGGCTAGTTGCAATGCACTTTCATTGTCGAGCGGACTCGAGAGCAAGTCAAGGGTGCAATTCAGCCGCGAGTTAGCTCCTCTGCGCACAAGTTTTTCATACGAAGGACGTCCCACGGCAAGGCTTGCTATGTTATGTCCTCTACTTCATTACATCCCTTGTACGTTTTCTCTCTTTTTTTTACCCTACGATTCTAGGGAACTTGCCGACGCTAACACACTTGCTGAGTGCGGAACATCAGCAGCCTGCTGGCGGTGTTGTTTCCGGCAAGAAACCTTCTCGGGCCAGTTGCAGCGCACTTGCATTGTTGAGCGGACTCGGAAACAAAGCAAGGACCCAACTTAACCACGAGTTGGTTCCTCCGTGCACAGGTTTTTCGTACAAGGGACGAACGTTCGAGGAGTATAACATAAAAGCTTAAAACTGAAAAGTGCTCTTTATTCAAGCTTGGGCGACTTAGCTTTTCCGTCTTCTGTGATCCGGCGAGGCCGCACTTCTCCCTTGACTTCCTCCCTTGTATGTTTTCGCCCTCACGCTTTCAGGGAACCCGCCGGTGCAAACACACTTGCCGAGTGCAGGACATCAGCAGCCCGCTGGCGGTGTTGCCTCCGGCAGGAAGAACTCGTCGGGCTGGTTGCAGCGCGCTTTCATCGTCGAGCGGACTCGAAACAGATCAAGGGTGCAACTTAGCCACGATTCAACCCTTCTGCGCGCAGGTTCTTCATACAAGGTGCGGATTCTCAAGGAATACAATTCAAAAGCTCGAAACTGGACGCCTTCTTCGCCCTACCGGCCGGTGGAGCTCGATGGCGCATCCTCGACGGCAGCGCGGCACTCCGAAGAGGCGTGCTTGCCGGAGCAGGCACCAGAGCTGTTCTTGCCGGGCTTAGTCTTTGGTAGATCTGCCTTTGTCTTCTTGCACTTGCCGGTGGAGCTCGATGGTGCGTCCTCGACGGCAAGCAAGAAGATTCGGGCGCTGCGCTTTGTCGAGTGGGCACCAGAGCTGCTCTTGCCGGACTTGGCTTCTTCTTCCCCCGGGGAGCTTCAACGGCGAGTGGCTTGCTCTCTGCCGTGGATGCTGCTTCCCGGTAGATCTGGTCGGTGCAGATAAGTGCATCCTTCTTGTCGCCTTGGATAGAGATGACACTTAACGGACCAGGCATCTTGAGCACATTGTATGCATAGTGAGAGGCTGCCATGAACTTGGCAAGCGCTGGTCGGCCGAGTATCCCATTGTAGGTTAATGGGATAACAACAACATCGAATGTGACCCTTTCTGTCCTGAAGTTCAGCTCAATGCCAAACGTTACCGGTAGCGTGATCTTCCCCTTGGGCTTGCTCCTTCCCGGACTTATCCCTTGAAAGGTACCAGTTTCTTCGAGCTCGCTGTCGGGGATCTAAAGCTTCTTGAGCACTGCGGAGGAAATCAGGTTCAGGCCGGCCCCGCCGTCAACCAACATCTTCGTGACCTTGAGGTTGCGGATTGTTGGTGAGACCAACATCGGCAAGCACCCAACTACAGTGATGCGATCAGGGTGGTCCTCAACGTCGAAGACGATGGGCGTGCCGAACCACTTCAGAGGCTTGCGTGCCTCGACGGACGGCTCCGCTGCATTTACCTCTCGCACCCACTGCTTGAGTTGGCGGTGCGAGGTGCGCAGAGAGGCACCGCCGTCGATGCACAACACCTCTGTTGCTTTCTGAAACTCTTGGTCATCAGTCTCATCTTCCTCCATCTCATCATCCTCATCTTCATCTTCGCTCTTGTCGCAGCCACGGGGAGGCCTGTCTCCTTGCTGCGGCTTGACCTTACCGCGGTGCCCTCCCCGGGCGGGAAGCTTCTTGCCGGATCATCTGCCACCTCCCTGGGCTCTCTCCTTATCGCGCGCCAGACTCAGCTTTCAGAGTTCCGCCATCCGCTCGACTTTCTTGCAGGTTTGGAGATCATGGCCCTTAGTGCGTGAATCTTACAATATCGCTTGCCGAGCCATCCGCTTGTCGGCGGCTACCACAGCCTCGCCCGAGTCATCGGCTTTGGCTTTGTTCGGAGCCGCCTCCGTTGTCGAATGCTCAACAGCTAGCACATCCTTAGACTTTCTTTCTGTTGTTCCGCCGGTTCTTCCTTGCCGTGCGGCATCCTCACTATCGCACCCTTCGCTCCCCGCAATCTCTCCGAATTTTCCTCCTCCTCAGCCCGGCACACTTGTCACCAGAGCATAGAGCTCACGACATCTCCGATCTTGCACATCACCATCTCCTCCCTCATCTCTGCGGTTAAGACGCTCGTGGAACGCAGCGATAATCTTCGGGCGGTGGACTTCGAGATATTGCGCTGCACTGCTGAATCTCTGTATGTACTTGCGCCAGGGCTCTCCTCCTTCGGATGAGCAAATGCAGATCGCTCTCGGCCATGGGTTTGTGGCCGCCCGTAAGGCGCCGACAAACTGGTGACATAGGTCCGCCCATGAAGAGATGGAGCCGTCCGGCAAGTGCATGAGCCAAGATCGGCGACGGGCTTGAGTACCGCCGGAAGTAGTTGGCGAGATCTTCGTGGCGCCCTCGCAGCTCGCACCGCGATGGTGTAGATGCCGAGGAACTCCGACGGATGTATCCTGCCATCATACTTCTCGCACGCTCGCTTGAAGTTCTTGGTTTTGGGCCACTGGACTTGCCGCAGCTCGTGGGTGAACGCAGGGCAACCTGCCGCGTACGGCAAATCGCTTGGTTTCCCTGGTGCATGCATATGCGAGTGCGAGCGTCTTCGTGCCGTCGTTCTTGGAGAACGTGGCGTTGATCTCGGCGAGTTCGCGGGTCCGATGACGCGGTGGAGTCGCTGTCGGGGTTGGTCCGACGAGCCGGCGATCTTGGCCTTCGGGGCTGGGAGTGTACGGAGGTGGCACCCCCAGCGGTCTTGTCGGCGTTGGCTTGTGCTTGGGCGCCTTGCCGGGGCCTTGATGCGCTCGGTTGCCGGGGCTTGTCGCCATTGGCGAAGCCGATGAGATCAGATATGGTCATCCTCCGCCGCCGATCTTGTGCGGCGCCGAGGGTAGTCCGTATAGCTGGGCTCGGGCCGCTTCTCTCTGCTGTCTTGGGTGGCGGTGGCGATTTAGCGCGAGGAACGGATGTGCTTGACTCCCAACCGATTGGGAGGTGCAACACCCCATCCGGCAATCAGATTGCTCGCGCCAAAGATGCGGGCGCAGCATGCTGACCTCGAGCGTCCCGCGACCCACCAGCTTGGCCTTGTTCCAACGCGAGCACGGTGCTAGGAGCACCGGTGCGTTGTCGACCTTGCCCCTCCTGGGAAGGGTGCGGTGTCTGCACGGTCGCCGACGCTTGTGGGGCCTTGTTTTTGGACCTGGTGACGACGTGAGTCCCACCGTCGGCGCCCGCTCCTCCGCCGGCGTCCACTCCACCGCCCGCTGGCTCCGGCGGTGGTGGCGGAATCGATGTAGATGGAGCCGCCACCTCTGAAGGCTTCTTCTTCGGTGGCATGTTGATGAAGACCTTGACGTAGCGCGCGCGGAGGCCGGATCAGATGCTCACGACCTCGACGCTGCCCCTACCGCGCGCTTAAAGATGTCGGGCGGCTCTGCAGGCGCCACGAGCACCTATGGGGCACGGGCCCTTCTAGTCCGGCGAGGAGCTGGGGCGCGCAGAGCAGATCGAGGCCGAGCGCGCGGGGGAGACGGGTGATTTTTTACCCAGCTTCGGGGCTCTCCGGGGAGATAAAACCCCTACTGCTGCTTTTGTACTTGTATTTGATCTTGCTCGAGAGCGCGAGCGTATGGTGGTGTTGTGGGTGTCGAATGCACCGAACCCCTTCTACGTGCGCATGGGCCTCCCTTCTATAGTCTGAAGGGGGCATCCACAGGTGGCAGCGTAAGAAGAGGGGGTAGAAAGGTAAAATCGCAGGTTGGTACAACAGTGACCAACAGTGCTCCCTACCTAACTCGACGGCAGGGACAAGGGCATTTAATGCCCGTCCGTCGCCCCAACAAAGGCAAAGAAACGATCGTTAGGTGAGCCACCGTTGCCACGATGGCGTCTCTGTCGACTTCACTTGCCACCGCCTCGCATGGCTGCGCGCAACGCCGCCACGCGCCTGGACGGCCCCTGGGACACGTCGCGGGTGCGCTGACTTGGTGGCGCTTTGCCGCTGCAAGTGCCTTGCGCGCCCTTCTTGTCGTGGCCGCAAGCTTGCGGCCGTCCGGGCCTTGCCGGGGCGCTTCCGGGGCGCGGCGGCAAGTCTTCTGGAGATGCCTTGGTCGGCCTTCCCGGCAAGCTCCTCTTGCCGGGGCCTTTGTTTTCACAGTTGATACTTTGTTCTTGAATGGTAGTAGTAGGTATGATGGAGGGTCTTGGCGGGCGCCCGGCAAGCCTTGCCGCGGGGTGCTGCGACTGCCCGTGCACAAGTTCGGGGTACTAAGGTGCCCCTACTTTAGTACACCAACATAAACCAACACGAGGAAAGCACGGGTTGCCATTACGATCGCCGGCCAGCCATTGGTTGCCACGAGAGAGTGGTGAGGGCATTGAGGGCCTGGTGAGGTGGCACTTGTGGGGCTGTCGTGAGCCAGAGCTCGACCACTCAGATTTGTCGATGTTGCAGGGACGGACCCATGCGCAAGTGCCGTGCCAGCGTGAGCGGCTCCAAAGGTAGGTGTCAATCGAGCAGGCGATTATCATAGGCAAGTTAAGCATGAAAGTCAAACAAGCTTAGATAGATGCAGAAAGGATACATGCGACTAGGTCAGGCCCGAGCGGCTTGGGGATGATGTAGCCCGAGGGGCGCCCCCAGCAAGGTAAATTGAAGACATAACAAAAAGGGATACATGCCGCAAGGACAGACCCACACGAGCTGGGAATAATGCAGCCTTGAGGGCGCTCCCAGCAAAAATGAAACTCGAAAGATGTCACCCGATACCATTGTAGATCGGGTGTCGAAGTAGCTGATGATGCGCTGAATGTGCGTTATATCGACTAGAGGGGGGGTGAATAGGCGATTTTTATGAATTCTTCACTGTGGAATTTGCTGGTGAGGAAATTCCTAAATGAAGAACTACTTGCAGCGGTGAAGACAATGATTTGGTAGACCAGTTCCAACTGCTGTCTCAGTTGTACATCTGGTTGGAGCGGCTGAGTATTTAAACTTCGAGATACCCAATCCGACACACAGTCCTCATCAGATTCTCCTTGAGCTAAGGTCACACAGACCTCGCCCAATCACTCATGATAAGTCTTCAGGTGACTTCTGAACCTTCACAAACTCGGTCACTCGGCGATCCAGAATTCCTCTTGGATGCTCTAGACCTTGACACCTAACCGTCTGGAAGAAGCACAGTCTTCAAAGGAAACAAGCGTCGGATCCACGCAGATCAATATCTTCAGTGATGCTCAATCACTTTGGGTTTGTAGGTGTAGGGTTTGGGTTTTCCTCACTCGATGATTTTTGCTCAAAGTCCTCGGAGGATGGGATGCTCTCAAATGACAAGTGGCAGTTTCTCTTGGAGCACCCAACCAGCTAGTGCTTGTCGGGGGAGGCTATTTATAGCCTAGGGAGCAGCCCGACATGATAATACATAAATGCCCTTGTCTGATATGACCGTTAGGTGGGTAGATATTTTGAACGTCACAAGATAGCACAAGAATAATGGAATTTTGACTATCAAAATCCTCGGGGCTATCATGTTCTCACTATGTAGGCAATTCACACCGGCGAATTTAACTCCTCAACAGAACAAATTCCTCAGAGACTGAAAAACTTCGTCTCTATCATCAAGAATATGACCGAATCAGTATGAGATTTCCAATGGCTTCACCGAAGGGATTGGTAGGTGTAGGATTTGGAGTTGAGCATCACATGGAAATTTTTCCTTAGTATTTCCTCGACCCGCTTTAACAGTATGGTGTTTCCTATGACTCAAGAAAGAGAAAATGAAACTACGAAAACAAGAGTCTTCACGCTTCATGTTCCTCGAATGATTGCCATGTCTTCAACGTCACACCAATTTCTTCACTTTCAAAGTCTTCGGAAATCCAAAGTCTTCAGTTGAAGAACTTCATTTTTAGGGGTCAACTTTCTCTGTAAATATCAAACTCCTCATAGACGTATAAACCTGTGTACACTCACAAACACATCAGTCCCTTAACCTATAAGTCTTCAATACACCAAAATCACTAAGGGGCACTAGATGAACTTACAATCTCCCCCTTATTGGTGATTGGTGACAATATAGGTTAAGTTTTCAACGGGGATAAACATATGAAGTGTAAATACTGATGTTGAGGAATTTGATTGCAAGATATAGAAGAACTCCCCCTGAAGATGTGCATAGTGAGGAATTTGCTTTTGAAGCAATGCACACTTGAAGAGTATAATCATGGAGATCTCCCCCTATATCTTGTAATTCATACACACATTTGATATATAATATGATGAATTTGAAATGCATGATGAAATATGGTGACTAATGTAATTCAGCATGCGTGCATTAACATTAATGAGGAATAAGCATGCAGAAGAACACAACAAAAATATCAGGCCACCATAGTGTTTAAGATTACAACTCGATCGAGCAAAGTCATCAGAAGAACGAGAGTTGTAACTTAGCAAAAAAAACGCCCATATAGGATAGACCCGCTTGAAGACTAACTCAAATTTCTCCCCATTTGTCATCGAATGACCAAAAGGGTTGAAACTGAGGACTAACACCCCTGAAGAATATCATGATGATGGAGGTGCGCCAGCGTTGTGTCAGGGTCTTGAGTCATTGTAGAGCCTGCTGCAGTGTCGTCCAAATCTTCATGCTCGCCCGTGGCGCGTGATGAAGAATATGCGCGTAGAAGTCATGTTGTGAAGAATAGAACCAAACTGACGCTTAACACGCTTGTGGTTTCGATCCACCTGGTGAAGACTTATAAGCAATTCACGGTCAGTCATCACACGAGGTGCAGTAGCTTGAGGACTTTACTTGGTAGCATTGGCAGCAGTATCATGAGTGGCAGAGTCATCATTGGTGGACTAAGATGCAACTTTGCGGAACTGACCATCCAATGGACGAATGCCTACATCAATAACAACTGGTGACTTGCCCTTCTCATCAGATGAGGAAATTGTCCGTTTGAGGACTTCAATAGGGGGCAAGTAGCTGAGGTGATTCTGAAAATCAGCCTTGTAGTTGAGTGAAGACCTTGTTCTGAGGAATCTCATGATCCACGGCGCGTAAGGCTTCAGCTCAAATGCTGAAAGTGCAACATTCGCCAGAGTCCTCATGAAGAAATCATGATAATTTATGGGGATGCCGTGCATGTTGTTGAAAAGTATATTCATCATCATTCCGATAATTTCTTCATCGGATGAGTCATGGCCTTTGATGGGACTCACGGTGTTCGTCAGAATGCGATAGATGGTTCTTGCCACATAGAGCAATTCCTTCACGAGGAATTTGGTCCTTGGGGCTTGAACCGGCTTCAGCGGCTCTTGAGCACTTGCATATAGTGATCAGTGAGTTCAGGCTCATCATACAGACATCAAGCACCGTCAGGTGGAGGACTAATTGGCAAGGCACAGAGCAATTCAGAGGCTGGTGCCTTGTAGTGAGTGTTTTCAGTCATCCAGTCCAACACCCACGAGTTGACGTCAGTGGCATCACCTGTGATATGCAGAGTTGCGTATAACTGAAGAATAAGCTCTTCATTCCAATAAACTATGTCAGAGTAGAATTTGAGCAAGCCAGCGTCATGAATCATGCTGAGGACTTGAGAGAAGCAAGGCATGGATTCCATGTCCACGTGAGGAATATGCTCATGATCGAAGACTTTGTCCTTGTTGAAGAGCACTGAGGAATAGAAGTTGGCCTGACTGGCAGTCCAGAAACGCTTCCTTCTAAGACGAGCGTTGTCATAGGGGTTGAATTCCGTGAAGAATTCATGCTTGCCGAAGAAATCATCAGCCTTGAATTTTTGCTTCTTGGAGAAAAGATCCTTTGGCTTGGGCTGAGGAGTGTCAGTCAATTGCAGCACCACCTCAAGAATTTCAGTCTCAGGTTCCTTAGGCTGAGGAATTTCAGGCTCTTCTGCAACTTCAGCCTGGGTCCTCAATTCTCCATTGACAATTTCTTCAGCACTAGTGGCTGGAATTTCTTCATGAACACTTGGGGTTGCATGAGGTTCTTCTGATCCCATTTGCACTTCAGTGGCAGCAGGGGACTAAGGAATAGCTTGGAGTGGAGTGAACATTGGAGAGTTGTGATGTTGACTGTCCCAAAATTCATCATTGAGCACAGGAGTGGTACAGCCAATGTCCACATCCTCATCTTCAATTTCTTCAACACCTGCCTCTTGACGAGAAGCGAGGCATAGGTGAGGAAATGACTGGGGTTGAAGGGATTTTATCCACTTCAATTTCTTCATCCAACTGCTCTGACGAAGCATCAGAAGGAGTTTCTTCATCAGAATCATCAGGAATCGCATAATCTTCACCAAAAGGAACAAGGTCCTTTGATGGCATTGAAGAGACTGGAATGACATCAATTGGATTGTCAATTGAACTGATCAGAGTCTTCATCTTCTTAGGAGCTGAAGAATTTGAAGAATTTGATTCCTTCATTTTCTTCACAGCGGCACGTTCTGCAGCCTTGGTCTTCTTTGCATGTGATGCAGATGGAAGGATCGGAGTTGGTGTAGGTGCAGGAGGTGTAGAGGACTTTGGTTCATTTTCCACAGGCACAACTGACGCAGTTGCCCTGACTTGTTCACTTTCTTCAGGCACATCACTAGTGGATGCCCTGGCAATATCTTCAGCAGCTGGGTTGGAGTCATCAGCCCTGGCACTCTCATTTTCTTCAGTAGCCTGATTGTCATCAGCGGTGCTGGCATGTTCTTCAGTAGGCTGAGCAGATGCTTCAGCCTGAGTTGAAGGAAATATGCCCTAGAGGCAATAATAAAGTTATTATTTATTTCCTCATATCATGATAAATGTTTATTATTCA